>JBAMYA010000015.1:4273413-4289315 GCA_037176975.1 Arrhamphus sclerolepis | reverse complement strand
AACAATGCAGCTACTTTGGTTTCCAGACATGTTGGTGAGGTTGGCAGGGATGCTGCAGAGAGAGAGATGGAAAAGAAGACTTGATCTTAAAACTTCACAACTGTTAAACTGAGATACATAAGAATGATCCTCTGAAATATTTAACAAAGTATGTATCAATTTGCAAAATACAATATCAGTAAAATGCAACTGCAATATGTTCAAGGTCAAAATGTTAGTATTTGTATTATTACGCCATTCTAGTAGCTGTATCAAAGTATAAATGTGTAAAATTCTCACTAACTAACTTATTATGTCAAGAGCAGTACAATATTTAGTACATATTTATGATATATTAAAATTGAGATGCAATACATTAAATCTATGCAAATAAAAGTGAGTGGGATAGACTTTTCATATTTTTTAACTAATATGATTTGGTGTCTTTCAAATCTACATTGTAAATATGAGGCATCTCTGAATATACTGATTTAATTTAGAAGCATGCTGCCTCTTGAGCTTGTTGGTTCCCATTTCTGTTATGATGTTGGCATATTGATTTGATATTTTTTTAGTTCTCTTGTCAGGTTTTTAGGTTTAGTTTACTGGTGTTAAGACCTTTGGTTTTATTTTGAAAGGGTTCAGCTGCCTGTCGTTTTCTTTGTTGGTCTGCTCTGGCAGATTTGCCAGCTCCTGGCTGTCAGATAATCTGTGTTTGCGCAGGTACAGTCCTGTGCTGATCTCCTTCCCTAATATTTACGTTTTGAGTTTTGTTGGATTTTTGGGCCCTCCTATTGACTTGTAAGTTGAAATTGTTCACTTTTAATGCTTTATTTACTATACATTACCATTTTCACCTACTTGGCTTGTAAAAGAACTTTGTTTATTTGACCAAATTTATAATTTTATTATTTTAAAAAATAAAATACAGTTGTGTTGGCCTTTATTGAAGGCTGGCAGAGGCAGGAAGTTGGGGAGTAATGCAGTAAATGGTCACAAAAACCAAACTCGCAACCTGCTGCTTGAGTACTATGCCTCGTACATGGGCTGCCTGCTTCAACAATTAGGCTACATATTATTTTTTATTCCAAGTAGTACAAAAATAGGAAGAAAAAGAACTGAAAGTCCCACAATTTTGGGAGTGGAACTACTTATGCTAACTCTGTCTGGTAGTTTGCCAGCAAAAATAATGGTGAAAGTCCACACAAAGCAACTGGAAATTGCTTTTCACACTACATGTAATTTATTTTAGATACTATTCTGCCATGAAAACATGTTCTCAAAAAAGAAATGACATTTTATTGGTTGTCTCATCCCTGTTTCCACTTTCTGCAATTAAACACAGAAAGAAACTACACTTTATATTTAAAAAAAAATACTTCTTTGAATAACATGCATTTTGTAGGCACTCTATGTTTACAGATTTGAGACAAAGATAATTACATATTAAAATGTATGCTGCATCTTGTTTTTGTCTTTAATAAAAGAAATGTTGCCATTTTTCCATTTTCTTGTTGCCAGAAAATGCATATAAATCTTATATCAATATTCTACTCAATATCATATTATATTATCATATCATACTCAATATTTTTCCACAAAATCAAGCATTTTTTTATTTCTATTGCAAAAATCACAAATAAAACTCTGTCTAATAAGACTTGAGGCATGTAACAAAAAAAAAAAGAAAGACAGGGGAGAGATAAGCAGTTCACAACTGAATGATACTGAATTAACAGGAAGTCTCTCATTCTTTCCTGATTATGTCTGAGGTAGCTAGCAAAAATTTTCCATTTATTGTAAAGTGTCACCTGCAACTTGTAAACCAATTAGTAAATGATTATTTAGGCAGCATCCGCCCAGTCTAATACATTAGTCACACAGTCACACACAAAAAACTACTTAAAACACTTAAAAACTAAACCCAGCTTATTTTCAGATCAAAACACCAGTGAAACCTTTAAACAGTCCGCTGGGAAGGTCCTGACCTCCCAGCTTACCACTTGACTATGCCTCATAGCATGGCGAGACTTGTGGAAATAAAACAAAAAATGTATTTTTAAAACCAACTGCAGTGGTGGTCCAGGGACATGTCCTTGTCAAACACAACTAAGTTGCGTAGGTTAGGTTGGACAGAGAGACCTAACTGACCTAAATGCTGTCTTATGAGGGGAATGGCAGCATCTGCGGCGATAATCAGTGTTTCTGTTTGGAGTTCAGTTGGAGAAGGTCGTTATTTAACCATTTTTTGATGGCAATCAAGCAGGCAATTAAGTCATCTAATTTATGTAGCTCAGTCTGCTTGAAGGAGCAGCAGAGCTGTACATCGTCAGCATATACATGATAAGAGACATCAGTGAACTCACTGAATATCTGTCCAAGGGGAGTCATGTAGAGCAGGAAAAGAAAAGGGCCAAGTACCGATCCTTGTGGGACTCCACAGGCTAGAGCTGTTGGGTCAGAAAAAGCACAGAGTAATATGGTCCAAAAAAAAACCCCTTCAGTCAGATAGGACTTAAGCTAATCAAAGACAGTCACAGTAATCCCAGAATTGTCTGACTCTGTTCAACAAGGCAGCGGCCGTGCACAGGCGCCATGCTGGTCCCGAGTGTCATCAAAAACGCTTCATGTGGCTCTGCCACCAGCCTACATTGCCAAGAAGAGTGAATGTAATGGGAGCACGATTTATTTGAAAAGAGAACTATTACCCAAAACAAGTACTCCATTTAGTAAATCGAGAGCTCACGATTTAGGAAAACAAGGGTACAATGTAATAAAACAAGGGGACGTTTTACCTGAAAGAGTGGACAATAAAGTAAAACGAGAGAATGTATTTGCAAATCACGTCCACGTTTTGTGATCTCATGAACCCTCAAGGGTTCCATGTAATATTCATATAAATCTCCACAAATTGCACCAGAATTTATGTGAAAGTTCAAATGCAAAAATCACACAAAAAACTCAAATAAGACTAAGATATGAGAATTGAACATAACAGTCTGAACTGTGGTATTTGAAGCACCCATAGTCAGTCATTTCAGGGTGACATCACATATTCTTGATAATATGTTCAAAGTAGCTTGATGAATAGACATGACGATATTTATGAAACAGTAAAATGATTATGAAGCAGTAAAGTATGAACACTGTTTCTCTTTGCTCTGTTGAATATCTTGCTGTCACAAGAGGCTGAACAACATAGTTTTACTTTCAGCACATCTTCACCTTCATTTGCAGAAAATGCATCAACAGGTCATTTTGAACTGTTTATCCTTTAAGTTTTATTTTCTTTATTTAGGAACATATAGTGAAATTATTCATTGTCACAACGTTTAAAAACATAAAAAGAAAGCTATTAAAGTTTCTGCATACCTCTTGTTCGCAAGATTCATTCCTCCTGATGGAAAAAGAGAAGATGAAGCCTCCAAGAAAGTTTTAGTCTTCGTGTAGCAGAATCTCTGTTTTCTCTTTGACTGCAAGTTGCTTCTTTTTTTTTTTTAAAAGAAGAATGAGAGTGAAACTGTCTACACACACTTTCAGTTTTTTATTCATTTAAATTAACCCCTCCTACTTCCTTCTTTTTTTGTCTTGGCTGAGAAGCTTTGAACGTTTAGTTTTTAATTTTTTTTCTCCACTCAAAAGCACACTAAGGGACAGGCCTAGATTTAAAAGCAAACTGATATTTAAATAAATATGCTGAATGGAAAATATGACACAAAACAAAAAGGCAAAGAAACCTCTTGGCATCTTTTGTGGCTACCAGACTGGTTGTTGCTCTGCCTTCATCACATGCTCTCATTCTCTGATTGGTTGTAACACCACCCAGTGATGTTCAGGTTCCCTGGAATTTGAAATCCAATCCAGGATAAAACACATGTACGCTTTTGCTGAAATCCTCTTGCTCTAAAGTAATCCAGAGTAAACTATTCAAAAGAAGTTGTTTCTCTTTGCTAACAGGAGTAGTCTATCAACAGCAGAGCAGGCAAAGACATACATGAAGGAAGGGGGTGCTCAGGGCCCCCGCACCACCAGGGGGCCCCCAAGAGCAGTTGAAATGTCAAGACATGATGGTTAAAAATAAAAAAATACATAATAATAATACATTAAAATTGCAAAAATTACTTTGAACACTAAATAAAATTTACAATACACAAAAATCAATAATGTTTACTACTTTTATAGTTGTCACAGCAATACTAGGCTACTCGTTGAATTGATCATTCCTGCTGCGGGCTGCAACCACTGTCTGACGTTGCAGATGATCCACTTTGGTGGCTGACTAGACTATGTAACGACTGAAGTCAGTAACAGTAAAGAAATGTCTCAAAAAAGGATCTGTCTGTCTGAAGCAGAGAAGAGAAAAAAAGAGAAAATACTGGCAAATAAAGATAGCTAATTTTTGACTTTATTAACCAAGGCTTGGGTGCAGTTGAGGTATGTTCCAGTGTTGCAAGCTTTAAGAATGACAATGTGGCCGATCCTTGCTGTAGCACGTTTAATTTTATTCCTGTAAGAACTGTAACAAAGTAGAACGGCATCAGTTCTGGGCGTCTGTGCTGTCTGTACCTCTCATGTGACCCGACGTCTCACGTTACTAGTGACTGGCTTATTTCAAAACATACATTACATTTATCAACAAACAGAATGAAATTACAGTCATGTGATCATTTAATGATTCATCAGGTAACATCCTTTTTAAATCAAAAGTAACCATCTTTCATGAATTTCCCTTTTTTAACTCTCCATTTACTCTCAAAATAACTGTTTTACCTTTTTAACTTCACTTATAGACCATCAATACACCATGTTCACTAAAAACATCAATGAACTTCAATTCAGAAATCACGTCTCCCATAAAATCTCTTATTTTGAACTGTAATTGCATTTTACATACATCTTGTATGCTCTTATTTTGAAAACTGCCTTTGCAGTTGCACATGCAGAAATAATGTTCTTTTCAACCTTCTCACATTGTCCATTAGTACAAGCTTGCTTCAAACTAACATTTATGTTCATGTTTTTTGTTTAATGTTGTGCAGTTCACATTCCAGAGGACAGTTTCAGTTGTTTTTTTTATGACCAGTCCATACATCAGATCTCCTACACTGGGAGAACAGGCCACCACTAAAAGGACGTTTGCAGCAATGTCCACTTAGATCCTACAATGTTTTATATATGAGCCCTCTAGGGAAATTCACCATGGAGCACAGCTCCGTGAGGATGTCACGCAACGTTTAAGACAGCAATAAGGTTGGTTCATTAACAAGTTCTTTTTTAATGCCTTTGACACATCAGACATTACGCCACATAAATTACTCAATACCGTTTTTTTTTCAGTTCGTCAGTTGTTTCAGTTGTGTTTGGGGCGTGGTAGCTGGTTTCTATGGTTGCCACTGTGAACCAATAACAACGATCGGCTGGCTCTTTTACATACACACTGACATTTAACAGGTGCTTTCCATCGACCATTTATGGTTGAATGTGGGCGTGCAGGGGGCGGGGCATGAGCCAAATTCACCTCAGCAAACTTCCACGAGAAGTGTGATTTATAAAGGGGAAATTCCGTGAACCTGTGTGCGCGCAGGGTTTTAAAAATCTCAATATTTTTTTGGCGCACGCAAACTTTGGGTTTTGGGCGCATGCAAACTTTTAGTAGGGATTCTGCACACAGTTTTATAAATGAGCACCCTGGTACCTCAATCATGTGAAACAAAACCAGACCTTCTAGGAAGTTAATGAAATCACCAGAAATATCAGTACAATCATTTTTTAACATGTTTCAAAGCTTCTTTTGAATGGAGAGCAAGATTTTTTACTTTTGATGCTTCTAAAAACACAGTGTCGCACCAGCAGCTAGCTTCAGAATTTCAGAAAACAAAATGTAACTAAATCCAGCAGATAACTTCAGATAGACAGAAATGTAAAACTAAAAGTAGTAAAAACAGAAACGTCACCTCTTAAGATACAGACTAGGTGGATTTAGATGTCAAGATTGTTCGGTATTTGTCCACTGATTTTCCACAATGTGCTAGACTATGAAGGCCGTTTTGGGAAGCAATGCTAACAAATGTTAATTGAAGATGGTGAAAATGTGTATCTAGGATGTATATGCTACAGCTGCAGCGTACAGTGGGGGATGAAGGTCCCAACAACTTATAATTTAACACGCACACAAGGGCAAAGCCCAAAACACTCAAGGGGAAGGGAAGAGAAGGGCAGTTCACCAGGGAGACCCTTAGCACCTGGAATCACAAAGAGGGAGGGTTAGTGGGACATCAAAACTGTTCTCAACACAAGAAATAACAATTACTGAAAGTAAATCCAACTGTGGCTAACTTACTACATCAAACAAAACACACACAAAAAGTATAACAGAATCAAAATAATGTTATTCAAACTTAACTCAAGAAAGTAAATACTTAAATCATGAAATTAACCCCAAAACAATTAACCAAACGCAGATGCCCCTTGTAATGCCCCTCCTGTTGCTTCAGTAGGCTAAAAGATAGCTAGCTGCCAGAATGGCTCAAACAGAAACGTACAACCCGAAAGAAAATAAATAACACCAATGTTTTATAAAACAGTGCACATGGATGGAAAAAGCAGCACAGCAGAAAACAGCTAAAAACATACCTGCGTGGTTGAACACGCACACAGCTGCCAGAAAGAGGGCGACACTGATGGACGCTCCCTTTTATATGCTGCATTATTAAAGGGGATGATCATACGAAGAGGAAAAACTAAAGGGTGTACTGGCCTTGCTACACTAGGATGTACTTTGCCATTCTGGCAAGATTGCATTTTGGGCTAATTCTATATGTCACCTTGCAAGCTGGAATGTGGCTCAATGATGTGCAAGTTAGCGATAATGTGTTTTTCTTTTTTTTTCTTCGATGGAAAAGTAGCCTAAATGTGGAGATTAATTTATTTATTTATATAGCACATATTTACAACAAGTCATCACAACCACTACACCAGACAGTTAGAATTAAATGGGGAAGAAATTAAACAACGTCAGCTTATTCAAAATAAATGATGCAGTCTACTGCTTCTGCTGCAAATTATTCTCCAAAAAAATCAACAAAACTAGCGACAGACAGACAGTATGACTGGGTTAAGATGGGTGTAATGGTTAAACAAGATGAGAGAAGATCCGACCATTGGAATAAATGTTAGAAAACAGTGTGTATGTTTATGTTATTTGGTTTTATTTTGTAGTGAGAGATTGCATGTCTTGCACAATTTTGCCCATCTCTTTTTGAAATCTCTTTTTTTTCAATTTTGAAAACAAAAACAATTAAACTGGTAAAGTTGTTTACGTTAAATATCTGCTGATTTTCTGTTTCTTTCAAATAGTTCAAATTGCCATATTTATATATCATTCTGGATGTTAAAAAGTGCCAATTAAAACAAGACTTGTGAATTTGTTACCCCTGTAAAGCTAAAAAACCATTGACAGAATGACAGTGGTATGATTTAAGCCAACTACAAATAATGTGAGTGATAGTGTGTCCATTACACTTGTAATGTTTGAAACAATCAAGTCAGTGGGGGGCCGCACATGAAATGATGCTTAGGGCCCCATAAAGGCTTGAGCCGGCCCTCATCAACAGCATGCTCTGTTTACAGCTGTGGACAAGAGTGAACCCGTTAGAAACCATCAATGCTGGTTTAATTGGAACCCACTCATGAAAAAAGAAGCCTAAAGGCCATACTGTGTAATAGTTATTTTGAAGCTTTTTAGGAAAACTGGTAATTATTTCATAAGATGCTTCTCACCCCAACAGGAAAGGTAAGTTGTCAGAATGGTGGTTTGGTGGCTAGCAGCGTTTCCTCACAGAGAGAAGGTTTCTGGTTCATATCCATGCAGGGGCTTTTCTGCGTGGCCTTGGTGTTTTCTCCGGGTACTCTGGCTTCCTCCCACAGTCCAAAACCATGTGTGTTAGGTTAACTCCTCACCTCAGCCTTTATGTTTATGATGTTCATGTTTATATCTTCAATGTGTATTTCTGGGGTTGTATGTGTACTTTGTGGGTATGAATATAAGGATGTGTGTGAAAATGATCTGATTTTGTATGTTATTGTTGACTTTATTATGAAAAGCATACTGTGGTATGAAAAGTGCTGTATAAATAAAGATTTGATTGAGTGATTGATTGATTGATTGATTGATTGATTGATTGATTGATTGATTGAACTGGTGACTCTAAATTGGACACAGGCGTATGTGTGTGTGACCCACGTCTCCACTGTAAAACAGATCATTGATGTCAATGGAACTAACTTGGTCAAATAAAAGTTAATAAATAGGTTGACAAAGTGAGTAAAGCCAACGGTGATAATTTTGTGATAACTGGCAGGACTCATTACTTTGCTTGTTGCAGATGAGGTACATTTTTGGCATGTGGTTTTACCACTTTGGAGCCATTTTCAGTGTTTTAACATTTCAGTATGAGTACATGGTAGAGTTTTGATTTATTGTAAATGATATAAATAAATGATTAGATTTAGCCACAGTGTTTCATTGAAGCATTTATTTTGAGTTTGATGTGGATGAACTTGACTGGTCTGCAAAGAGTCCTGACCTCAACCAAATAGAGCACGTTTGGGATGAATTGGAGCGGAGACTGAGAGCTTTCTTGGGCCTTCTCATCCAACATCAGTGTGTTACCTCACTGCCCATTCTGTAAAAATGCTCAAAGATTCCCATAAACACACTCCTAAACGTATATATGATGGACGTCATATTGAACTCTATGGATTAAGAATGGGATGTCACTTAAGTTCATATGCGAGTCAAGGCAGGTGAGCATCCACTTTTGGCAATATTTATTATTAATTGGGTTAGTCTCATTTGCATGTCAGCATTGCAACGATAACAAAAAATAAATTAATTAAATAACAACATAATTCCACTATTCTCTGTGATGCAAAGTGATTGACCTCTCCCAGAAGTTAGTTCTTTTAGCACATCTGTATGAGGAAAAAGAGGAACCTGTCACTCTGAAACCTTCTGGTGTCTGACTTCTATAGAAAAACTGAGTCAGCTGTGATAAAAGCATTGTGACTGAGCAATTCCTGTAACTAAATGTGGTTAATTACATCCTTGTGTGAGAGTTACTGTGAAACTATGTGTAATATCTTTGGTAATAACAATCTAGTCTACTATAGTAATAGTTTTGACCTTTCCAGTTAAAATGACCTCAGTGTGCAAGTGATTGTCTTCATCTTATCTCTTTTCTGTTGATTTTTCTGATTTTTCCTTGTTTTTCATAGATAGAGGAAGACTTGAGCTGACAAAATATAACTCCAGCTGTTGCGCAGGACAAGTGATGGAAGATACTAGAGAAGAGTAAACATGGAGTGACCTCTGGAGAATAGAGTCAAACAGACTAAGTTTCATAATTAATGACGTCCTGTACAAACCAAAGTATCTGGCTTAGAGAAGCATATCTTAGTCAGCTGCAGACCAGCCTCAGCCAAAAAAGGAGACTTAGTGGCTTTGTCATGAAAAATGAGGGCCCTGGATCTTCTGTCCTGAAACTGCAGACTCCAGGTCTGGGGTTATTGGGTCTACGCCCTTAAAGGCTTTAAATGTGAGAAGAGGAAATTTAAATTCTGTCCTTCATGTAGCAGGGAGCCATTGTAGAAAAGTTAATTGTTGGAGGTTTAAGACCTCTCCTGCTAAACCTGATCAGAACTCTCACTGCAGTTTTATGGGCCTACTGATCCTACTGATGATAAATCACACAAATCCATCCATCCATCCATCCATCCATCCATCCATCATCTATACTTGCTTATTCCTGTGCAGGATCACAGAGTTCTGTTGGAGCCTGTCCCAACTCTCTTGGGATATAAGGCAAGAGTACACCTTGGACAGGTGACAGATACCAGATCTGAAAGCTTGATTTATATGAATTAAAGGACAAATCTTGAATCAAAATAACTCCAAATAGTAAGAGTCAGTTGGCATAAAACAACAGAAATAAAACAATAGTAGAAAAGTATTAAATGTAACAAAAAACGTGGAACTAATCCAACAATTTTGCAGTTTGCTGGTAGTTATATTGCTTGTTTTTCCCCCTTTTTAATGCTAAAAACTGTGTACTAATGCTATAATTGAGTGCAATACATCACTGATTCCATCAGTGATGTATTGCACTGCAATATTGTGTTCACAGAGTCATATTAGGCAACTCTCGTCTCTCAGACAACTTCAACAGAAAAACTTAGTCATCTGCTGCGGTTCACAGAATGTGACTGAGCAATACCACCCACTAAAAGGGACAAAAAGAGCAGTATGTGAGAGTATGGGAATTATTGTCAAAATATATATTATATTTACAATGAAGCCTTTGATTGGGTAAAATAGCAATAAGTCAGTAGTAGAAAAGAGAAAACCATAAAATGGAACAAAACATTCTTATTTTTATTCCGTGTTCAGGTTTTTCTTACTGATTGCTTCATCTTCATCAGGAAGATCATCTCTTGTTTTGTTTTTTTGTTTTTTTCTATTTTGCTCTAAGGAGCACTAGTGCCAGCTTATCTGAGAGAACAGCCTTCTGTGTTTGTGTTTATTTAACTCCTCTGACTTTATCTCTCAAAAGCCTTTCACCTTCTTAGTCACAGTTCAAGAGAATGTATGGCTGCCCTACTCTGGTGAGATTATCTTCTTGACAAAGAATAAATGCCAAAAAACACAGCTAATCTTCTCTTTAGTTCGCTCTCATCACACCATTATCACATATTTTCATGCGTGCTTCTTTAACAGGTGTGTCACAGGGGTAAAGTAGGGAGTTTTAATGGTGTATGTTACCCCCCCAGTGTGCTTTTAACTTATAATTGTAGTGTGTGGTTTTTATTTATTTATTGCATGTTTTTACTGGGAGTGTGTGCTTTTATTCTGAAGAACTTTGTAGCCTACTGGCTTTGACGCCCCTCGGGACAATCAGCGGCATCTGGAACAATCACCTGCAGCTGGAAGAGTAAGATTGAAAGACTTTTAAAGGATCTTAGGAATCGGGCAAACGGGGAGACAGATGAGAACGCAGACGGAAACAATGATCAGATGAGACTGTTTAAACATCTGTTAATATAACTTAAGGAAAATTGACATAACATATCCCGCATCATTTCCTTAAGGGAAATAGACATAGACGGGTTAACGAAATTTTCCTCTATCTAGACTCCTTGTATGGAGACCACACCCCTGTCTCGGTTCTGAGATAACATTTTTTTAGCTGAACCCAGAGACCAAGTGAGACTGCGCCTTCATTTATTCTGCGGTTTCGTGACTTATATTGCAGGTTGTTTGTTTTTATCTACATCCTTTGTAATTTTACTATTTAGTTCCAAAGTACAGCACTTTGTGTCTTTTAAAGTGCTTTATAAATAAAGGTGATGATGATGATATCATTATCCATTTAATAGTTATTTCACAAAAATGGACATTTCTGTAATGGTTCTGGATCTAGCTCCATAACTATTGAGGAGACGTCAAATCCATTAACATACTTCTTTTTCAGTAGACTTTCATCTACAATTTGGTGTTTGTTGCACGTCTTTATCTGCATTTCCTACGTCACAATGTTGAAAATTGTGATTACCCCCTACTTTTTTTCATGTTCCGGATCTTTAGTATCCAGAATACTGTCAGGTTCTGGATCGTACTTTTACAGATTATAGAAACTATCATGATCGTGTCTTGTACTTTTTTTGCTAAACAATCCCACCATTTATTGTGGAGATATATTCACATATGCTGAAAATGGCCCTACCTCCAATGATGAGGAATCCTTTAAAAGATTCCTGAATCCAGACAGTGATCCAGATCACCTCCAAAAATCCAATCATTTGTTCCCAATTTGGACGTATCCTGAAATGTTTATGAAAATTCATCCATAATTTTTTTGAAAACAAACAAACAGACAAACCAATGCCAGCAAAAACATAAACTCCCTGGCGGAGGTAATAAATTTAAAGCAAATAAAATGAAATAATATCATTCTAGCTATTTTCTGTGAAGTCTGGGCATGATGGGTGATATTTGATGCACAAAAGATAAGATCATGTATAAAGAGTAATGTAACTTTTCAGAAAAGTTGTAGAACTAATGGTCATACAACATTCATCAGTGTATCCCAGATATGACTGATGGCTGGTTTGATCGTAATAAATTGTATATTTGGATCATAAATGGACTTTTCTGATGCAATATGACATGTGATCAATTATTTGATTAAATGAAACCCTTTTTCAGCTTTATTGGAGAGGAGAAAAAGAGAAACTCAGGGTATATTGAAGTTAACCTGCTCTTGACCAAGTTTAGTTCACAGAGCCAGTTACCATGGTAACAGACTTGGATATTAGGTCAGAAAAAAAGTGGAGCATTTATGTCGCCAAACTACAGCAACTGCCTTCTTATACAGACTGTTGTTAAAAAGAAAAAAAGTTTCCCCCAACTCGTTTTTTGGCATGATACTGCCATCAAATTCAAAATTACTGTTATCTGTTTCTAAAGCTGGTCCATCGCCTCATTTTAACAACAATAATGAACTTGTACAGCATCTTCCTGGTCCGGGAACCACTCAACGCAAAGCACCATTCTCTCACTGTCACACACCAACACATTTAATTGATCAATTTCTTTATTATACCAAATTATTACTACAATTACTGCAGTTTTTCTTTAAATTTCTATAAATATAATTATATTATAGTCCACATTCATGTAGCCTATGTTTTACTGTGAATAAAACATATGTATATGAGATTTGCATTTTACACAGTTTAATGGGGGAGGTTGCTATATATCAAATGTTACATTTAGGACATTCAGAAACACAACATTCTTTAGTGCTGTATAGCTTACTGCCCTAACTTTGTAGATGCATTATATCATCACTGGATAAACATTAACGTAGCAGACATTTTAGTAATGCTTTGTGAAGTATGTGGTCAGTCACAGTAGTTTGTAGTATGGGAAGATATATCTGGATCAGCAAGCTATGTTTTTTTTTTTTATTCGTTAACGAAAGAAGCATCACAGTGTCAGTAGGAATGTGTTTAACAGCTTAAATAAACAGTGCGTGATACAAGTGTCACTGTGGAGGCTGTAAAGATGAAAACGGATGGAGTTCCATTTCTTGTAAGCGATATCCATTATCTTTAATTATGTCCATTGTTTCAACAAAACGTACAATAAAATTTCCTCTCTTAGTGCTGCATAACTGTTTAACAGCCTTATGATTGCATTATGTCTCATGAAATAACATTTCAGTCATATCCCGTATACTGTATCCATAAGCAGTGAAGGAAGTGGAGAGAAATTATGTAATCAGATTCAAAGTTGATCTTTTGCTGTAAAAATGACCACAGGCTTAATTTGCTCCGTTCTGTTGATGTAAGTGGACACGAAAGAGCGCTGATATGTTGTCATGTCTGATCCTCTGCGTCGATATCTAGCACTTCTGTAGATGGCGCTGACCTTCCTCCTGAAGTACTGTCCGGAGAAAACATAGAGCAGAGGATTGAGGGCGCTGTTGAGGAAGGCCAGATACACTGAAACTTGTCCACCTACGTCGAGAATGTGAAACCACGACTTTTCTTCCAGGACCTTGTAATCACAGAGAATGTCAAGGAAAGTGAATGCCTGGTAGGGGCCCCAGCACAGTAAAAACAGCAGCGTGACAGCATACACCAGTATCGTGGCCTTTCTGTCATCAGCACAATGAAAACTTGTGTTCTCCACCCTGTGAGCCAAAGCTTTGATAATATTACAGCTGCAGAAAACAATGACCAGAACAGGGAGCACAAAGCCCAAGACATTCATCAGAATCTGATGGGCTAGCTTCCAAGAGCTGTCATGTGCATAATCCAGAACACAGGATGCTGTTTTGTACTCCTTTAAAAACTTCACCTTTCTGTGAACCATTGTTGGCATACTCAGCAAGAACCCAAAAATCCACAGAATGAAGCTGGTCACTTTGGCGTAAAGTTTCCTTCTGAACGACCTCACCTTCAGTGTCTTCACGAGTGCTAAGTAACGATCGATGCTGATCACCACAAGGGTGTAGATGCTGGTGTAGAAATTGATTACAATAATGGAGTTGACCATTTTGCACAACAAATCTCCGTAATGCCAGCTAAACCTGTTGAGGATGTTCATGGCCCAGAAAGGGAGGCCACAGAGTAGAATAAAGTCGGCCAGAGCCAGGTTGCTCAGGTAGATCTCTGCTACTGTCATCCGATCCTTGTGGGCTACAAACACAACCAGGACGAAGCTGTTGAAGATGAGTCCCAGCACGGATATGGTGAAGATGTAGGGGGGTACGACGGTAAAGATAACTTCCCATTCTGCAGATTCTGGAGCCTCAGATGGGTCAAATGTAGGGGATACACTGCTGTTATCAGACCAACATGCTTCAGTTACTTGCTGCTTTGGGTCAAGGTGCTAGGGAAGAAAATCATGCATAACTCTTAATTGACCATGCATAACCATGAATTTAAAATGCATATTCCATTCTTACAGCTTATATGTTTTTGTAATCAAAGATTAAAGATTGAACATGGTAAATGACATTTCGACTGACTTGCTTGCATCAAGTAAGAATCCATTGAGCAAGTAAATGCAAATGAAATATGATGTAAAATGGCACATTAACTATCTTTAGTTGAGATGGCGAAAACAGACACACACATTAAAAGGTTAACAATTTTTTTCCCCCCATTAAACCAGTATCCTTCACTGGAAACATTCTTGCATTCACAACTTTTGTTTTGGTCAGACTGACTAATCTGAGGGTTAGGAAAGGTTCTTTAAAACCTGCATAAATAATGATAAGAAACAAAGTCATAAGTAGAGAAATTCTCACCGTGTGTTCCATGAAAATGTTCATCCTTTGGCTTTGGCTCCGTGCACTGACCTGATAGGAGCAGAGATTGAGGCAGTGTGGAGAAACAGCAGTGAGTGAGTTTGTATATAATACTATGTTCTCCCACACCCCTGGCCAAGGAATTCAATAAATCAATCTTGTTTAGGAAAGAGCTTAAAATTTCTTCTGCACACGCGTAAGGGGAGGACTATACATGGCAAGTGTAGAAATACACACGACTGCTGAAAAAAAGTGAAGATAGAGAATATGTGTATCTATCAGAACTGGCACTGAACATTTTAAAATAACGTTTTACACTAACTAACACCAACACCAAAACTAAAATGATCGTGTCATGCTGAGAAGTAATTCTCTAACTTCTCTGAAGTAAATTTCAAGTAAACTTAGTAAAAATGATGTGAGTCAAAGCAGTTTTGAGTGAGAGCAGAATATGTGTTTGAGGCAAAACATAAATTAATGCCAGCATGCACAGTTAACGACCCACAGCGGGGTGGGGGAGGGGGGGTTCTGTGTACACTAGTGTCACCAGAACTGTCAACAAAAGGAGGAATGTTCATAACCTCAGCTTCAAACTATTTTGGAGGCCATTAATGCTCCTCTTTTTGCATCTACTAATAGTAGCTACTCTTCGAGCTGTACAGACTTATTAAAGATAGCATTAACGGATGGAGATGCATATAAGAAAAGTCCTTTTTATGCAATTTCTTTCACACACAAAGTTAAAATTACCAGCAGGAGCCTTGGGTGTAATAACAATATCATTTTAGTCTCAGAGGATTAAAATGTCTATTTATTTTGACATAGGTCAGTCACTCAAACTGTTGAATTGCTTTTTTGCTTCCATTAATCTGTTGAAAACCCAGAAGTGAAATACAGAAAAAGGCAAGGTTTTTTGTTTTCTTCTTTTTTTTTTTTCTTTTTTTTTGCTTTTCAATCATCTGCTGAGATTTTCAACCCTGAACCTTATGGATCATTACAGAAAATGAATGGATGGATTTGCTAAGTGAATTGGTCTGTAAGGCCTTG
>JBAMYA010000015.1:4245557-4273313 GCA_037176975.1 Arrhamphus sclerolepis | reverse complement strand
ATTACCACTTAATTATCACTTTATTAGAACACCAATAATGAACTAATCACTACTTAACTCTTACTTAATCATTAAGTTGTAGAGTGAGTTTTGTGCAGGGCTCACACTGTACAATTCGGTCGTCTCAGATGAGAAGACCGGCAACCGTGAGAAAAATGGTCCATCGTAGCCTAGCAACAGCATCAAAATGTGCAACTCAAATAAAGAAGAAGGATGCTTATTTTTCTTGATTCTATTTATTTTATTTTCAAAGTACATGGACACCACTTCAGCAGCGTCAACTCATGAGTCATTGGTACCTTAGCACGTTAGCAGCAACCTGCTAATCAGGCTGAAATATGCTCAGTTTTTGTTTTTTTTTCTGTCGTAGCTGCGATTTAATGTATGTTTAATCTAGTGAAGTTCGTGGCTGGTGAGGCACTGACTCCATCACAATGAGATTTGCAAACATATGAACCCAACAGAGTAGATTAACGGGTTATTTTTCATATGTGGTAAAAAAAAAAAAAATGCTATTATGGTCTTACCCTTACTCTCATAAATGAAGTCCATGCTCCCCCTACCATGAGGCAGGAGAACTGCAGTCTCACCTAGTGCTTTTTCACTGCCGTTGTAAGATCGAGCACACAAAGCAGGTTACACACATATACATCAGATAAACCATGAAAATCAGGGGACATATATTAAAAGTGTTTGAAGCATTTGATTGGCGACAGACTGTAACATGCTCATATTGCATGGCATAGCTCAGTTTGTGAGGGATTACGCAATCCAAGGTGAGGCTCAGCTTGCTGCTGCCTCACCGTGCATCTCTTCCCCGTGTTTGAACGAGTAAAGCAAAAATGCAGCGATTTTCAATTAAAAAAAAAAATCAAAATTGTTTAAGCTAAATGGAAGATTAGTTTATGTAGTTCAAACTACTGTATAGACATAACCATTAAATTAATTTGTTTATTATATATTACTTTATTCATTCCATGGTGACAGGTGACCAGTTGTCACTCGTTCAACTGCAGCGTAACATGACGTAAATTAATTATCTACTGATTTTATGTTGCGTAATATGACTTGACTTTATCTTATAAGACTGTAAAAATTGTAAAGTGTGAACCTGGCGTGAAGAAAAGTAATGCTTATGTAATGGTCAAGTCATCAAAACAAAAAGTGTAACTAATCAGAAATTACATAGTGGTGAGTTCCTCATTTGTTTCCCAATAATTGAGTAGTAATTACACAACGTTTTCTCTAGCTGTTGCTCCGCCTGCATCTTAAATTCTGATCTTGTTTTTGCCATTTCACTAATACTTCTGGAAAATGTAATACATGCGAAGGCATAATCCATGGAAACATGTTGACAGAATTGCTTCAAAATGTGATTTAGAATTATTATTCTTTGTAATTGTCTTTTGGTCCTTTTATTCCAAATAATAAACCAACTCTGTAAATCCTATTGATATTCAAATTTTTTGGAAATAAGTGGAAATATTGTCACATATGTTGCGATCGTGCTTGGAGGACAAGGTTTTTAGTGAAAAAGAAATCTGTGTACTATTGATGTGATTTAAAAAAAAAAAAAAAAAAAAAACAGTGTGAAGGCCTGAGTTTGCAGTGTGGCATTAAATTTTAATGCATGCTGCTGCCACAGGTTGAATTTCCTTTGCATAACAAGTGAAGCAGCCTGATGTTGCCAGGCACAAGTGTGTCTTCTTGTTTGGAGTGGCTCGTGTGGTGGATAGATTAATTGCAGGCACAGCTTTTCTGTGAAACCATCAAAATGATGTAAGCTCCTCCAGATAGAGATGGAGCGTCTACATAGGCAATCTGCTCGGCTGAATCATCCATCTGGGATGCATCACAATCTCCTGCACATTGTTCACCAAAACATCTTTCAGCTTCAAAGGAGGGGAGGATTTCTAAAGCTGTGTTCGCTGGATCCAGGTGAAACAATGGCTTAAAGCAGGCTTCTGGGCACCAGTGAATTTAAGCAGCTGTGGTTCATCAAAAAAAAAAAACAACACTATTTTATTTCTTTATTTTTTTTATTTTATTTTTTTGTGGTGCCTAATCCATTGTATTCAATGGGGGAGAGAAGCCAAATGGAGCTGCTTTTAGTCTGTTTCTTCTCTCCAACAGGATTATTCCAGTATGTTTCTCATCATAGAGCACTCTTAATGGAGTGGGAAATTGTTCTGACACCACTCCGTACATATGACCTAAAATCTACAAAACAGAAGGAGATGGAATGAAAATACATTGGTTTAGGGCTGTTATGTTTGCCTTTGTCCTTCCAACTTTAATCTCTCAGTTTTTCTCTCTTTTTCAAAATAATTCGGAGAGCAACAAAGAGACATAGCCAAAACATACTTTTCCTGCAAGTGAACAGTTCGTCTTTACTCAAACCTGTTTACATGTATATCGTCTCTGTTGAGTTTATACATTGTGAAATTATTACTATTATTCAACATCTCTCTACGCAGTAAAAAAAAAATGCTTCAAAGATGTATTTATTTTACTTTTGGGGTTTTTTTGTTTTTTGTTTTTTTAACAAAACTGCAGGCTGAAAAACTTCATCAATCCATTTACCAGCCACAAGAAACAATGCAATGAGTAAACAGATTTTATACATAGAAATAATGTTTCAGAGTACATAGCTTTAGGAAAGACAAAGAGAGCAGGAATAACCATTTACATCAAATATGAATACATTCATAAAACCTGGCCATGTGCTTACCAAACTTTCGTTTCCTTTTTTTATTTTATTGTATTTATTTATTTCTTCATGGACCTAATAAACAAACAAACAAACAAATAAACAAGCCATGTCAGAAAAAAATCCAGTCTCATTGCAAATGCAGCAGTGTTCTTTAGGATACATGTTTTTGTTAATTCCTTCTATTCTTTTGTGTTTTCCTCTTCTTCTTCTGTTTTTTTTTTCCACATCTACACTGGTGTCGTCGAGATACTGTCATCTCAGGCACTTTCTGAAATCACAAGATTGTAAATAAACATACATTGTATTGTACACATAATGAAATACCTGCTGTCAGTAGCCTCATATTCGCTCCATTCTGTGCATCAGCTCTGTTCCATGTCTATAGCGTCTCTCTTTAAAAGGAATAGCACAGCATCTTGAGAACTTGCTTATCTTCTCGTCGCAAGAGTCACACAAGGAGCAATGTCTGTTTAATATGTGACTCATATTAAACATTTGTGTGGAAATGGTTTGTCCGTCTCCCTCAATATTGAACTATTCCTTCATTAAATCTATAAATAATGAATAACTCACGAGGCTAGATATAGTACACCGCTTCCAAAGTCTTTTGCACATGAATGAATAAAAAATTAAGTTAATTTTAGTCCAAACTGTAACATGATTTGACCTCATTCAATTTGTAAAAGCTGACCCAAATTTGGTGGACTGTAATAGTGGTAAAGTGAATCAAAACACACTTTGATCCATATGGTAGAAACTGAAAAAGGCTCCTATATCCAGTCCTGGGTCAAGTAAAAGGGAACTGTTTTGACTTTAGTCATCCTCGAGTGGTTAATAAATGAAATGATTTCATTATTTAGTGCACCTTGCTCAGTTATAGAGGGGCTGGGATGGAAGAGGGGTGTGGCCAAAGGATTACAACCAGGATTCACAGCCTAACTTTGGTCTTTGGTTAGGTTTAGGAAGTAAAGGCACTTTGGTCAAAGTAGCGATGAATAACCTCAACCATCTGGCGTTGCACTTGACCACCAGATTCTCACACCAAAACCAACGAAACACAACTTGCAATCCCTCTGAGACCATTTCTAGCTGCAGGGGAGTGTTATTCACACTAGAAAAATCTTTACATGTTCCAGGATGTGCAGCAAGCAGTCAAATGCAGGTGATTAACACGTACCGATGGGTTGAGTGGTCTCCATAAAAGAAAGCAGTTTGGATTACAACACAGAGACAGAGAGTGTGACTTCCTCTGGTAAGAAAACAGTTAAACCCCCATAATGCTGATAGCTGTTTGTTATTGTATTAGTGTTTGCAGTGTTTGTATTAAACATTTACAATAAGGAGAATATAGTCTGTTTGGTTAAGATGCAACATATGCTTTGTGTCTTGGGTCGCCGTGGACGTTTTCTTAATCTACACGGCCTCTAACTTTAACCAAGTGCTGGCATACAGTTCCTAAACATAACCATGGGAATTTAACAATGTTGGGAGTTATTACAGCATCTCCCAGCTAAAGGTAACATGTAGGTCGAGCTGAGTAACTTCGTTGGTGACAAAATTAAAGCGCCCATATATAAAATGCACCATTTCTAGCCAGAGCCGAGGCAGGTCCTGTTCCAGCAGAACAGAGAGATCAAAAACTGGTCCTGCACGGTTCAAGTCTCTGCACACCAGATGTGGGGCAAATAAATGGTGTGAAACTACAAATAATTTAGAGAAAAAGTATGTGATGAATTTGAAAAAAAAAACACCAAAAAGTAACAATGATAATAAGAAGAATAAGAATTGGGGGAAAAAAACAGAGGAGAAATTGCTGAGTTTGACTGGTTGCTGCTGGAGCTCCAATCGTACCACAATTAATTCAAGATATACTTCAGGATGTCTGTTGAACAGGTTAAAAAACTGTGACTTCTAGCTCCAAGCTTAAAGACGCCTCAGAGAAGCAGACAGCCATACATCTGAGGTTAAATCCTACTTTTTTCTTTTCTATTCAACAGTCCCATTGGCTTCTGAAAAGCTGTGTGCAGTGTGTCTCTGGTGCGGTCATTCTTTCAATCCGCCATGTAGAACATTTGTTTATGTGACGTCCACGTGGGTCAGATGTGTTTCTGTTGGAAGCAACAGCACTGTCTACATGGCACTTTGGAAGCTAAAACTCGACATGTGTTCAAAAAAAGAAATGAACAACACATGATTGTGTCCGACAAAATGGGAAATCCTGCACTGAGTTGAGACAGGCTTGAAAGAAAATATAATACTCCCATGAAGAAAACAAGACTGGTGTGGTTGTTTACCCCCTAAGTATTTAGAGATCCTTGAAACTTTGTTCTTTATTCAGTTGGTTGCATTCTGAAACCTCACAATTTAGAAGCCTCTAGATTTAATAAGCTCCTCAAAATTAATGGCTACCTTGAGATCAGTTTAAACTGTTATCCAAATTTCATCACTGGTATTCTTTGTCTTATTACGGCACTAGAAATGTTTTAAAAGAAAAATATTATTTTCACCGTAGCCCCTCCTCCCCTTGTTGTTTGCCTCTGGACCAGTGGAAATGGCTGTGAATAAATGGTATTTGAACGGCGGGACAACATCAGGGTTACGAGGCTTTCTGCATTTGCATTTGGGATGCACGTAGCGTGTAGTCACAGTGTTACTTACATTCTGCATTAAACCAGTTATGAGACTGACATTGCCAATAAAGTTGCCTAAATGCCGCATACATGCCTCGTTCACCGTGGCTGCAAGAACAGATCAGATCCATCGGTGAATCAAGGCTTCGACAGACTCCCTAAAATGCGACTGTGTGAAGGAACAAGGACCGAAGAACTCAGCACACGTCAGCCAGAAACATGGATCATGTGATTAAACCGTAAAGACTTTGTTCCCACTGATTACTCGAAAGTGTGCTTTGACCATTTCGATGAAGGTAGGGCTAATAATTTCTGTGACTGTAATTACTGGTGCTCAGTTTTATGTTCCTCAACTGGGAAGGTTACAGTAGACGGATATTACTAAAACTAAGCCATATAAACTATTCATGTGGTACATGACTGCAAAATTATATCCTAACACAGTTTGGCCCTGTTTAAGCATAATCAAGTACTAATAGTGTAATATTTGTTCTCTAAGAAAATCAGTTTTCCCTCCTAATTGAATGCTGACTACGTTTCCGTAGTTCCTCTACAGCGTCCCTCCCAATTGTAGGCACTTTCGGCATGAACCAAGTCCTCGCGTGTCCAGTCCTTTCTGGTCATCTCATAAGGATGATTCCAACAGTCATCCATAATTTTCTCTGCATAACAAGATTTAGACTGGGCATCAAGCGCGTACCTCTGTACCTACGCGTACCTGTGTACCCTTTTTCTTGTCTTTTCTTTTTGTCTTTTTTTCCTTCTGAGGTAATTCAGGGACATTATCTGATGAATTTTAGTCAATTTCTGACCACTAGCATTACATACAACTTGTGAACACACTGCAAGATCATGAAATTGAATAACCGATGCCGTAGAAGCTTTTTAAGCTGGACAAAATGGCAAGATGTGTCAAAGTGCCCAGATGTTTGACGTCAGTGAAAACAATCCATAGTCCGGGTAAGAGACTTGCTTAGTCCGGGTAACAGACCCATTGAGTGACTCTGGCTGACCAGACTACACCAGGTATGTGACTAAAATTCTGCAGTTATTTAAAGATTGAAGCATTTAAAGATTTTGCATGATGATGTTTTAGACAGTAGTGGGCTGTAAGAATTTCCCCTCGAAAACATGCGACATATGAAGTTTGAATGTACAACAAATGAGCACTAAATGTTGCTAACCTAATTACATCACAGCCATTTCAGCCATTTTTATTCATCTCAGCTACTCCTCGTGTTTTAAGGCAGGCAGTCATTATGCACAAGTTTAAAGTCAATGATGCACAAACTGCAAAAGATGGCTAACAAATGATAAATATATTAAGCTTTCAAGCATAGTAATATCTATGTACATTTGTGAGAAAAGGGTTCATGGTGCGATAATAGCTTAATGATGAATATGTTGACATACTCACACAGCCTGAAATGGATATCACTTAGTATTGAAGCTGCATTTGACTTTATCTCAGTTCTTAGGAGAAATGTTTCATGTAAATGGATGCGTCTCATTTTAATTTTGATTACCTTTTCAAAGGCTGAAAAAGATTTGTTAAAACATTAACTGGCAGATTAAAAGGAGGCTGTCTTTTGCTAATGTCTCCAACTGTCTCACCTTTCATCATTTTGTGGAAAGAATAGTATCAAGTGTGCCCATTACAGATGTATTTCAGCACTTCAAATATGAAGCTAAAACAGCAGCTGTTCCAGAAAAATTGCATGAAGAATAAAAAGGATGATTTCTGAAATAAAATAAACATCACAATGAAATCAAATGCAGACATTTGTATTGGCTTTCTCTGTCCCATGAAATCCCATGAAAGCAAATCCAGCAATGTTCATATCTGAGTCGATAGCAACATTTGAAAAATATTTTCAGAAAAGTGTCCATACTCTGTGTAGTCTTTTGAGTCCAGTTGTTTGTAAAAGCTACAAATTTTAAGTGTTTCTTGCTCACTTTATGCATGTTGAAAATGACCAGATATTCTGGATAATTCTACCTGTAAACGGGAGCGGAACATGCCAGTTTCCCATCGTCTCAGTTGTTCAGAGTGATGCAGGATGGATGGCATGTGCCTGCCATGTAGTCTTAGATCCATTGTATCACTGGGGAAGTTTAGCATCCTGCCTTGCAAGAGAGATCTGTGATCTCAGTGGGACTTTCTGGTTAAATGAAGGGAAATAATCCGTGCTCCCTCCATTTTTATCTCCATGTCAGTCAGCATACTGCAGCTTAATTAGACTCATCTGCTTTGTGTGCGACCGAGGTTTAACAGGAGTGCAAGACCTATAAAGTAGTGTAGATGTAGACAAAGATGATCACAACCAAATTGAGAATGGTCCCAATGATGCCCAACATGGCCAGTATGGTCTCCTCCTTACTTTCCTTGTCTTGGATTCCCTTTTCCTCATCACTGTAGACAGTATTTACCATTTTCCCTGGAAAAAACTGCAGTTTTCGTCTCACAATCTGGAAAAAGCAGAAAAGCAAAAGTCAAACAATGATTGTTTTCCTTGATGCAGCTGGTGAGTTTACTATTTTTATCCTTCAAAGTGGACTCGGCATGGAGCATGGTGGACGCCATTAAGGGCTAGAAACCAACAGGATAAGTGTGAATGATTTAAAACATGGTGCAAGAAAAACACATGATATGAACTGGGAAAAGAACATGGACAGTTGCTGCCTGCTTTCACGATAGATTTTGGCGTGGGGGAGGAGCAAGGGAGGGGGAAGGGGAAGGGCTCAAGCTGTCATTGTGCAATGTAACTGATCGGTGAAGAAACTACGCCTCTACACCTCTTTTTGCTTTCAGGCTGTAGCACGTAGTAGGAGATTTCAGCCAGTGTTTGCTCAGACCAGATCACGTGAAGTGGGATAAAGAGGTTCCACCGGGGACGATGACACGGTCTACGAGTGGCTCAAACGGGAGGACTTCCAGCCGCAGGAGACCCTCTGATGGTGCTCTAATTTCAGCCTATATGAAGGCCATCCATATGTTGATGCTTGGAATACCAAGGGAAGAAAGGCTTTCCTGCCAATCCTAACTTTAATGTGCGATTGTGGAAGCTGCTGTTTAAGAATGTTCTACCTCAAATCGGTCTGATGTGGGACTGAACTTGTAGAAAACTTGAGGCGATCTTATTCCATTTTAACATCAGACCGCTTGGTCATAAAAACATAGATGTAAAGTTTATTATACTGTTTATGGATGAAAAGGTAGATCCAAGACCAATCCTCCAAAGCTCTCATATTTTATTTTTCATTCATTTTTGTTTCGTTGATAAACAGAAGCAAAAATGTAATTTATTCAAATATATTTTTATTTTTTAAATGTGCCTTGCAGAGTTCTTGTTCATGTTGTTTAAATCATCGGATAAAAATCGTCAGGTAACACTTATTTTTAAACAAGAATTGAATTTCTAGCCAGAACGAATGCATTTTTGCAGCTATAACCTCAATGCATCAGAAACAGACTCCCCTCTTGACTGACATGCTGGGCATCAGGTGAAGAGCGGTGGCAGACAGACAGACGCCGTGCTGTCAGCTGTCTACAAGCGCTGGTGCTCATATGAGAGATTTCACAGGTGTGTATTGATATATGTTGCCCCGGGTGCGGTATTGGCTGTATGGTTTTGGCTTGCAGCTCGTGCCTGTTGGCATTCAAACACCTCTCGGGAGAAAAGTGCTCCTTTTACGGGTCAGTGGGTTTTATACACCAAGCAGCAACAGAAAAGCATGTAACCTAATGCAGACTAAAAATAAACCTTTTAACAGGCAGCTGTTCCTCTTAGTAAAAGGCATCGATGCAAGGTAGACTACACAGTTTTGACCTCCAGCTGGAGTTTAGAAAAACAAGTTACAGAAAGCACTAACAGGTACACTATGTACCACTCTATGGATGATGCTTATAATTAGAGGGAGCTGACTTCCAGTACTTAATAATATATAAATAAAAACCATTGAGCTACACCTTCGTATCTCTGTGTTGTGACAGCTTATGTGGACCAAGCAGATCTTGCAAAAGTGAAAAGTCAGATTATATCCACCTTTTGTTTGAATCGGCATATTGCTTTACACTTCGCTCTCTGTGCTGTTTAAGAGAAATGCAAAGCTGGGACTGAATCACAAGAGAAGCACTGATGCAACTTCTCTAATATTTGTTTTTTCCCTGACATTGAATCCACATTCAGATCTCAATATTATCAGGATTTATATATATAGCATTTTAAAGGAGGTATAAAACAGCGGTTTTTATGTCACGAACTTTCACCATTTGTCTGGCAGAGACCAAAAGAAACCATCACCTGCCAGGAATCAGTTAGTTAAAATTCCAGGTATACTGCCAAGCTCTAGATTTATTACTGAGAGGAGATACATCTGATCAGATCAGTCAATCAGCATTTTTAAAATATGAAGCATGTGATGCTGCACAGACGTATGTTATACTGTACTTAATGGGGGATTTTTGTCCATAATTTATCAGAAACACCTTTCTTACCATAAAAAAACAAAAAGAAAAAGAACAACAACTTATTTTAAAGCCTGTTCATGAGAGTGGAAGCATCCAAATGATGTTCTTTTCACAGCCACTGATATCTCACTGAAATACATTGTGCTCTTGACATAAAAATGCTCCGTCCCTGAATTAAAGCGCATCTTCATCCTCTGATCTGGAGTAATGGACTTTGATTGCTTCTCCTGGGGAGCACTGTAAACGGGGTTTCCCCTCAACCTGACTGGAAATCTTCTGTGAGCGCTGGACGTGCAGTCATGCATGACGATGCCTGCTTGCTGCTGATATACACAAGCACTCTGCACAAAACAGAAGAGGGGGAATGTGGCCGTAGATGATGAGGGGAAAAAAGCAGGGGAGGTGGTGGTGGTGAGGCTCTGCCAGAAACTGAGGTAATAGCTTGTCCAATGAGTGCAGCTTTGTGTCACACATCAAAAACCTCCTGGACACCTTCCAGTGACTCCTCATTCAACAACTCCAGGCGGGTCAGACATCAACAGACAGCGGCGAGCCATAATCATTAACCGCCCATAATGGCCTCGTCTGTTTAACACTCAGAACGGACAGTGTGCATCAGGGACGAGAGCTCTCATAATCCAGGTAAATCTAGAAATAAAGTTGCTGATTATACTCACATGATGCTGCTTAATATACCAACTCCAGAAATTATTACTGCAGCCAAGAAGAAAGTATGAATTTTATATTTTTAGCAATGATTTTCTGAAATATGTGTGTGGAAAATGTCTTCACTTTTTCTCTCCAGGCAGGTTGATCACTATCAAGGCCGGTCTGGACTCTATTATGCAACATCTATGGATCAACAATATCTCATTAAATATTTAAAGACCCTTCTCTGGGCATTTTTTTTCCCTTTCTTTCTCTCTCCTTTTTCTTCACTGCCAGTTCCCACCTGGCTTTTCTCTTCCACAGATGCAGCCAGGAGCTGCTTTGTACAAAAAGGGCAGACTGACAGGAAGTAAGATGCAAAGAGTTGAAGGAAACCCGGTGAAGCCGTAGTACTTGGGACAACAAATCCGGACACTCCTGCTGTGCACGTCCTCAGAGCAGATCAGTGGAGAGTGAAACCTTTTGCCACTTGAATGATCCCCAGCACGTCAAACAGCTCCAGATGCTAACCGAGCCTGACAAGCAGAAGCGCTTTTGGCATTGTTTTAAGACGGAATTAAAGAAAACAGCTCGTGAGCGTACGTGCACACGCACTCTCGTAAACTCAGGTTGTCGCTTATCACAAGGACACACAAACAGACTTTCACACGGAGAGCAATACTCTTTAATCAGGTGCAAGTGTAGTTATCTTCCTAAAGACAAAAAAAGAAAAGCAGATGAGAGCTGCCAATGGTGAGTTTGACCCATTTTCCAGAAGATATATTTAAAGTGTGAGCAAGTGGAAAGTGACAAACCTATTTTTGAATTCCCAGTACAAAAATAGGCCTGTCACTTTTTGTCTTTTGCCTGTTTTTTTCTTAGTAGTCAAAGAAATCCTGCAAAAGTTTCAACATCCAGGAACTAACATCTTTTGTAACTATTTTTTTCATAATATGCACTGGACAAACTTTGCTCTGTGTTTAGAAAAAGATAACTTTGGGTGCTGTGAAATAAAATCACAAAAAAAAAGTTCTCTGTATGTCCTGGATCTCCACAAGAAGTATTTGAAAACACCAAAAAAGAATATGTTTGAGTATAGCAGTATGCACAGCAAGACCATAGTTTGTCTCTTTACTTTGATAAAAGATTCATGCGAAGACAACTGATCCAAGAAATAACGCACTTTTGAAGAGAATGTATTCAAGTACAGTAAAATCACAGCAACACTACTGACATTGTGAAACAGAGAGCAATTTATCACTTACATGTTTACACTGCATTGGATGCTTTGCAAATAATGGTGAGTTCTATGTGGGATAAAAGTCAAAGACTTTACCTTGCAGAGCATCAGGAGTAACATAGCATTGTGCATGCTGGAGGGGGACGCCTTCCCATAGTGCTCAGACATCCCTGGCAACTAAGTTGAAAGTCTACCCCCGTCATCCTTCAGCTGTGGAGGGGCAGCAGATCCTGAGAGGGCTGGCTCGTCTTCCAGGAGGTCCAGATTTCGGATTCTCTGCGGTTGTCGTCTCCTCAGGCGCTGCAGCGTCTCCTCCACGAATTTCATCTCACTAGTTGCCAAGTTTTTAGCTGTTGTCACTTTCCCCTCCTCAGCTTTGTGAGAGCAGAAACTGTGCTGCCCGCCTCCTCTCTGCTCCCCCACCTCTGCTTCTCTCCTCCTCTTCTTTTTCTTCTTCTTCCTCTTGTCTGTGTGGAAGGATGATGTCAAGTTGAAGAATGGAGCCGGTTGATGGGCAGATGGGTGAGGGAGGGTAACAAAGCTGTTTCATGTGAATATTCCCATCCTCCTTTGTCTTTATTCCGCAACGCTCACAAAAAGAGATTCTCAGTGTTTTCTCTTCCTCCAAGACACCTTGTCAGTCCCTATTAAAGACTTGTCTCTTTTAAACTTTAATAATTCTCAGCATGTTCATTTTTCTCTTGGATTTTGAATACTTCATGCATAAATAAAAAAGGAAAACAGGCAACCCTGCCGAGGTGGTGGAAGCCCCTGTTTTGCTGTACATGGAGTGTAACCTAACCTACCTCTCCTTGTGCTCCAGTGGCAGAGTGTGTTTCCCTAACTAACTGAGCAGAGTATGAATGTTGGACAGCTACAAGTAAGAGGCAGAGGGGCGGAGGGGGATGCTGCGAGGGAACCAGTAGCCTCATGCTGACGCTGTTGTGGTTGCTTTCGCTTCAGAGACGAGAGGTATCCCCCCTGCTCCCTTTCTATCAGGCATATTAATGCAGCCATGGTTGCTTGGCAACCGGCTCAGGGGAGTCACACACAGCCCGATGACAAAAAGTATTTGTGATGGAAGCTGGGATGAGGAAAGAGGGTCTCCTGTGTTGGGTTTTTAGGTCTGAAAGTGGGTGACGTGGGTGCCGATTCACTTTTGTTTGCCAAAGTGGGAGGTTCTTTAGGAGCTGGTTACTGTAAGCTGACTGGAGTGCAAGAAGTGTGTACTTGAATGTGAAAAAAGAAAGAAAGAGGCAGAATTATAAGGTGCCAGGATGTGAAGACACAATTACAAACCAGCGCCCCAAGAAGACACTACTAGTCAAGAAAAGAACAAAAAAAGAGTTGGTTAATAATGTGCTCACAAGTTACTAGTCAGTAAGAGGTTATCTTTTATCAAAATCATATTTTTTTAACTGAAGATAATGCTTCATTGTGCTCAGTTGTTGAAGATTCCAAAGGAAACAATTTTCTACTGAGCAACTACAACAACAGCTCATGTTTTTATTAGAAGTTTTTAATGTGATTTACAGTGGACGCTGGATCTGAAAGATCATGAAATGTGAGAAAGTCTTTTAGGGAACCTCTTCGTTCCATCTGTCAAAGTCATGCAAAAGGTTTTGAACAGCAAGTAAAAAAAAAAAGTTCAGAAAATTAGCTGTATAATGGGATGAACTCAGAGAATATTTTTAAAAAATCTGATTTTTTTGTTTTTGTTTAATTATTTCCTTTGTTTGTGTGCATGTGTATGTGTCAGAGAGTCAGCACATATTTCTGTGTTCAGCATCCTCTCTTGATCTTCATTTTTATTTCTGCTGAGCATCCTTGAAGGCGTTTTTGTGTGACACAAAGCACAAGTGAATCCTGCACTTGCATTTAACATCAGATATTTCCTGCATTGTTGGATTTATATCCAACGATATGGTCGGCCTCCTTTGAAACTTACTCTCATCTGCCTCATCAACATTTACCCCCGAAGTCAGACACTGTGAGACACTGTGTACTATAAATTAATAACATTATGAGTTTTAAACAGATGACAAGCATATTTTCAAATCATATTTTAACCATGAAGAACATCAGAAAATCACCCAGCCATGCCATGTCTATTACAACACCTTCCCTCTAAACCTGATCTCCACTGGGATGGACTTCCAACTTTAAAACAATCATGTTCTCTCCAACTTTGAGTTATCTTGAAATTTTTAAGATTATAGCTGGTGCAAATTGACAAAGCTACAATGAACATAAAAGAGCGCTGGCGGTGTTATTTTATTCCTGCAGATCTCTCAGATTAGGTCACGACTGTTTATTTCATTGTGGTTGGTGGATTACGGTCCTATCCATGACTTGGCATTGTTCATCTTGTGAAAGCATGTTTTAATTTACAGAGAAAAAAACATGCCATGTTTTGCCCTGCCATGGATTGTGAGCATGCCCACGTGCACAGAAATCGAAGAACGAGTGTTTTACAGAAGAAGCTTGAGTGCAGAGAGAAGAGCTCAGACCGGAGAGCAGATTTGTACCAGCAACAGTTAATCTGAGAGAGAAGATGGATGAAGTGGAGCAAAGCACTGGCTTTTGAGTATGAAAGCAGAGTTATGAGGGAGAAATGCACATTATTGGAGTATTAAAACAAGACAAAAAGAAGGGCATCTGGTATGAAACTTGTGCCAAATCAGTCATGCAGATCATGCTGTGGCGACCCCAACTAGGGAGCAGCAAGAAAGGACATTTTCTTTATTTTTGCTGTGCAAATTTGATCTTAAATTAGGGTTCACTTAGTTGTCTTTTAAGATGCATGTTTACATGTGACTCTAAAACAACTGTACCGTTTTAACTTATGGCGTTGTTTGTATCTACAATGCCATATATTAGAAAAATGGCGTTTTCTGCAACCATACTTCAAAGCTGCGGTGTCTAAATATCCACTACAATTTCATTTTCTTCTGTTCTCAACTTTTCCGGTTCTGTTTCACATAGGCAATAAAGACTAATTTAAAGCAGCACAAAGGATGTGTCATGTTAAAATATCATTTTCAATTTCATTTGAATGAATATTTGATTACTTTAGGAAGTGTCATCTGGCTTTCATTGTCTCCTGTCTTTACTGTTGGTGAAAAAAATCTGCTAAAGTGACTTTGGATTTCCGTCTGGATTTCGAGCCTCTCACGTCTCTCACTATTGATGAAATAGCTCCCAGAGCCACAGTGAATGTCACGGCAGAAGAGGTAAAAAGACTAAAAAAAAAGTTATGAAGTAAGAGAAAAAGAGGGGCAACCAAGCAAGAGTAAATCTGGAACAGTGTCGTAAAAGCAATTTAACCTCCTCCAGCTAACAATTGCTAAAGTTCCTTTGTGCTGCTTTCAAGGCTCCGTGTTTTTCCCAACTTTAAATTCAGTCTTTGCATTTGTAGTGACAGCGGCGGTATTTCCTGCAAGAAATTAAATCTACCTTCACTCCTGATACCTGAGGAAGTCAAACCAGGCATTCACAGTGGCACAGTAAAAAGAATCTGCACAGTCTAGAAAAGCATGGGACACGGTCTTGGTCAGGATCGATAGACTTTAAAATAGCGCAACCCTTTAAAACAAAACATAAAAATAACATTTGAGATGGAAATCTATTTGAGCCTAATGCCCAAGAGTTATGATGACTGACTGGGAAAGGAATATGTCTGGTTCGGTAACAAGTCGTGTTTTATTGCATGCAGTGTGCGTTCATGTATCATCTTGGAACGTTCCTTCACCAACTCACTGCACTTGTTTGTCACAGACATTCACAAAACAAAAATATTTCTCACCCTTGGACATGTGATACATAGGTGCCAGTGACAGGAGTGCACTACGGGTATGCTCATGGAACGTGAACAACTTCCAGACTTCCAGACTTCCTTTGTTGTACAAACTGACACCAAGACAACCTTCACTGAGTGAGCCGTCCCATCTCATCCACTCCCTGGGATTCCGGTCTGTCACTTCAACTCACATGAGAAAAGGACACGGGTTTTCAGAGATCAGAAGGACTTACCTTTTCTGTGTTTTCAGAAGAAGTGACTCACAGAGGCCGAGCCACCCATTTGTAATTTAAAGAAAAAGGCAGTTTTGCTACATGAATATTTATAGTTATTAATCAATTTATATTTTGTCCTTTGGCTTCATGCAAGAGATACATCTTTCAAGTATAGAGGGCAGAATAAGTGCTGCATCTTAATACGCTGTGTTATTATTTTTGGTCTCCCAACCTGCTTGAATGTTTATTACCATGGAAACCAAGGATGCTTCATTTGTTTCTTGCAGTGATTTCTATTTGACTGTCTCTTGTTGACAGATTACAAGAATATAAATGTTTATCATAAGCAGATGTAAATGTGGAGTGAAAGGGTTGTATTTCAGCAATGCTTGCGAAAATTCTGAATTAGAGGTTGCTGCAATCAATGAAATGCTTTATGATGGAAATAAGATTTGCTTTGAACAATTTTTCATTATGTGGCGCTGTTTGGCTGCTAATGGAAATGTTTAGAATGTGAAACAACTGCCTTCAAATTAGTTTAAGCTCGACATTGCTTTGCGCATGAAATGACCCGGAATGGACAGCAATAAAAATGGAAATGTAAAGGAAACATTCCCTCCAAACTGAAACCACCGGTGTGCATAATTTTACTGCCGACATCCCATCCCTCAAGATTAACTAACTTGGACCGTTGCTGCCAGCGTGGGCATTTATAACAATTAATCAGAGAGCCCATCGAATTTGTTCTTGTCTTGTTGTAACTAAATCACATTGTTGTCTGACTGCATGATGATCATCCTCTGTCTCACATCAGCCTGAGCGAATGCTCAGACACTATTTGAACCATTATCAAACCATATGTGCTTGTCTTCACGTTTAGCTCAGTGTGAGCCGTTTCATCCTGCAGGCAGCTTGTCTCACTTTTAAGCAGCACTAATAAACGATTCTGTTACACTTAAGGAGTAACTATCATATTCTTTTGGGTCACTGTTTTGGTGCTACAGAGCAGCTGTTGTCATTTCACTCACGCTCACAAACTGAAGTGACTGTGCTGTACACTACCTAAAATTTAAGTGTTCAGTAGAAGAGAAGAAGGGAATTATTGGAAATTCTTTGGCCACTACTTGAAAAAAAAAGAAAACAACAGCTTTTACAACACAGTTTCATTGTACCCACAGTTTCGCAGTCTGGTGCCAAGCTGAGAAACGGTACTGCCCAATGGCTTAGTCGAAGAAGCCGAGCTGCTCATGTAAAATACTTTCAGGGCTCTTCCAAGTGGAATTCTTGGCCAGTGCCTCCGTGATGAAGCCCATGGTGGGCATCGGCTTTTGCTCCCGGAGGCTCTTGCTGTGCTTAGCTTAGCCATGGAGCTCTGCCATGGGACCTTGGTCCAGCAGCAATTATCCCTTTCCAGTAGAAACACTTGAAATTAGGATGTTCGGACAAAGTGGGAAACGTGAATACAAAGTAATATAGATTATCACCCTGGGTTAGCCAAAGCTAAGCCAGACAAGCTACAAACAGCTAACTGGTGGGCGGGTTCCAGCAAGCTTTTCTGGGCTGCTGGTCCCGCCTCTTTGCAAAATGGCTCAGTGTACAAATCTATGGGTCACATGACCAGATGCTGGATCCATTGTATGCAAGTCTGTACTCGCAGCTCACGTCCTGTTCCAAGTACATCAGTACATTATCAAGGATACATCTGGAAATTACTTGTGTGGATAATGACTAGGTCCTTGATAACCACAGCAGTTTTTACTAGAAAATCCTCCCTTGAACACAGAAATATTAGATCAGCAGACGTTAGAGTAAAGAACAGTCATGGATTTTACTTATTTATTTTTATTTTACTGTAGTAGATACAAAAGGCACCACAAAGAATATGTAGCATTAATAGTTATGTTTCAAACATGAAGCATCTGTCCACCCGTCTGCAGCCAGAGGCAGGCTGCACCCTGGACGGATCACCAGTCCGTTCAGAGACTGCACAGTGACAAACAAGACAAACAAACGTGCACGCTCACACTCAATCGCTATTCTGACAGTGAGAGGAAGCAGTAATACCTGGAGACAACCCACCCAGCCACAATGAGAACATACAAGCGCCACACAAAAGGGCTGAGAGACGTTCCAAAAGGAGCCTTCACAGCCCTCGATTGTTTCCATGTTGGAATAAATGTAGTACACGAGGCAGACAACCCTTTCCTTTCCTTTCTGGCACAATGGAACATCAGCAGCAATGCAAGCTTTCAAGCGCCCATTTACATAATCAACAATATTAGAATTTAAACTCTCATTGCCAACTATTTTCCTTCTTTAACTGAGACAGCAGTTTAAAAACAAACAATATTCTGCAGATCCACCCTAAATATTAGTAACTCTAGAGTTTATATCCACGTTTGATGTGTTGCAGTAAAGTTAAGAAATGGGATGATTATGAATTGTTCAATTCAGAAAACATCAAAGCCCCTTCTACATTTTTGTCTGTTGTTTATGCCATTTGTCATCTAAATTAGGTTTTACATTTGATGGGCAAATTCTGCTAAATTAAACTGCCACAATATTTTGGAGTCTTTATCAGACATCATGTTTGGCCATATTGGACCAGTGGAAGTATGTGATGTCAAGTCTAAATTGTCAAGTTTGTAACTCGTCGTAAAACCTGGTACACTTGGAAATGAGAAACTCCCACAGTCACAGTTTAGTCACGGTATTCTTGAATGAAGGAGGTGAGTAAGAATCTGTATTCTCCCGCCTAGTGGTGAGGAGGCACAACATACAAAAAACTGTGAGCGAGTGACCTAGACCGATTCATTGATTTTATTTGCAGAAATTAAAAGGTCAGAAAAATGTAAAGCAAAAAACAAAACCTCAGGGTGAACTAACACCAAAATAGCAAAAACACCCTGCCTTTATAAGCCAGTCGTGCCTTACCTGCTCGAGCCAAAAGAGGAAATAAATGACAAGGACTCACCCCAACTCCCCAGATTAAAATACACAGAAGAATAGGCTAACAAAACTTTCAGATAGTTCACCACCGCTGCTTCACAGCAAATATTTCAATACAACTTTATACACTTCAGGGTTTGGTGATGAGTCAAGATGCTGCTGCTGTCGGGGAGGGCCCATCGGGATCAGACACCGAGAATCTAAACCATGGTCGCTCAATCTCAACCAATCCACAAACGACCCGGAGCCATGTGAGCATCATTCAGGAGGAACCTGGAAAACAAAAACAGGCCAGCGAGCTATTTAACTCCCAGTACAACTATGACCATAACAGAGTCTGTCAAAATCAATAGACGGCACTTTAAGTTCATAATTGTTGCAACTCATTCATGTCACCTTGCAGTAAATTCCAGTTAGGCTAATTAAAGGGAACAATGAAAGGAGCAAAATTCAAGAAAGGAATTCCCTGTGAGTTCTGTGTCCTTTGTAACTTGGACAGTTTATCAACCTTCATGTTTTATTTCTTGTGAAAATAACTGCACGACTCATTTGTGTAGATGTGGATTTATTAGAATGATATTTGCAGTGTAATATATTATAATCTCTGTGCAATAATCCCATGCTGCTATTAGGATTGATTGTTTTTTTTATAGCTGATAGCTGAGATAAGTAATTAATATAATGTATTAATTAGTATACCTTTTTTGTTTAACTTTGTTTCTTAAGAAGAACATTTATATTCTGTCATTGTGCCTCCTTGCAGAGACCATACGCTAAAATTAGCTCAAAAAGTAAAGGTTTTAAGGACATCGTCTATGTCCTCATCATCCTTGCTTCTCATCAGAGCCCTGTGAAGTAAAATTAGCAGCCTACTTTTCATTGCTACTCAATTCAGTCCATCCTAGCATTAACCTTATGAAAAGTCATAGTTTTAATATTAACACATAAAAAAAGTTAAATAAGAAATGGGTAGGGTGTTCTATAGACATATATTAAGTAATTCCTATGAAAAAGAAAGATTTCACACAAGGAGATGTTCCAGTTTAATTCCCTCACAGGTTACTTGAGCTTATATTTCATGAGGCAGAACTAAGGACACAAAAACCTTGGTGCAAATTGATGTGAGAAAATCATTCACCCACACAAACTCCCCCTGCTTTCTTTCCTTTTTCACCTTTTTCTCTCTTTTTTTTTGTGCGTGTGTTAAGAGTAAAGCTCATTCTTTACCCACCAAATTATTAGAGAAGTATTAACTGATTAATTCATGTTTTTTTTCTTCTTCTTCTCTGTTTTGTGTGTTTGTGTTGCCTTGTTCGGCCTTGTGCTCTCCGATTTGTCCTTCGGTGTACACGGCTCAGTATGGCCACCTCATAAATTATCGAGACGCCAGAAAGTTGTGCCCTGTGATCAAAATTTACCACGGATACTGAACACGCCACATGTCAGCTCAGATTCACAAAGGCGCGGTCAGATAGACTCAGGTCTGGTAGATTTGCCAGGAAACCTTGAATAAACATCAAACCACCAGCAGGTCTGAGCAACCGCTAACCGTCGGCTGAGATTGAAGGACAGATGTCTGCAACCCTTTCTCCTCAACATGAGTTGTATTTTTTATTCTTCTTCCTTGCAGGGCAGAGAGACACAGCAGCAAGTTAAGCAGGATCCCATGATGCTAACAGTGGCATGGCCGCCATTAATCCTAATTAGCAGAGAACATGACAGCAACATATGGGTGTCCTCCAGTCAGCGAGCCTGCTCTCCCAGCATTTCCCTGCTACTGAGAGACGCCAAGAAGAAGGAAATAAAAATTCAAACTTTGAAAGATGTTACGTTCCTGCATTTGCGAGGAAAGACAGATGGGATACGAGCAGAGGTTGGACAATGTAAATGTAGATCCTGAAGTAATAGAATCCTGCTAACCTCAAATCGGTGCTCTGCAAGAAGAAAAAAAAACACCAAACATCCACAAATGTTATCTTATCTGCCTGAATGCACAAGTAGTTTGAAGTCTAAAATGGGAAAATAGAAAAAGGCATCGACATAAAAAAAATCACTCAGAAATATTTCAGGTATCAATGCTTTTAGACTTGATTAGTCAAAGCCTAAGTCAGGCCGAAGCCAAGATTTGGCTTCTCGCTACATTAAACTGGGGGCTTTCATAATCAAATAAAATCCTACAACTTCATTAGTACTCTGATTTTACAATCTTATCAGGTTTCCACATATTAAACAGAGATGTACATATTCTGTTGACAAAGAGTAGATGTGTCATGAGGTTGTGGAGGACCCAGATGCAGCAGAGCAGGCTGGCGTAATCCAAAAACGGAGATATTTAATAATCAGAAAAGAAAAAACAAAAACACTGCCAGGGCAGGAAAAGTGAAATAAAACCAGAACCAAAATCCAAAAGGCTAAGTAAAAATAAATAAAATAAATAAAACCCACAGAACTAAACTCAGGACACAGACATGCAGGACAGACAAAGACAGGACCTTATATACACTGAGGGACGAGACGCAGGAAAGTCAAGCAGAACATAACAGGACTTCAAAGTAAAAGCAGGACCAAACCAGAAACCACCACCAACACTGAAATAAAAACCCAAACTAAAATCTAAACCATGACAAGATGAATTAAAAGTGCATAACATGATTAAAAATGCAGTATTTCAAAAATAATTATAGATTAATAGTATTCTGGTATGGGCTTAATTTAGTTACGTGATATGAATAACATAATATATACATGTGTGTAATTTGAGGTTCATGAGAACATTGTTTTCCTCAGTCAAAAGGCAATGGGAATGCTGGAAATACTGGTTTTAGAAGCAACTCTTTGTGCACTGCTAGAGCAGCAGCAGCACCGAGCTGCTTTTCTTTGTTTCTTTCTTACCACCAGCTATGAAGAGCAACGAGAGAGATGTTTACAAGCAGAAGCCCCCAACTGAGATCTCAAGAAGCCAAATAATACCCACACTGAGACCCAGAAGAAATCCCAGATGAGTTGAGGAGGAGACGTCACAGTTGTAGCGCAGAAGAAAAGCAGAGAGAGAGAGAAAGAGGAAGTTTAAACCAGATGTTCCCTCCATCGTGGGAATGTGAGATCTATCACAAATAAGATGAACAAGAGGTGCGTAGGGCAAGCAGAAGGAGGATTTGATGGATGTAAGTCTGGACAGAACAAATGAACTGAACATATTCTTCAACAGGTTCACTGCAGGAACATCCTCAGCTCAGCATCCTGCTCTCCTCCCCCAAGCCAAGCAGACACCCCACCCTCCCTTGACCCACAGCTTCCTGTCACATCTCAGCTGTTGCATCTTCCACCTCGGTCATGGATCTTGCTGCTGTTTCATCGTTATCTCCAAACACATCAGGAGATGCTGGGGCCCCTACCACCTCCCCCTCTCATCTGTCTGTCTGCAGCAGTCAGGTGAGGAACAAGCCTGCAGGCCCAGATGTTGTCAGCCCCAGAGTCCTGAAACCCTGTGTGGACAAGCAGGCAGCACTGTGAGAATGTGTTCTTTGATTTCTCCGGTGCATTTAACAGCATCCAGCTGCTTCGCTATGGTAAAAACTCCAGAAGACACAGGTGGATGCTCCCACAGTCACCTGGATTACTGACTACCCGACAAACAGACCGCAGTTTGTGAGACAGAATTTCTGTGTGTCTGGGCAGGTGGTCATCAGCACAAACATCCACATGCTTGTGGATTTTAGGAGAGCCAGGATTACATCAAACAGCATTCCCATCATGGGAGAAGAAGTTGAGGTGGTGGAGGAGGATAAGTTCATCTGGAGAATGGACTGGACTGGAGACGAAACGCTGATGCTGTTTATAAGAAGGGACCGAGCAGACTTTACTTCTCAAGGTCCTTCAGTGTTTGCAGCCAGATGTTGCATATCTTCTATAAGTCTGTTGTGGGGAGTTCAGTCTTATCTGCAGTCACCTGTTGGAGGAGCAGAGACTTAAAACTGAATAAACTGATAAAGAAGGCTGGATCTGTTCTGGAGCCTCTAGAGCTGATTGTGCAAAGGAGGAGACTTTATAAAATCAAAAGGATGAATCTTTGAGGAGACTTAAATAATGACAACTTCTGTGACAATTAATTTCCCTTTGGGGATTTAAAAAATAAGTATTGTCAAATTGAATTAATTTCTTTTGTAATGATGAAGCAATTTTCAGAGTTTTGTGAAAACACTGAAACGGAAAAATATCTTGTATTTCAGACCGTCTTTCTCTGTTATTTACACTGGCGTGCCTCGATGGGTCAGTCAGAGAGAATCCTCGCCTGTGGACTTGAGTCCTACTGTGGCGGCGGGGTGTGGTTCAGCTCAGCTGCAGAGGGGAGGTGATTCAGTGGCTCTGGGGGCGGCACCAACGGGAGACAGAGGATGCACCTGGGCCACATCTACAATCACTCTCCATCCCTTATAGTGACGGCGCAGCGGCAGGAAGGGGAGCAAGACCTGGACATTGTTGTGTGTGTGTGTGCGCTGGAAAGCGCTATTACTAAAACAATCAATAAACGACGGTGTAAAACGAAGCTGCTTGTGGTGATCATTTTCCCGGGGCCCTTGAACCTTCACACCTACATTCTTCTTTGAGGCAGGAAATCCAGAGCAATGACTCTGTTTAAGTTCTGGATGGGTCACTTTTATAAGGTTCTCTTGAGTTTTCTTGCCATGTAACCTTTTGCCCCAGTCTGAGACCCAGAGAAGTCAAGAAAAGGTTTCCATTTCTTTCAAGTTTATTCTTTTCTTTTATTCTGACAAGTCTCCCAAGCTCTTGTCACAGAAAAGCATCTTTACAAAATGATGCTGCCATAACCATGGCTGACTGTAGGGATGGTATTAATGAGATTATGTCCAATGCCTGGTTTCCTCCACACATGCCACTTGTTGTTTTTTTTTTATGATTTTTTTTTTGTTTGTTTTTTTTTCTCAGATCTGTGCCTTGACATAATCCCGTAGTCTGAGGACAACTCTCTGTCATGACTCAGTTTGCTTTCTGACATAAACCATAAACCAGACAACTGTGTCAGTGTTCAGTCAGGAGCAGCGTGATGGTCCAGCAGTCAGCGCTCTTCCTTCACAGCAGGAAGGTTCCTGATTCAAATCTCAGTTGGGGCCTTTCTGTGTGACGTCTTTGTGTCTTCCCGCAGCTCTGTAGGCTCTAGTCTCGCCAAATTGAAGAAATGTCTCAATAACCATTAATACAATAATCACCAGAGCTCCGTTGTTATCATAAAATGCCTGAATTTGTGTCTAAATGGGATCATTCAGTCATTTATTCTTAATGACCTCATAAAATACTCCAAATCTGAAAGAGAACAAAATGATGAAAGTTTCCATAGATAACTCAGTCTTTTATTTTTAATGGGTTAATAAAACATTCCAAATCTGCAAGATACACTTTGTGACAAACTTTTGAGAGTTGTAAAATTGTATTTATTTCTCTGTTTTTTCTTTTTTCTTTTTTTTTTTGAACAAATGTCTGCATTTGAAAACAGCAAAAAGTTGGATTTGCATTTTTATGTTGCAGCAGGTTTTGTGTGTGACAGCGATGGTGCAGTGAGTGATATTGGGATGAACGTAAAAAGAGATTGACGGATTGTGTTGCAATGAGAAAACAGATGCAGGCAGAAGACGAAGAAGACTGGTTAATTAACGGAAAGAGAGAGAAGAGCCCTTTCTGCCCAGTTTTCTGCCCATACAAGTTTGCGTGCATGTATGCGCGTGTGTTGGGTGTGTGTGGGATTCATGTGGGTCGAAATTCAGATTCTTTATTGTCACTGCAACAAGTACAACAAAAAGCAAATGCAAGGCTGGAAACGGTTTTGCAGTCTGTTTGTCCTTGCTTTCATGGTCCTGCACCGTCAGCCTGACAGCAGCAGCTCAGACAGAGAATGGCCTGGGTGGGATGAGTCCGTTTAGGATGGTCTTGGCTCTCCTGAGACAGTAAGAGACATGAAAGTCCTCCAGTGTGGGTGGGGGGCACCCAGTTATATTATCTCTGCCATTTTGGTGACCCTCTGGAGCTCTTTCCTGTTTGTACGTGGTTTACCAGCTGCATGGTGGCAGAGACAGTACACTGTTTGCTCTACATTCATTGAGGACGGTCGTGGCCGCGGTGCGTTATGTTATGTAGCAGCAAGAAAGGAGACAGAGAATGATAGGAGAGTGCAAATAGTAAATGTTTAGAGGTGTTTAGGGGTCTTTTCACAGTCTTTAGATGTCTTCTTGCTATCTAGTACTTTCAGAGTGAAGTGAAATATCATTCATGAGAAAAACACCTGGTCATTTCTGGACTTTTATCGAGCAGTATCAGTGAAATCATAAAGGTCCAGACAAAATCGCTTGTGTTGTTGTATTATAGTTGAAATTTAATTTTTGTCATCTCAGAAACTTTGGTTCTGGTCATCTACATTGTTTATAAAGACAAGAGTTGCTGAAAATTCAGTTTCTTTTTTTTTCTTCTTCTTTTTTTGTTATTTCACACAGTTCAAAGCAGGGGCGCCCAACTCCAGGCCTCGAGGGCCCCTGTCCTGCAAGTCTTGCATGTTTCCCTGCCACAACACACCTGATTCAAATGAATGGATCGTTAACACACTTGTGCAGACCTGGGCTGTTTCCCAATACCAAAGTACGCAAGTACGGACTTGGTTACGTCAGACGTACGGACTTGCGGAAGTACGGACTCCCGGAGGACGGGAGGATGGCCTTTCTACATTGGAACGGCAGCATACTTTGTGACGTAACAGCCCAGCTTCTCTTTGCAGGACGTTTTTTTTTAAAGAGAAAACTGCACGTCAGAGGTACAGTCTGCGACACGGCAGGTAAGCCGGACGCGCCTGCCGCGGAGCCGCTGAGGCTGGAGCCCAAAGAGTGCGTCAGCACAGCCGCTTCCTCCGGCAGAGCGGAGCAGCGAGCTCCGCAGCCCCGCAGCCCCGCCCACCAGGCTCCATTCAGAAAACCGCAGATTTCAGAGAAGCGTTGATCCATGGTTTTTTTTCTTTTTTTTACAGAATTACAAAAGAACTCTTAAAACTATTAAAAAGCATAAACACACATAATATAAAATATATAACATATATATTAAAACCTTTTGTAAACAACTGGCTATAAAAAAGCAGAGGGCAGGAAAAAAAGCAAAATGCATTCTGGGATATTTTGCCGCCCAAAGTCTAAACAAGTCACCACCAAAGCATCCTCGATAAAATGGGCGGGGCGAGTACACATCCGGGCATTCGGACCGGACTTGGGTACTTGTGTACTTTGTATTGGAACAGTACTTCGGCTGTGACTGATGACGTATCACAAGTACGCAAGTACAGAGAAGTACACGTATTGGGAAACGCCCGGGGTGTGGTCATCAGCTGCTGCAACCCATCTCCTTCAAGACAGATGGATCGATAGACTTTATTGATCCCCCAGAGGGAAAATTCCAGTGTCACAGTAGCACAGACAGTGTCATAGAAATAAGGGGGGGAAATTAATGAATAAAATACATAAATAAATTATATCTATGTACACGTGTGTGTGTGTGTGTGTGTGTGTGTGTGTGTGTGTGTGTGTATAAAAATTAAGCAAAGCTGCTGTTGTAAAGTCTGACTGTTGGTACAAAGAAGCACCTGAATCGTTCAGTCCTGGACCTGGTGGAACAATCTGCTGACTGAATGAGCTGCCCATCAGCTACAGCTTGATGTGCAGAGGGTGAGAAGGATTGTCCAGGATTGAACAGATTTTGTCCTTCACCCTCCTCTCAGCCACCAGGCTGTCCAGGTCCACTCCCACCACAGAACGGGCTTTCCTCACCAGCTTCTTGAGTCTCTTGGTCTCACCAGTCTTGACACCATCCCACCAGCACACTCCAGCAAAGATTAAAAGCACTGGCCACCATGGACTGCTAGATGCCTTGAGGAGCCTGCTGCAGATGCCAAACAATCTCAGCCTCCTCAGAAAGAAGATACTGCTCTGGCCTTTCTTGTAGAGGGTTTTTGTTTTTTTTTATGGACCTCAAGGTATCTGTACGAGTTTTGTACAAGTTTTGACATGATTCAGAGATGGTATTCTGCATTCCTTGGCTGTAACAAGTGGCTATTTGAGTTGATGTTGCCTTCCTATCATCTCAAACCAGTCTTCCCATTCTCCTCTAACCTCTTATGTCAACAAGGCATTTTCGTCCACACAACTGCTGCTCATTGGATATTTTCTCCTTTTCTCTGTAAACCCGAGAGATAATTGTGTGTTAAAATCCCAGTAGATCAGCAGTTTCTGAAATACTCAGACCAGCCATGTGGTTGGTTGATTAGCTATTTGTGTTGAACAGGTGTACCTAATGAAGTTCTGGTGAGAGTATGTACATATGCATTTATGAATTTGGATTCAAATTTGACCATTTAACATAACAGATCTTAATCTGCTGTACAATATGTTGTTACTTTATCACTGATAAACATGTCTTTATTGTTTACTAATGCTGTTTATTAGCTATTCTCAAAGTTTCACCTTTAAAGCCATTCTCAGTCATATTTGAAATGTCATATGACTGATGCTCTGTTTCTCAGAACGATCTCAGCATGAGATAGACCAGGTGTTGGAGGGGAAGGACTGGGCCAATTTTGAGGATAGGCACAGTATGCCTTACACTCAGGTACTGTACATCATTACAAGTATCAGTTCTTATAATATCATTTCTTATATTGAGTGAGCTCATGGGTCGAAGACAATATACCATTGTAGCATTAAAGGAAGAAAATAAATCAGATGATGAATCTAGGTATTTTCCAGATTCAATTACTTCATTGTCTTAAATAATTTTCCTAGTTGTTGGTGTTTTGGGGGCAGTTGTCTAAACTGCAGTTTTAATGGTTTTGCACTTCTGTGCCTGGGCTTCTAAGAGCCTATGTTGTTTTCTTCAGCTTCAAGTTATTTAAACACAAGAAATCTCTCCTCACCCAGGCTGTGATCCATGAAGTCCTGAGGATTGCCAACATTGCTCCTCTCAGTGCCTTTCACTGCACAACTAAAGACACAAAGCTCAAGGGATATTCTATTCCCAAGGTAAACAAGCAGCTGGTTAAATACAT
>JBAMYA010000015.1:4223904-4245457 GCA_037176975.1 Arrhamphus sclerolepis | reverse complement strand
TGGATGATCCAGGTTTTGGATCATCCACTTCATCTTCTCTCTCCTCTATTTTTTTGGTGGAAGACAAGAGGGAAAGACGTGCCTCTGCACACAGGACAGGACATTGGCAGACCGTTATTATATACAGTCATTGATGTTGACTGAGGCGCACTCCCTCGCGTGTTGTCACCTCCGGTCTGTGCTTCATAGATGCGGAAGTTATTTATAACAATTTTATCTCAAAATAACATTTATGGCATAGTTATATATTTCTCTGGTTCTGAAAATCTAATTGTTCTATCCTTAATGTACACTATGCTGTATAGTGGCGTCCAACCTGCAAGTTGCCCTTTAAATCTAATTCAAAAGAATTAAAGCAACATTTTCCAGCCAATTTTTGTTAGTTTAGTGAACTTACTCATAACTTCTAACTTCTTTTGAAACCCAGAGCATGACTCCCGAGCACATGGCAACGCCATCAGTGACAAGAAAAAACTCCCTCTTGGGAAGAAACTTTGAGTAGAACCCTACTCTTAGGGAGACCTCATGCCAACCGGTTAAGGAGGAGATGAGGAGAATTAGGACAGTGGGAATAAGGACAGAGGAGAACCTGTTCAAACTTACGCTACAACAGTGAGAAAAAAAATTTACTCTCAAATCATCTCAAATTTGATGATTTGAGCTGTGGCAAGGGCAGAAGCTTCAGTGTATTATATTTATGTTCATAGGTCCATCAATAGAGGGCTCCCATTCCCACTGTCATTCTCCCACTATGGACAAGAGCAGGGGGAGGGATGACAGAAAAAAAGTATACATAAATTAATTTATTGCAATAAGTTTGCTAAAAAAAAAAATTAATACAGACAGTTCTCCTGAAAGAGTTTTTTATAGTGAATACTGTAAAAGCAAACTTATTATAGTGCACAAACTTATTTAATACTGTTCAGAGTTGTTCCAGATGGGTATATTGGCTATAAATGGAGAGAGAAAAAAGATGCAAGTGAATTCTTGCAACATCTCTGTAGTTTAATAATTCAGTTTACATAATTCATAAATTTTACCTCTTTCAGTCTTTTTAAGGATCATATGGGCATAGGGGCCTATCCTAGCTCTCATTGGCCAATAAATGGGGTACACCTAATTGACCACAGGGACACAGAGAGATAAACGATACAAAGAACTCTGCATGCCCACACTCACGCCGATGACAATTCAGAAAGACCAACCACCATATTAGGAAAGAATGTTGACTCCATATAGAAAGAACCCAGTCGTTCTGTACTGTGCCTTGCAAAAGAAACCAACTTTATCTTGACTTTCATTCAACTGGATTTCCTGCCCATGCACAAGATAACAGTGGAGAGGAACAACATACTTTAAAGCTAGCTACGAGGTAGACAAATAATAAAATTACTTTGAGCCAACACAAGATGGTTTAGTTAGATCATACACAGTAATGATTCCATGGACAGAAGCTCTCTCACTAACTTTTTTTTTAAAATTCCTACCTGCAGGGATTGTCCCAAAACCTGGAAAGCATTTTTTTTAAGTTGAAAATATGTAATGTAATCTCATGGAAGATGCAAGATTTCTTGTGTGAAAGTGTAAATGAAAGCAAGTGTCCTTCACCCGGCCTCTTTGAATGTCCTGCTTTTTGGTATTTCTCTATGGAGTTAGAACAGTCTCAGTAGTCACATACGCGCAGGACAAGATTCATGTGTACTTCTGATGCACGCACAAATATAACCTGACTTACAAATGGCCTCTGGTCTGTGGACTTTGCTGCATTTGCGTGTGAATTTTTTTTAACACGGAATGATCTGCAACCAATCAGATATCTTCCTTGTTTCAGCCAATCATAAGAACAGACCCCACGTGGGAAATGACTTGATCATAAGCCAGTCACATTAAACCATTCAAACAGCTCTATCCCAGACAGCACACAAACTTCTGGCCGATATTGGCCGTAAGACAGTACATCGGTCCGCTAATTATAACATCTGATAAACATCAGCTGAAGAGGTGGATCTTTTATTTTCCCAGTTTATCAAACCTGTGGGCTCAGTCGGAGTTGGGTTGACCCACTGCTGTTTGCCCGCCCCAGACAGTACACATACATTTTTCTGATGCTGGCCAGATAAAAAGGCTTTTATTGGCCAAACGGCACATAGAGAGCATTTGCTCATTGGCAAGTTGTCTCCCAGAAGTTGGTTCAAAATTCAAAAACGCCATGGGCCGATGTTTCAACCATATTCTTCATATCTATAGTGCAGCACTCTTGCTAGAGCAGCTTTAGCTCAACAGGCTGAATAACTGTCTGTCCATCAGTAAACAGGGGCTTCGATTCCAGCTTTGCCTTTGTTTACATTTTTTAAAAGTTTTTTAAGCGCATGTTTATAAACATTGGCCCATAGTATTCTTGTATTTATGCCATCTTGGTCAGCGCGTGGTACTATTCCCAGACCCAAACTTTGCAAGGTTGAGTGTTAGGGAAGCCTGCTGACAGGCGTTCAAAAACTTCCCTCAGTGTAGCAAGATGGTTGGCCCAGCTGTCAGAATACACAACAATGTCATCCAGGTATACTCTGCAATTTGCTGGCATAAAGATGTCAGAGAACGAACAAAGAACAGGGATTTTCTCAGTTCTTAAAGTCAAAAGGGAGGAGGTTTTTGTTTTTTATGGGTGTGCATTCCTAAGGTATCTAGCTTCACTAGAGGTTGGGGGATGGTACCTCAACCTGTCACGTTTTATCTGTTTCTGCTCATTGCTCTGCTTAAACAATGAGAGACTCAAGTCAGCAACTTTAACCAGTCTAAGCAGACAAAACTCGTGAAAAAAACAGGATAGACTGCCCTAAAAGTAACAGAAAATATTCAATGTATTAATCAAATATTAACAAAGTCAGTCATCGTTTACATTTTTCAAAGTCCAAATTGAACAAATTATTTCCCTCCGATTTGCCTGTTTATGATAAATGTAAACAAAGTGTTGGAACCCTTGGACATCATTTCTGGTCCTGCCTTGAGCTCAGGACGTTCTGGTGTAGTATATTTGGTTTCTTTGAACAACTACCTTGTTCTTCTTGGGACTTCTACAGACTCTGGCTCTTCCTGTAGCTCTACAATGTGCTCTTGCATTTGGGATGTTAGTTGTGAAAAGGTTTATCTTAAGAGAGAGGAAATCAGAGTCCCCGCCTTGCTTCAATGTATGGCTTATAAACATGGTCTCCTGTCTGCATCTTGAGAAATTTCAGTCTCTCTGATTCCTCCATCAAATTTGCTCAAATCTGGGGACCCTGAATCAATCTTATCAGAGAATGAGGTGATGATTTTTTTTTTTTTTCTGTTCTGCAAATGCCCCAGAAAATATAACACAATATTTATTCTCTCTCCTTCAATTCTATATTTTGATCCCCATTTTGTTTTATCTTTATTTTTTGTTTGGATTATGCATCCCTCAAATGTTATTTACTTGCATGTTGTCTGTTTTACGACTGTTTGTGCTTTACTTTGCTCTCAGGGTCTGACACCAACCGTTATCTGTTTTACACCATTTTTTATTTGTGCACAAAAATGTAAATTTCTTGTTGTTTCATGTTTGGTTTTAGTTTGAAAATCTAAAAACCAAAAATTTTAGATTAATATGTTATTGTTTTAAGTCTCCACTAGCTGGTAAATCGAGTGAGTTAAGAAACTGTCTTATCACATCCTCACTCAACAAAGGTGCCTTTGCATACGTTTTTGTAATAAACACAGAATCCATTTTATGTTTCTGGAGTATTATATTTTCATTGGCCTGATTGGGGGTCTCTGACTTTGTGAAATTTATTTAGTGCCTGTTGTTTCCTAATTCACTTTGCCAAAAGTCTTGTAGCTTTGGGACCAATTTCAAAAGAATCCCATTACTATTTTAACTTTTCAACAAGTCAGTTACCAGCTTTTTATGCAGCAACGGCTAGAACATAAGCTAGCTGAAGTCAAATCTTGACTTTACACAGCTCGGAGGTGAGGTTATTAATTTTTTTAAGAGTAAACATGGCTTGGTTAAGCTAAAAAACTCAACAAAAAAAAGTAAAAGTCTTACTTACCAAAGTTACGTCTTACAACAACTTCAGTGGAGTTCACTTGCTCCACACAAGAGAAGTCTTTTTTTTCTCAAAACAAAATGGCGTTTCGTACAGGCGCAAGCACAAAATGGCCCAGCAGTGAAAAAAATAAAATAAAAAATGTTAAGTGTTTCATGCTACATTAAATTAAATTAACTGGTTGTAAATGCAGGCATTTTATTCTGGAATTATTAAAATTATATGTGTAGATTGACATTACACATTAAAATCAATAAAATATACCTAAATAATATATGTAATATCTAAAGGAAGCCCATGTCACTTTAGAACAGACAGAAGACAACTCTTCATCAGCTCGGCCAGTAGATTAACTATTCCATATAATTTGGGTTAAACTGATTCAGACTATCTCATTTTACTTTCACTTTAACTGAGAAAATCCTGTATAATTGTAGGAAACCTTTAATAAAAATAATAGCAAAAATGGAAGGATTTATTTCTGGATTTCTGGAACTTCAAATGTAACAAGGGAATATTATTATTAATAGTTTAGTAACCCAAACATTTTTTATTTTTTTTAAATTAGCTTAAGTGTAAATAATGTCAAATAGAGGCCTGCTAAGATAATTGTAGTTGTTGGAGATCTTTTGGGATTTCAAATCTATATATAGGATTTGTTGCCAGTATGACGTTTCATTATTATTGTCCAGATATATTTAGAGCAGAAAAAAGTGGAAGAAAATTAATAAACCAGCAGATGGACTGAATCGCTTTCTGAACTCAGTCCATCACAGCTACTCGTATGATTTACAGTTGGCTAATATGATATAACATCTGTGCACTTAATATAAGTCATACAAATATAATAAAGTTGCTGTGATGTCAAATGAAAATTTGAAAAAGAATCATTCAAAGATATGTACATGTTTGTGTCATCCACATTAAAAAGCTGCTGGTGGAAAAAACAAGAAAATTGGATTTCTGGGCTGGTCACATGGTTCAAATCAAACCTTTATGCAGGTCACGGAGGCGACATAAACGAAGCTCACCACTGGAATGAGAAAATCTTTCATGTGATCCGTTTAATACTTGGCAGGTCAACATTCAGGGACCAAGGAAGGGGCAGTGGGAATGTTTGATGTCATTTGGATGTTTAATAACATTTTCAATGGCCTCTTTAGCTGATTCTTGCATAAAACTCAGTTGCTCCTATAAGTTATTTCAGAAGTCCTAAGTGCAGGATCCTGAGCTTTATTTGTGACTTCAGTCCTCCGACCTCACGACAACAACTGCAAATGCTGACAACACTAACTGTCAACACATATTGCATTAAAAAGGCCCCTCTTAATCTTCATAGGCTGGTATTTTTCCTTTCATCCCAGTCAGCGTGAGCTTTCTCTGTGGTGACCATTCTTTCTCCTTCTAACTCTGCTTTAACATTAGGCATTAAAGTTGTAATGTAAACATTTGCTTTGTCAGAAGGGCTCATATTCTCTCTGTGAAAGCATATATCAGTTACCAATTAAACTAATAGCATTGATTATTATACCCCATCAAGTATGTATTTAATTCTATGGTCACTGCATGTTCGGGCCTTCCAAAACTAGGAAATGCACCAGAAGACAAAGCTTTCAGATTTGTTAAACTGACATAAGCATCCAAATGTTCTTCAGTTATTGAGTGGATGAGGTCAGAGGCACATGGACTGACTCTTTGAAGTGAAGAGAAGGAAGGCAGAGAGGAGGCAGTTGTGCCTTTTCTTCCCTCTGGTTAACTCGACATGTGATTAGGATTGCTGTCTTTGCCCTGCAGCCAGCCTGTCTCTCTTCAGAGGAAAACACTGTCTGCAAGTTGTTCAGCCGTCGACACCGTAAGTCACTGTTTTTTTTACTTGTAACATCTGTGTGTTTGTGCTGCTTTCAATGACTTCACATGCTTGGGGGTTTGAGATTTTCTTCATAAATGGGCTAAACTCATGCTGAGTGTTCCTATCTGTCATTAATGTGCATAGAACTGATTAATGTAGGTTCATTTCTTCAGAAATCTGTAAAGTATGAAACAGCAGCCATACTTATTTCGGCATAAATACAGGTAAACAATGTTTTATTGAGGTTAGAACTCATACTTCTTATTATTAGCAAACATTTTTGCAGTTTGAATGTGTACACACTTGTTTGTACATTGGAAATTGGAACGTCCCCCCAGGGATTGATAAAATAATTCCTAACTTAGAATAAACGTTTTACTTATAAACATGAGGCTCCTAAATATGTGGTCTGGTAAACATTGTGGGACAAAAATTTATTTCTTTTTTTTATTACAATTTATTTTCTTGTTATAAACCATTAAGCACACCCATGCAGGGATGGATACACTGTCTGGAAGCTCAGTGCTGAACCGTAAGAAGGTTGAGAGCAGTATTTTGTTTATCCAGTTGACTCTGATGTTCTCATGACTGGCTCGCCTTTTTCAGATGTGATGTGTTTTCTACTGTTCGTGTTTGACTGTGAGTGCTCACTTTCATAAGCAGCCTTTAGATTATGTTACATAATCATTTAGGCTGCTTTTTTTTCCTTTTCATTTTTAAATAACTTTGGAGAAGACAGTTATGTGATGATCCTGAACATTTTCTTCTTCCATTTGTTGTATACCATATGTGACTTGTGAAGTGTGGTTAGGAAACCATTTCATTTGGTCAGGAGACTGGATGAAAACCCTCATGTAGTGTGACGGTTGAGCTGTGCCAAACATTCCAACATCACACTCCCTGATCACAGGATGGCTCCATGTAGCAGAGGGGCTGTAAACACCTATCCATCCACAGCTCACAGTCTCTGACCCCCGACTAATGCCATTATTCTGGTCTGATTCAGACTGACTGAAAGTGAATGATTTGGATGTGTTTGGCCTTTGAGTTGAAAATAACTTCAAAACAGAAGAAGGTAAATACATGAAATATAAAGGAATGTAACACTGTGTTCTGTAATAACTGTCATCAACAAAAGTTCTGTATGACACATGTACCCACTGAAGTCTTCTGGGTTATGTCAGGATTAATCTGGTTTGTTTAAAGTGTGTATTCCTGCCAGACATGGCTGAAACAGAGCACAAAGAACCTCCCCCACTAACTTCCTGTAAGGTTGCTGGAAGATGCTCTATTGTCTTGGGAGTCCCCACAGCAGCCTAGACTTATAACAGTACAAGTAAGGGATGACTACAGAGTTAAACGTTATATTAAAAAGGAAGGTGTAGGGGTAGGGTGTGGTTTCTGCTCAGCTGCAGGGGGAAATGTGACGTCTTGGTTTAGGAAACTGCAGCAAAGAGGGACAAATTGATGCACCTGTGCTTGATCACTCATCAGTGTGCTGTGGAGTACCCACCAGGACCGCTGCTGTAGTAGTCTACATAGTAAACCGGAGAACTGCCTATGATCATTCCTGCTTGTGTATGACGTTGAGTAGCTGAGGGTTGTGACAGAAGGTCTTATGAGTTTTCACTAGGATTTCAATGCTCCAAAAATAGGAGATTATTCAACTTTTTATCATGTGATGTTGTAGATTCTGTAGTTCACATTTGAAGTATCTGTTTCCTAAAATACAGAATTTTGTGTGATGAGCCCAGTTTTCACCTTTTCAGGACTAAAATATTGCACACTGAATGGAAATATGTCCTTGTCCCCCTCATTTTAAGTGACAGTTTATTTACAGAATGGTAGATGTTGCCATTTTCTGATGTAGACTTCCACCACCTCAGTTAAACTAAATAAATAGGTAAGATCCTCCCATTGGATAATTACTGCATGGATGATAATGATTCATCTGACAATCAGTTGTTTAGCTCTAAATGATACAGTGAACAGCTTCTATTTTCTTCAACAACCTTGTCAGAAGGAACATTCTTTAGTCAGAAGTGTAAAAAAAAAAATTAAGAAGATTGCTTAATCAACTGAAATTGAATAGATATTGGGGGACCATCATCTTCAAGGAAGAAGTGTGGTTGGAAAAATATCTTGAATGATTGTGGTCAGCAATCACTTAAACAGTAGGTGAAATCAAGGCATAAAGAAATGAGTAGAACTCGCATCTATCTTTAATAGTGAAAGTAAGAGAATTTCCACGTGAATGATAGATAGATATAACTTTATGTATTTACCTTGATGTAAAGGTAACTAAAGGGTTTGGGAGTAAACATCTGTCTAGCCTTAATAAAACCACTTATTAGTGAGGCTAATCAGAGAAAAAAAACAAGGCTTAAAGTTGCTAGGGAGCATTAAGATTGGATTCTGGAGCAATGGATCATGTGGTCTAATGAGTCCAGATTTAGCAAGTTCTGGAATGATGATCAGGGTAAGAAGAGAGGACGATGAAGTGATGCACCAATCATGCGTAGTCCAAGCCTGTGGGGGAACTGCTATGATCTAGGGTTGCTGCAGTTGGTCAAGACTAGGTTTAGCATAAGACCTGAATATACTGAGTGACCAGGTTAGTCCATTAATGGTCTCAAATTGTAAAAGAGTGGCTCAGCAAGGATGAGACATCATTTTCACACATGGACTGGCCTCCACAGAGTTCAGACCCCATTGAGAATGTTTTGGATGTGCTGGAGAAGACTTTTCCAGCAGTCCAACTCTCCCACAGGGTTACCACTCTTTCCCTGAAATTATTATCCAGGACTTTTCCAGGATATTTGTAGCCACTACAGAGACCAGTTATCACGTCATACACTAACACATTCCCCTGCCCCCTCATTCGTTGGAAGTGTTCTTTTCTACAGTTGTAACTTGCATTTACCCAGATTGTTTTGATGTTTATTACTCAGACATTTGATGTGCAGTCTATGGCTATAATTTATCTATGAAAAATAATTATGACAAATCATAGAATAATGCAAACACACTCAGATTCTTGATGTGGCCTTGCCCGCGCATGTGACTCTTAAGAGCTGATCCAGCCATGCAGCCAACATCAAAAGACTTTCTGCAAAGCTTGCGGTATGTCCTGTCTGTATCTCCTGATACCTCTCCTAGCCAGTCCCTGAACTGGTTCCATTCACTCACTTTTGAATTTGGACCGTCTTCCTGACATTGTCACTCACTCCTGTAATAAGAAGACAACACACATTTGAAACTATTACTGCCTATTTTTGTTGTTTAATCAACCTGTCAAGCTCTATAAATTGCATTTAATTTGTTTAAAAGTTACAAAATAGTCAGTCAGTTTGACTGATTGATAGCTGTAATGTTAAAACGTTAAATCACATTAATTTATGCTAACAGCAGTGGAAATAAGAATGTTATAGTTAAAGAGCAAACAGTCTTGAGCCACAGCGGTAGGTTGAACCGAGGGAGCACTCAAATAATTATTGATCGGTTGCTTTTATTAGGTGTAACACGACTAATGTTTCAACGCCCAGCGTCAAAACATTAGCTCAGAACTGTTTGCTAATTCTGTGATCCTGTTCTCTGAGCATCTACTCTGCTCTGTTCACAACTACTTTCACTGGAAATTAATGAGTTTAATTAATGAGTTTAATTAATCATGTTTAAGTCTGCATGTTAATCTCTTTCATTTCTGTTTCTATTTCTTTTGTCAGACAATAAAATAAGTGTGAAATATCACGTCAAGTGCAAAATGTTGCCCATTAAAATGACCTGTTAACTGTAATTACCTGGAAGCTCTCGTTCTGCTGAAATCAGAGATATGACAACTCAGTAAACTTCACGCCCACTAGAACTCTCCTCTGCTCCTCTTCCTGTCACTGAACGGAGGACAGGGAGCAGCCTGTGGTCGTGGGAGACGAAAACCTCACCAATACTAGCGACACTTTTCAACTTACAGTTGCTAGTTTTGTCTCTAGGCGCTAAGTCCTTAACGGTGTCTGAAAAGTTGCTAAATCTAGCAAAAAATTCAATTGGAAGCACTGGGTTATAGAACTGCAATTGCAGGCCTTAATCAAAGCTAAAGGCAGTCCAGTGAAATAATAGTATGACCTTTTTTTTTGAAACGCAGTGTAAGTGGCTTATTTGGAGAAGGGGGAGTTAACGTTAGGGTCAGTGACATCAGCCATTTTTTGGGGGGGTGAAACACCTTTGGCTGTCGTTTGTGCTTTTATTCTCCCTCAAGACATTTTCTTTCAAATTTTAGAATCCAGCGGAATAATCTAATCCAGTCATTCTCAAACTGTGGTACATGGGGGAATTTGGAAAAAGCTTTTTGTCTTTTTCTTTCTAACATAATCAAATTTTAAAAATCAATTATAATTGGACATTGACAAACTAAACATTATACATGAAATATAAAATATTAAAATTATTTTAAAAATAAGTTATTTTATTTTATTTACTTCAAATGCTAGTCGCACCTTCTTGAACCTGCCTATGTCAGCCATGATTGGATATAATCACTAGTAGAAGTGTACGTTGTACATGCGATTATAAACAGAGATGGATTTTAGAAAGCAGTTCAACAACACTTAAATATGTACTCTAAACTGGAACTATTACAAAAATAACTATGGTTGAACAGCAGAAAATTTCCATTTGTTGTGTTGAAAGTGAAGGAGGACAGTGAAACAGGTATAAGAACCAGCAGATACTCAGGAGGCTGGCAGGATCACAGTACCTACAGGTACCAAACCCCAGCCATCCAAGGGTCAGACTTCACAAAAGCCAGTATAGGCGAACAACTGCATCTACCACCATGTGTAGAGAAAGCTTCTATAAAAAGTTAAATCTGGTGCTGCTGTAAAACAACATGTTATGACAGAGAATATAATCATGACAGATGATGTCACAAAACTGCTGATAGAGCATAAAAAGTAGTCATTATTATTCCCTCCAGCTGGATGAGACACAGATGTGGTAGATATGGACATAAGATATGAATGTGAAGGAGCAGCAACTACAGCTGAATATCTGGACCAAATACTGCAGATCAGAACTACAGCTGAACATCTGGACCAAATACCAGAGACCAGAACTACAGCTGAACATCTGAAACATCTACTGAAGACCAGAACTACCGCTGAACATCTGGACCAAATACCAGAGACCAGAACTACAGCTGAACATCTGGACCGGCTACTGGAGACCAGAACTACATTTGAACATCTGGACCAAATACAAGAGACCAGAATTACAGCTGAACATCTGGACCAAATACTGGAGATCAGAACTACAGCTGAAAATCTGGACTAAATACTGGAGGCCAGAACTACAGCTGAACATCTGGACCAGCTACTGGAGACCAGAACTACAATTGAACATCTGGGGCAGCTAATGGAGACCAGAACTACAATTGAACATCTGGAGCAGCTACCAGAGGCCAGAACTAAAGTTGAACATCTGGAGAAGCTACTGGAGACCAGAACTACAGCTGAATATCTGGAGCAGTTAATGGAGACCAGAACTACAGTTGAACATCTGGACCAGCTAATGGAGACCAGAACTACAGCTGAACATCTGGACCAGCTACTGAACGCCTCTGTCCCAGAGAACGGGCTTGATTGGAGAAAGTGAGTTGAGAGCACGACTCCTGAGCAAATATTATGAAATATTGAAAAAAAGAAACAGTGGATAGGAAAAACTCCCCTCTTAAAGGTGCATGTTCCTGCCATAGGGCAGGGCAATATTTGCTCAGGAGTCATGTTCTTGGTCTCTGAAAAGCACCTAGAGACAAACAAGAGGAACAGACACGATACAGAGTTGAATTTAATTTAATGAAGCTCACAAAAGCGGCTAAAGTGGCTAAAAAATAAAGCTCACAGAACACCAAAGCACTACAGCCTCTGCCATCTTTGTTGATTATTAAAGTAATTTATGAGATTAATTATAAAGGACATACAAAGGAGACGCACAAAAATATGTAAACGTGATCGTCAAAGATTGCAAGTAAATACATATAATTCTGTGGAAAAATTGGCCATTGTAGCATCAGATTTGCTCTGTTTTGGAGCCAGCACCGAGTGGTCAGTAGAGAAACTGCAACATTTCTGGGCTTCATCCCAGAAATGGAATAGTTGATTCTTGGTTTCCACTGGCAGTTGTTCCTACAGGATGCTGGAAACAAGAACGTGCGTCATCACAGGGTGAAGAAGAAGCCGACTGTTTCAGCCAGAGGAGATGTTTGCTCTTCCTGAGGCATCAGGGATGGACTTTTGTTTTGTTTTTTTCCTTCAGAATGTTGTCACCCGTATGGCTGTCTGCAGGACAGAGATAGTTTAAAGTTTGTAACAATTTTTGCTAGCACTGTCAAGCCAATAAGCTTCACCCTCCCACTAACATCTTTTTGTTTTAACCTCTGTGCTGAATGAGGATGATTTTCAGAGTCAAACATATTTAACTGATGAGATGACAGATAACCTGCCAATGACAGATCATAGTAACAGACCTCCCACTGCTGCGTCGACTTTCTCAGCCAATTACTGACTCACTTGACTGAGCCACTTATTCATTATTGAACTGACAAGTCGAACAAGGTTTTGGAATGGGCTCGTCAACGTCAGGACCTTAACCACACCAAATAAACCAAAATTCCTGGCTGGTGAGGCGCTGGCACCATAAATATCAGATTTACAAATACATGAACCCAACAGAGTAGATTATTCACCATTTGATCAGCAGCAGTCAACGGGTTACGTTTCATATTCATACATACTGAAAAAAAAAAAAGAAAATATTTTGTCAGCTCAAGTAGTTTTTTCAAGATGGATAAAGAGAAAACGGCACATTCATGCAACAAAACACCAAGATGACAGGATTCAAACGTGTTTTAAACATTTGATTAGTGACAGAGACAGTAACACGCTCTCATTGCATGACAAACAGATTGTGAGGGATTGCACAATCCAAAGTGAGGCTCAGTTTGCGGCTGCCTCACGGTGGGTGCCCAACCAGTCCACATGTGTTTTGTGGACTTGGAGAAGGCTTTCAACCGTGTCCGTCGTGGCATTCTGTGGGAGGTGCTCCGGGAGTATGGGGTCAGCGGCCCTCTACTAAGGGCCGTGCGGTCCCTGTACAACCGGAGCAGGAGCTTGGTTCGCATTGCTGGCAGTAAGTCAGACCTCTTCCCAGTGCATGTTGGACTCCGGCAGGGCTGCCCTTTGTCACCGGTTCTGTTCATTATTTTTATGGACAGAATTTTTATGCGCAGCTGGGGGCTGGAGGGGGTCCGGTTCAGGAACAACGGGATTTCATCTTTGCTTTTTGCAGATGATGTGGTCTTGTTGGTTCCCTCGAGCCAGGACCTCCAGTACGCGCCTGGTGGTTTGCAGCCGAGTTTGAAGTGGCTGGGATGAGAATCAGCACCTCTAAGTCCGAGGCCATGGTTCTCCACTGATTGTGACAAATGGGTGCCATTTATATCTAATCCCCCCCATCTCAGCAACCTCGGACAGTACAAGGCCCCCAAAAAGCTAGAAGCAGCCCTGGCATTGATATAGGTTATGATTCTGTCATATGTAGCTTTAAGACACCCAGGTTCCTGTATTTTATGGATGTCTTTATAACTTTGATAAAACAAGAGGATTAGAGGTGCCTGGGACTTTTTTCACAGGACTGTACATGCGGAGAACTATAGTACGCTTAATACAAAAGGACTTAACCATGTGTCTAAGCAACTTTATGAAATTCATAGTTCTCAAAAATCACTGGAATACTATCACAATATCATAATGTCTTAATGTTAGCTGCAGGTTAAAAAAAATGGCATTAAATTATCCTCATCACTTCAAAGTAAAACAAAGAGAAGTTGAACAACCTCTTTACTTCCTTTATTTTGCAGAGAAGAGTTCCTCAACAAAAACAGCAGAAGGTGTAACATCAATGTACGTCGAAGTGGAGCATCATGATAGCTCACGGGCAATGCAATATTGAGTTGCTGGTCTTGAAAGAGAATGGAGAAAATGTTCTTTGTTTTGTTTCTTTTCTTTTTTTAAACAAAAAAAAAAATCAATGTTTGTAAAACACCGATGGACACAATTCTAAATCCTTCTCCATCATGGCTGAAAATTCTCACGTATAGATGCACAATAAAACTCTAGCCCTTCAAGAAAACTGGCCTAAAGCAATTAAATAATAAGGATGATAATCAAGGACAGAGCAGCATTAGCAAGGCTAAGAAGCATCCTCCACATCAAATGATTATTATTTCCAACTTGGATAACTAGGCTAAGAAGGACACTGAGGAATTTAGAAATAGATCATTATCTATTTGAAATATAAAGTGTTGGGAAATGATTATAGCTATTTAAATGTACAAAAGGATCTTATGTTTGGTCTTCTGGGTGTCAAAAATGCAACATTCATCCTGTGCTGTGCAACGTTTCATTTCTCCTACGCACGGAGAACCGTTTGGGGGTAACTCGTTACAGTTCATCCGCTCTCTTTCAGCACACAAATAGATGCGTTTATTGTTGTACTGGCGATAAGTCGACTGTTGAAAAGCACACAGATTTTAAAAAGGCGTGTTGATACATCTGTCTTTTCTGAAACGGTTGCCATCCCATCTGCCAAGTCTCTCTGACGGATGATGCATTTAGTGGGAGACATTAACATATTGAACATGGGGGATATTGAGCCAAGGGATTACAGCAACACAATCCTGGTTGGATCCGATCTGAAGGTATTAAAAATGAAATATGAAATCTTGCAGCCTTTTGTCGAGCTGCTCTGTTTTGCTTCACTTACTTGCAGGTGATTTAGGAGGATTAACAATAGCACTGATCTAGCAGGAACTCTCCCACTGACCATAACTCTCTTTCATTCTCTCTTCTTCATGCACATGCAGACAAAGACACATGACTGCATCTTTGAACCGAGCTGAGATTGCTGAGATGTTATTTTTATCAATACAATATTACGTTCTTCGTGCAAGCTCAGTAACCAGTTTTTTGATATTTTGCAAGATCCTGTGTGGGAAGTCTGCACTGGGGAAAAGAAGGAAATGCATTCATTTAAGCTTTAAAAAAATGAGGTATTTGCAAATAGGTGTTTGCATTTCTTGCTACTCTATACTCCAGTATATTTACTTCCCAACCTGAGTATCTACCTATTGTTAAAATTGCTTCAGATATCTTTAATTAAGCAGAGCGTAGTTGGGTGGTCGCTTTTAAGATGTGGATTTGTTGATTAACTTTCCAACAGATGAAAATCTCATTAATTTCAATAAATCATCATTGCTATCTAGCTATCCATCTAAAATCAGTCACTTTATTTTTCCTTTCTGGGAAAGATAAAGAATTAAAGATAGGGTAAGTGATTTCTGGATGACAACGCATCTGCTCATGTTTGAAATAAAACAGGAGGGACAAACGGTTCTTTCCAGTGCCACCTAAGAAAACACACCCCTTCATGAACTCCACCAGCCTCAGGTGGGGGTGGGAGACTTGAAACACCTGAGATGTCTAATGTGTGCGTATGCTGAAAGTCATACGTATGCTGAAATATTCAAAATTCTGAACAGAAAAGTGTTCATAAACTTTTAGGCACACATTAGATATGAGTGGAAAGACCTTAAAAAGACAAGAATGAAGATTACTTACTACTTCTGCATCAAAGCTATGCTGCAGAGTTAATGTGCAGCCCTCTCCAAACGTAACAATGCACGGCACCAATGCAGACAGCAAGAAATGTCATGTATAGATTTTTGTATTTCACGGTATTTCTTCTTCTTTGCTGTTTTTAAGTGGAGCAGAAAAACAGTTTGCTGATGCTCAGCTTTTATGCTATTTAAATATACTTTATTAGCTCCCTTGCTATGTCTGAGCTACATACAGGGAGGGAAACAAAAAGGAAACTAGAGGAAACTCTACTGCTGCAGAAAAGAACCCAGATTGCCATCTAGTGGTTGGTGGTGTACTTACAGAGCGACAAAAACAATGATGCACAAGTATAAATGCCAGAGATGCCGTAGGGGTTGTAGCTGCCGCATAGAGGCATAAATCAGGATTACAGTGAACATGTAAAAATTATCTAAGAATAGATGTATTCAAAAACTAATTTAAATAGTAATTTCTCTCATTTATTAAGCAGAAGACTTTGGCTTCAGCTGAAAATTACAACTTCCCAGTGACTTTTTATTTCATCATCTTCTGAAAAATGGAGAAGGCTCAATTTTAGCAATTTTCATTCATGATAAACGTGTTTGACTCTGTTTGTCAAAATGCATAAGTGGGTATGTATTATTAAAATAGCCTGTTCAGATGGAATGTTCAGGAAACAGCAGCCCCAAAGTTCATGGAAGACATTCCCAACTGGTGACTGTATGAATCAGATGGACTCCACCTTTTCTACATTCTACAAATTGCTTTACATCAAAAGTTAGCTTTTAAGTTCAAATATTATCAACCACAACAAGACAAACTAAGTAAACCAATTGGAATATACTGGTCTTCAGCATTAATTATGACCTGATTTCCATTTAAGTAAAGACAGTAAGAGACAAACACAGTATGTTTGCAATGTTTTCTTAGCTACTAGGGTCCGAAACAGCACAAACACTCCACGAGAACAGTTCAGATCGAGGGTTTCTTTTTATTCTCAGCACTTTCCAGTTCATATACAATCTCACACCACCACATATCTGGCTGTTGCTCTAATTGACCTTTCTCTCCTGAGAGCCAGCGTGCTGCTGTTTAAATAGAGGGAACCTGATTGGCAGATGCAGCGCAGGTGTGCCAGTCAGTCCCTCTCAGGTGTCGTCTCCTGAGCCGCAGCTTCACCTCTGCTCTGCAGCTGAGCAGAACCACACCCCACCACCACAATGTTTAAGATCATAGCATACAAACAGTTACAGTTCATCGTGTTTTAGTTGAACATCGTCATTAAACAATCACAGAGCTGGATGGAAAAAGTAGTTTGGCAGCAAAAAACTTAAAGCAAACAGTTTGAGTAGTTCCGTATTTGACCTGCATGACGTTCAACATCAACTTTTGACCTTTTACAAAACTGATTCAGCTCAAACACATCAGCAGGATGTCTTGTGTGAACACTTCTCTTTAGGTCGTGGGACCATTGGTTTAAAGTCTGGGATATGACTAAGCCACTTCAAAAAATGTGTTTCCTTTTTCTGAAGCTATTCTGTGGCGTCATTGATCAACTGCATCACCCACCGTCTATCCTACCTACTGTGTTTTAGTAAGAATATAGATCATATATGTTGCATTGATGTCTTCAAGTCTTCAGGTGTTACTCATGGGTTATTTTCCCATCAGTGAGCATTTTCTGCTGTGTCTTTGGAGTCATCTTGGCTCGGTGACCACGTCTAAGCGTACCCACAGGACTAAATGATCTCCTTTGGATGCCTAAACATTTAGAAATTTCTTTGCATACCCATCCAACCTCATGCAGATTAATCTTGATCAAATGAAATGTGGTTTGGGTTGGCATATGCTTTGAATCAATGGTTCACAGCTTGTCTGGCTTAAGGGCGTCACCCCTTAATAACAAGCCTTGACCCAAATTTTCAGCTTCTTAAATGTATTTAATGTAGACATCTGATCAGAGCCTCTAGGACAATAGACATCATCTTTCTTTCTTTCTTCTACACTACATATGAATTAAGACCCACTTTCGTTACTGTTATCAAACATATAAAGTACCTCATAAAATGCCAGTCAGTAGTAGTCAATAACAATACTAGTCTGTGCTTCTGTAGAAATAGTGATACCTTATCCTTTATTTATTGGAGTCTGGGAGACGCCTCCTTGAAAGGAAGAATATACATTTTGAGAATTTATCTTGATTTAGGGTAAACTTTTGATTGTCACAACCATCTCCCACTTGATGGTTTACATTTTCAGTTCTTATTTCGATGCACATTAAACCAACACTGCCACTGTTATTGGACAGCAAGCTTAATTTTTTTACAGTATATATAATATTTAAAAGAATGTGATCCATGAGAATCAGAGGTGCATTTGTCAATCTTTTGACACCGCCTGAAAATCGACAAACCACAGGAAGAATTACACATGACCCTCAAAGAAAATGCTTGTATTAAATATTTGTTTGAATTATTCTCGCCAAGTACTTTATTCATTGTGGAGTTAAGTATTGGTACATTTTCATTTGCTGGAGCCACAGCGTAGGTCCTCATGTGGCTCCACAGCAAGTCCAGAGAAGCACACATCAATAACAGTAAGCCAATTAAAATCACTCTTCATTTAAGCTGTGATCTCTATTGATTGGTCTTTCAATTCTCATCCATCAAACCAGCAGACTGCCTTCAAGTGCTGGGGGGGATAAACTGTCTGACTGGCTCCTTTTCTGAGCCATCACTGTCGCAACTACCAGCAGCTTCTCAGGTTACACAAGCTGTTTTAAAGAAAAAGGGGGGTATACAACAGAAAAAAAGTCCTAGCTTTCATAACTTCCACAGTTTTGATTAGATTGTTTAACATTTCTTCAAATGATGTAGATTGACGTGGACACATACAAATGAAAAAGGTATGCAATGCACCAAATGTGCTAAATACCCTCTCAATGCTGTCCAGGAACACTGGTCCATCACAGAGCTGATAGGGAGAAAACCGCACACCTCCTTTCGATAACCAACCGTGCATTTGTTTGGACTGCGGAAGGAAATCAAAGCACTTAAAGGAAACAAATGCAGGTACAGATAAAGCAAGACACTCCTAAAAGAAAGAGCAAAGCTGAGGCTCGGATCAGTACCGTTCACACTGGAAAAAATGAAGAAAAAAAAAAAACTGCATTGGTCCAGATTTTAAAACTTAACACGAGCATCAATTATCCACATACTCATAGCATATTTCATCGTTTCTAATGTTTGTTTGGAACTGAAATCGGAGCTTAGCAGCAGGTCAGGAGGAACTGCGAAAGTTCCTTGTATGAAAGCATTGACGGTTTGTCATCATTGTCTTAATCAGCTGCTGAATACTCATCAAATATTTTTCATGCTGTTAACGGCATGGTAATATGACCATCCCAACACTGTTTAAGACCACAGTTATCCATCACAAAAACTTTCCATCATATATGCTTTGTTTCTGAAAGCTCACTTGAAACACGTTTATTAGTCATACACTTCATTTAAGGTATATCCCCTTAACGTGGTCTATCACCTGTCCCTTTAGGTGCTGCTGCTGAAGAAGACATAAAGAGGGAAACAGAGAGAAAATGGTCGTTGAAGCACTGAAGTTATAACACCAGAAGACACGTATCGTTTTGTTTGTGCCACATACTGTTGAGTGAGGGGCTTATGTCTACGTATGCTATATTTTATACCAAAGGCATGTATTCATGTGTATGTAGGAGCAGCAGGTAGTGCTGCATGTCCCAAGGCCAAATCCAAGGTGCATGAAGGACATACAGGCAGAAAGAACTAAAAAGAAGAAAACATTAACCATAATTGTCAACTATACATAAAGAGCAAAGAACCAGGAAAGTTCGATTGGAGGACACATGCCTGGTGTGTGAAAGTGTAGCATGAACATCAATTAAAATACACAAAGTCATTAAAAAAAGCGTCCGTTGGATGCCCTGCATAAGCAGAGACAGAGCATGAGTGAAGCATGAGTGAAGCATGAGTGGGCAGAGAAGGCCTGTAGGTGGGACATGACAGCCCTCTTCACTGATAATGCTTTATAATTGTCTATTGCATTATGTGATACAGTAAGATTAAAAAAAGAGAGAGAGGGAACTAAGGGTGATATGGGGTGGATCCCAGGTACTATACCAGAGAGACCCCAGGTTTGTCAGTCAGTCTGCTTCGGCTCTGACTCATGCATATTTAATGCCTGTATTTTCATGCATTTTTGCTTGTCTGAAGCCTCCCTCTTAGTGTTTTGTGTTGCTCTTATTTTTAAGTTTTACAAGTATTTTTGAGTTTTTGAGACTGAACCTAAGACTTCTAAGATGGGACCATAAGTGATAGCGTCCAAGAAGAAGACTGTTTTCTTTTTCTCATCTTGAATAAAGTGGATCATGCCTTCATTCAGCTTTTTTTTTGTCATTTGATGCCATAGTCAGTCATCTTTAATAGTCCCTGTATTGCTAATCTGACTCTATGTTCTTTTGCAACATTGTCATAGAGACGAGTACACAACTAGGGGTCAGAGAGGACAGCTCACCCCAATTGTTTGGTTGAGCTAAGTACTTAAACAAAGGTGACCAGGCAGTCAACGCCTCAAAAAGAAGGACTTACAATGTCCAATATCCATGCCCTTTGCCAAGGGCAGAAGACGACTCTGGATCCAGGCCAGTAAGAGACCAGACTGACGTCCTGTGATACCCAAGGGCACCAAATTCTCTGCTGTGTCCACCTTGTGTCTCAAACTACAAAACTCTGATAGGGTAACACTTAATCAGTAATGACAAACAGAGCAGAGTGACAGTCCTATGAAAAAAGAAAGTACACCTTTTTTGAGTGTAAGGGTTTCAAATAGAGTATATAATCCTGTTAGTCCTGTCTCTGTTCTCTTGCTTTGTTAGTCAGACCGCAGAGTGGTGGTTAGTGGAAAATAACTTGGCATGAATTGTAAATCAGGGAGTACAAGTGCACTCACAAGATGTGAGCGTCCATCTACACAGCACTGCTTCAGCCTTTTTTCCCCTCCTTTTTTTTTTGCTTACTTAGATTTAATAGTGTCTTGTAAGCATACCTAAATGTTAATAATTTGGGTGCTTGCAGATGCATTTCTACCAAGCTCCGTGTTTTCTTGCAGACTCAAAGGCCTTGGACTGTCAGTGTCTTCTCCCTCGAGCACACACAGCACACTGTATCAACTTTCTGGTTCAGCAGCTTTGATAATAATCTGACCTCACCTGTTTGGGGTGCTACAGTATGCTTTTCATTCTGCATGCTACATGAACAGCACAAAGTGGGAGGTAGTATTTATCCTGCAGCCATAACCCCGCTGTTTTCCTGATGCGGTGTCATCGGAAGTAGTGTTGCCCTTGATCAAAGACACTTTTCTTTTCTTTGCCCGCCCCCCCAACAACAAATCACTGCTCATTAACATTAAAAGCTGGCACAAAATGGTCAACTTCATTTTCATTTCTGTCTGCTGACAAAGAGCACTCTCACAAGAACACAGGAGCAACACATTAAAAAGGTCATCGTGATGGGATGGGAAGTCGGTGATTACTGTGAACTTTGGCAAAAGAAAAAGCCAAACAAATAGCACTGTTACTTCACACACACACACACACACACACACACAGTGGATGTGAATGACCTTTTCTCCTTACCTGAATGGGTTTATCATTATATGATTTTTCAGGGATTTTTTCTCTCTTGTGGTTGCCACAGTTCTTTTTTTGATTCCGAAATGACAACAGTTTATATGATGTCAAATATGTGTGAGACTGCAAATGTGAAGTTTGTCTTGAAGCACTATATTTCCTTCTCTCTGACTTTTACAACTGTCTGTGTGGAAAGGTCATTGAAACAAGAGCAGCTCTTTTGTCTGCTTCTCATATATATATATATATATATATATATATATATATATATATATATATATATATGTGTGTGTGTGTGTGTGTGTGT
>JBAMYA010000015.1:4153946-4191926 GCA_037176975.1 Arrhamphus sclerolepis | reverse complement strand
TTATAATCGACTGTCTCTAATTAATACACAAAAATCATTGGTAAAGGATTAAGACTTCAAAAAGAAAAAAATAACACACACACACATTAGTTTTGAAGTTCCCAGTTCCATTACCAACCATCTTCAATCATTTTGAAAATCTTTAGAAATTTTATCATTGGGGTTTCCATCAAGTTATTACTGACATTTTAGACATTTAACTTAGTTTTAAGGTTAAATATACTTAAATTAAATCAAGAAATCAATATTAATCTTTTAGTAGTTCGAACAGCAATATGTAACGGAGGCAAAAAAGAAAAACAAATATTTTAGTCCTCTTACAAAAATCATGGTTTGGGGAGTTAATAAAGCATGTTAGATTAGACTATAACAGAAGGCTGGTGAGGAACACACTAACACTTGGGCACAAGAAAACTTGCGTCTTCTGGAAGATTAAATTATACACATTCAACTTTTTTTTTTTTTATAAATGTTGATTTGTTTAGTGTGTTGTCATTTACTCTAAACTAGTGGTACTTAATTTAAAAATAAATTTAAATGGAACAAATTTTGTGTAATATTCTACAATAAAATTCAGATGTATTTTTTTTGTGTGTGTGTGTGTGTGTGTTTTGAAAATTGCAACTCATTTTCTTCTGCATTCAGACCACAAAAACAGACCTGCACCCAACAATGTGGACCAGCTTACATTCAAGTACATGGTAAGATATGTAAGGGTTGGCCTGTGTGCTCTGTTCTCTCTTCAGTAAAAGAAATCTTGCTTGTGTTTTATACATGCAACATACACACACACATATATATATATTTATATGTATGTTCTCTTGTTGACACATTCATGTGGACCAGAGTGATCTCTGTTTTCTGACAGGAGATGTGCAAAGTTGAGTCCAGCACAGATTCTGACTCAGAAATCAGTCCAAGATGGTCGGACACAAGCACTCTGGTAATCCTTTAATTCTTTCCTGAACTCTGCACATTCTGACATAGTGAATGCATTTGGAATTTTATGCATTTCTACAGTAGAGGAGCTTTTTAGCAAACTGTCACCTTAATATAGAAATTATCACCGTAAGATGATTTTATGCATGCAGCCATTATTATAATTTTTTTTTTTTTTTAAATAATCCAATTATTGAATCTCGGGCTGTTGTGAGTAGGGATGTATGAGCAGCGCATCAGAGGGTGGGGCTTTGAGACGGCCACTCTCAATGACACACAAGTCTGCAGGAAGACATATCTGCTTTTCTTCGGTAAGCATTCTCCTTTACATACATATTTATTTGTGATGCAAAAGCATAATACTGTTCTACTTGTTCACATGTTAACATATGCTTGCTCATGATTTTAGTTCCTGGACCCGTACGATGGGAGCTCGGAGGATTCTGATGGATCAGGTATTGATGTCAGGCTGTCCAGCAGGCAAGTGAGGCAGCAGGGGAAGAGAGATGGTGGAGGAGGAGGAGGATGCTGCTGTTGCTTCTCAAACCGGAGAAGGCGATCTGCCTTTCATCATCCTATCTGTGCTACCTTCAGAGAAAAGGTGAAACATGGAATCTACAAAGACGTCAACGATGTCCAAATGAAATACGGAAGTGACTGTGAGCTTTACACTCTGCCCTCCCACAACGACGGGGATGGTCATAGGATTATTACAGACGAAAAAGCAACAGATTCAACGACGCACATCCAAACCATGGATATAGAGTTGCAGCTTCACGAGTCAGATTTGCGTGGAACAAGATCCTTCACAGCTCAGACACACGAACCTCAAACCCCAGCAGAAGGCTCCTGCAACCTCAGGTCTCTTTGTAAGAGAAAGGTGGGTTTTCCTGAGGCGGATGCGATGCTGCTGGGGCCAAGAAAGAAACGATGTGTCGATAGCATGGAGGGTGAAGAAGAGGGAAAAGAGACTGAACAATGATTGAGCCGTCTTAACACTGGCTGGTAGACTCAAGTCACAGTTAGTGCCTTTAAAAGGACTGAAATATTGTTCAGTTATTTGGAAGTGCACCTTGTTTACTGATGTAACTTAAATTGTGTTTTGTGTTTTTTTTCCCTTGACAATAGGCTGAATAATAGATCTATCAGTGTACTGATGGTAAAATTTGAGCACCTGCTGGTTTAAAAATGACATGCAGGAGCAACAGCTCACCTGAATTTTAGGGTCAGGTTTTCATTTCACTTCATGAAAGCATGATTTTGTTAAATTATGTTCAAAATATTTTTTTCTACACACATTGTTTCAAATCAACTAATATGTAATGTGAAAGTATCTACTGGGTCCCGTGTAACCTTGGCCTCATGTTGCCCTGCTGGAAAGAGAGTTGAAGTTGCTCATACTGCCATAGATTTACTCATAATTTTGGATTTACAGAGCAGATTTATAAACTAAGTCCTTTTGTTGAGTACTTTTAAGTATCTTTAAAAAATTAAAATAACTAAATTGAATGTAGTGCTGTATTATTTTATTTTTTGTTTGTTTTTTGCATCTCTTTTGTGTCCTTTTTTAAAGTGTCTTCACCCCCCAACCCCCATAACTGGATTAGATAACTTTTGAAATATGGACACGACTGAAAGCAGCCAAGTGCACTTTGTTTTTGTTTTTTTCCTGTTATGCAGTACTGTAGAATCACACATGGACTCCATGAAAGGGGACCGATGCACACACTTTTTTCTTTCTGTAATGTGGAAAAGCACGAGTTTTTGTTTTACCTTAACATTTTTGGCCTCACCAAATGCTGTCCTCACACCTAATTTACGATTTATCATGGTGATAGCTGAAACCATACCATCTAAAGACATAATTATTTGTCTGTTGTCCAGTACAAATGAAAAATGATTATGAATGTCATTGCATTTATGCCAGTAGATGTCCCTAAATCCTAAACACTGGAATTTGCCTCTCAAGTCATACAATGTATGCTTTTACTTCTGTAAAAACACCTACTTACGCCAGCCAGTAGGGGGCAGTAACGTACTGAAGATGTCATGAGCAAAAATGAAAGCAATTATTTCAATGTGAGATTTTTTATTTAAAGATGTATCATGATAAAAATTAATCTGTTAAACAGATCTTAAAATAAATGCAGTATAATTTCAAAAATGTCATTAATATAAACTAAGTGAACATGCAGAAGCAGCGTGTAAAGCCTTTACTCTTTATTAAGTAGCAGCCAGATGTTTATCAACTAGTAAAATCTAATCAAAATGGAGTTTATCATTCCAAAATCAGAAGTATTTGCCAGTCTGTACAGGAGTGAAGATCCCAGAAAGTTGCAGAGAGCAGACTCTGTAGGAACACTGTAAACACTCGAGGGCTTCATTTCACTCTACAATCAACAGGGGAAAAAAATGACTGCACAAGTATGGACTGTTTGGAAAAGCTGCCAGAAGAAAACATCGTCACTCTAAAAAAAACAACATGGCAGCACATGTCAGATTTGCAAAGTTGCACCTGAACAAAGTCCTTTGGACAATCACAGCAAAACCGCACGTAGGAAGTCAGTCAACCCTGAACTTCACCGTATGTCCTGGAATCAGAGTCCAACTATCTGACCCCCGTTTGAAGTAAGAGTGGCTGAAAAAGTTTCTAACAATGTCAGAAATCAACTCAAAACTTAAGATTTATTTATTCCATGTAGATGGTTCTGTAAGCTACTGAATCGTAGGTGCTGCTTTTGTCACACTACTGCATATTTGGCCGCGTTCAGATACTGTATAAACGCCATGCGTTGTTTTTACAGCATTTACTGTAATGATAGATTACTCATTTTCATTAACTAGAAAGTAGTCTGGCATGAAACAAAGTACTTGGGTGCATTCTTTATACCACTTCAACTCCATCAGGACCATCTTCAGTCATACATGAACGATTTGATACCTGAACATTAATTTGGATATTTGTCTTAAACTTTGACTCCAAGTAACTTAGAAGAAGCAAGTTTGTACACAAAAAACACACTGTACACACTGAAGGCAGTTTATTCATTCCAGCAGTTTATTCATTCCAATCACTTTTATTCAATCTAAAAGCCTCCTTTTACTAAAACATTTTAATTCCAACTTTTCTTTTCCCAAAGTACATCTTCTTTTCATTCACCTCCTGACAACATTCTCTGAACCCTCTAAGAAACTTTCCAAAAATACTACGCTTAACTCATGTTTGTTACTACCCTACAGGTTTAATAATGCAAAGCTGCAGACTACAAACTACTTATGTTGGATAATAATGGTGATTAACTGATGTGATCATTTTCAAGACCTTTTAGTCTAGGAATGACTTGGTTTCATTTATTCTGTGCACAAAATAGCAACTCCACGCTCGTAGAAGCTGTGTGGATCTTCCTTGGTGGCGATGTCAAAGTCCACAGTGAAGATGAGGTCAGACCTCGTGAAGTTCAGGTACACGGGCAGAGTTACCTAAATTACAGAGGGGTGAGAATAGAAGGAAAAAATGTTTTCATTAAATGAACAATTATTTTTATCCCCATTTTGACTGAAAGTCCAGAATTTAAATGTGTACAGACGTCCATGTATTGATAATACCTGGTGTCTCTTCTCTGCGTTGCTCTGCTTGATCCAGCGGAGCTGAGTAAGAGGCAGCTCAGTCGAGATGGAGGTGGACAGAGACAGCTTGTTGTTGGCACAAGTAGCTCCCTGCAGTTTTAGACCTGGAAGAAAAACAAACTTATTTAAAATATAGTTAAAGATCTTCACACTGTTAGGACAGATCCATCTAATAAGCAGGTAAAGTGAGGGTGATGGGGCATAATCAAATTTTTAATAGGAGGTGCTGACAATCCTGTCTGAGCCAGTGAACCGCTCTTCATCTCTACTAATGAGACCATGTAAATCTGTGCCACCAGAGAGAGGGCTGTGGAATTTTGATGTTTTTCTTTCAACAGAGCAGATGGCATGTGTTTTGTCGGACCTTTGATGCCGAAGCTGCAGGCATCCAGTGTGGCACCCTGGGTGGTGGTGACATTGACCTCCAGGCACAGCTCCTCCAGTGACCAGCTGTTGGCTTGTGCCACATACTGGCGAGTGGCGGTAATGTAAGCCTCTGGGACAAACAGGCTTCCCAGGCACACGTGAATGTTCTGGCAAAGGAAATAGTGGAGGACTCATGAAGATTTCTGATGCCTTTTCAGAGTCAGAATTCATTTGATTTTGTATACGCAGGTACCTTCAGTTCTTTTGCACCCCCAGTGGCAGCTGCCTGGGAGATCTGCTGCAGCTGTTTGATTCGTTCGCTGAAATCTGCCACCCACTGGATCACAGTCATGGAGACTGGAACTGTGTACCGGCACCAGCTGCGAGGAAGGATTCCTACAAAGAAAGATGCTATTAATCTTTTCAACTTAAACCAAATTTAGAAAAAGTGAGAAATTTGAGGTAAAAACCTTTAACAAGGTCGCTGATGAGTGTGCGCAGGTAGTTGGTCTGCTTCTTCTTGCCCTCACAGACTTGTACCACATCAGATAGATCCTGACGGACCTCCTGAAGCATCTTGCCTCCCATCTTAACTTCACGCTCAAAGAAGCGGAACAGTGGATCCTGGTGAATGTGTTTGAACAAGTGACATTAATGCAAAAGGAGATGGATAAACAGCAATAACAGAAAAGGAGAAGCATAATCATCTACTGAATCCAAGGCATCCAGGGGGAAAAAAAATTGTAGATCTGCCACGGCTTTCCATCCACTCTTCTTTTCATTTATTCATTTTTAAATGTGCCTTTACCTTGATGTTCTCCACTGTACGTTTAAGTGGATTAACCATTTGCGGCATGAGCTGCAGCCAGTTGCAGGCGGTTGTGTGGAGGGTCCTCATCCAGGCTGGCTGGGCATCAGAAGTGGACGAAGCGCGCTCCTTCTTCTCAGTCTCATAGGCAAGGTCATCCTCATCCTCCAACATCTGCATTTTCAGCATCTTACCCATCATGTCAGTGCCTGTGCAGCCCAGCAGCGGGGGCAGGTGTGCAGGGCAGGTGGTGGAGGAGGAGTGAAAGACAAGGCCAAGGTGGGAGGTAGGGGGAAGAAGAAATTAATGTGGAACAGAGACTAAGCATTTAATAAATAAAAATGGTTTATAAAAAAAAAAAAAAAAAAAAAAAAAACGGGGTGGGGGGAATTTGTGCCAAATAGAAATTATGAAGAGGTTGGATAAAACAACACAAGGCTTCAGGCAACATTTCAATCAAAGACAACATGTATAAACCCCTTTCTAAGCTGACTTGTATAGAAAAAAAGAAAAGAAAAAAACAGGGAAAAATGCAAGCAATGCAAGGAGGCAGGCTTTTGAGGGTGAAACTAAAAGGTGGAGGTGAGGATTGGGAGGGTGGGTGTAAAATATGGTCCACGGGAGGGGGGGGTGCTTGAATATCTGGGACTTCAGATGTTTAGAAATCAATCTGACAAAAAAATGAAAGGAGTGTATAAAAAAGGGAGCTGAGAGATACGGAGGTAGGTGGCTGTCTAAAACCCTAATCTGAGGGTGGGAGGAAGACAGCATCTTAGAAAAGCAACATGATGGCTGTGAAATACAGCTGCTGGAGGGTGAGGAGACACACACCCATCCTTAGGGGAGATTACCTTTTGAAAAACATGACTATAACAATAGTTAAGCTTTATTATATTGCTATGGAGTAAAAAGAAGCAACTTGGGACCACAGAGATTGAACTGATGAGATGAGTGAGATGAAGATGAGAAGACAGCGTAAGAAGCACCATCCCGTTCTTTACTACTGCACATTATATTGTGCCCAAAGCAGACCCCAAAGCGTTAGCTCTTTACTTCTCATTAGATGTGGGCAACCTGTCAAAGTAAGATTTAGGACACTAGAATAGAAAGAGAGTTAGTTCATGAGGTAACCTTTAAAAATAGCTGATTGTTGCAGCCTACTAATTTTTATTAGTAGAGTTCAAGAAATTAAGATGATCAGCTGAAGCATACCCTGAGTGGTGAGCAGGACCTTCTCAGCATTACTAGGCAACCCCAGCCAAGATGGAGTCTGAGTGTCAGGAAGCATCTCCACCCAGTGCATGAACTCTTCACGGCTGTAACAAATCAAATTCAAACATTATTTTAATAATTTGACTAATGAGATAGCTTTGACTTAATATTCATGGATTTACAAGTGCTGGAATTACCAACCAACCAATACTGACCGAATGCCGTCAGGCATCTTGATGTCCTTGTGTCCATCAACCTTCAAAGCCAGTTTGAACTCGCTGTCAAAGCTTCCTTTGGTAAAGATGCGCTCAAGGAAGGTGATGAGCAGGCGTTGGTCAAATTCATTGTCAATGCGTCCACCATAGATGGACTGGGCCATCAGGGTCTTCAGAGCCGCCCAAGGTATCTTGTCTGGTGCGATGTTCTGGCGGCCCTGTGTGTTTGATTAAACGTGGTAAATCTTAGAAGAATGTATTGCCACATCCTTTCTAACATATTTAGAATTAATAGAGAGAAGGTATGGCTGTGAATACATATTTCTACTGGTAAGAAATGACCACATTTGAAATGATAACATTTCTACAGTCAATTCCAACCTTAGCAGTGTCGTCCAACCAGGTGTCGATAGTGTCACAAGCAGAGCGCAGGTCAGACTCTCCAAACTCATATTTCTTGGACCAACCAAGTGGCGCATAACGCAGGCGCTCCTGGATGACTGCATGGAACCAGGCCAGCAGGAAGTAGAGGCGTGCACGTTCGTTGGGAGCCTATACAGACATGAGGAAAAAGATATTCTGGTTAGCGCAGAACTGACGGTCAATTACTTGTGTGTTGAAGTGCTCGTTTGTATCACCTTGCACATGCGAGCCACTGGGATGCTGCTGAAGGTCCTAAGCATGTTGGCCTTCACACCAGGAGGTGGTTCAAACACAAAGATGCGACCAGCACGAAGCAGATTCACTGGCACCTACCAGAAAAACCACGTCTTATACTCATGCTTACCTCCACATTTCTAGGTGGTGGAAATAATCACAGAAACGTGCTGTACCTTGGGGTTGATCTCCATTGTAAGGAAAAGTCTGAAGCTGGCATGAGGCTGCATAGAGTGCAACTTCTTCTCAAGCTGCATCAGCCAGCCAGGAGCTAGGTGGACGTTCTCCAGCATTACCCACCTGCAGGGTTTAAATTAATAAATGCTTTATACCAGTGCTGATATGGCAGTTTCTCAGAAATACTCAAACAAGATTAGTCACCTGCCAGACTTGACAGCAGTGTTGATGTCTCTGTCAGCCTTATTGAAACCTTCAGCTGAACCTGTGGTCAAATGACGTATGCAACTATTTAAAACGTCCTCAACAAATTTTTATAGTTCATATATTTAAAGAGATCTAATTATGGTACTGTTAAACCAATATTTATTTCTGCTTTACCAATAGAAATGGAGGTGATCTGTTTGTTCTCCTCAGCAGCCAGATCTCTGACCAGCCCACTAGCATCATAACCAGGTACAGAGCACATCAGCACTGGAGTGCTGGGCTTCACCTACAGGACACGATAGAAAGTACATCAACAGCAGCAAACTACTGCAGCAAACATCTCTTATCAGGAAGAAAAGGGGGGAAAAAAAGATGATGAAATATGCAACATACTTCACTGTCAATGATATTAGCAAGGTCAAGAGGCTGCTCGATGATGCTCATGAAGGTCTCTCCCAGCACTTTGGAGACAAAGATGTGGGACATCGCCAGCAAGCGGTCCGGGCGGAAGGCCTGGATCAGTAACAACTGGTGCACTGCCTGACCAATGGTAGCTGAGCACAGAAGAGTGCACGTTAGTACAGATTAGGCATGCAAAGTTTGCATCTAATATCCACATTATCTTTGCCGTGCACATTCATGAACATTTTGCACTATGAAAAGTCCATGAACTCACTTGACTGCTTCTCCTCTGACCACAGATATGGAACAGCCAGCTCTGGCGTGTTGCTCTCAATCCACATGAAGAATTGCTGAAGTGACAAAACAAATTAATTACTTACAATTAAAAGACAATAGAAGCGATATTTGATAGACTCCGCCTGCCAACACTCACCTCGTCAGCCTCCACTTTGTCAACTAGATCCTTGAAAGCTGGTAGGCGGTTAAGTCGGACCATGGCCTCACACTGGTCAGTGGTTAGACCCTTCACTTTGGGCAATGCAGTGCCTGTCAGTACGATCTCCTTACCACGCAGGAAGTGCTGGAATTCTGAATCATATGATGGCTCACTGGAAAAAAAAAAAGTCACATTAATGAGGCCTTATAATAAAGAGCAAGTGTTCTCATGAAATACTACTGCTTGTGCACCAGCTTACCTGGTCATACCCTTCAAACTGATCTTAGCCAGCAGCATGGCAAAGGTAATGTGGTCTTGGTGCAGCATTCCCCTAGCCACTCTGTTGAACGCCACCTAATTTCATACAAACCAGACATTAGCATCTCTGTTACTTGCTTTATGCCAAAAAAAAAAAAAAGTGTTTCCTTTTCTAATATTGTGCTTTAAACCTGGAAAAGGTCCTTGGTGATGACAGCAAGTCTCTGCGAGTGATCACTAATGCCCTTGAGGTTGGCGTTCTCGTACAGCACTGTGTGGTACGTGTCCAAGAAGAAGTGAAGAGAGTACTGGTAGAGGAAGTGCATCTGAAAGGGGTACAAAGCAGCAGTGATTTATTTGCAAAAAAAAGTAGTCACATATTTGTAATATGGTGTATTTGTGTTTCCAATTCAATTTAAGGGCAAATCTTTAATTTGAAAAACATTGCAAAAAATAAAAATAAATAAATAGAAATGACTAATTTAATTATGAAATTGAGCTGTGTGCAGACCAGGTTGAGAGCCTCCATGGTGAAGTAGATGCTGCTGCAGGCAGATGACAGAGAGAGGTATTGCTGTGACACTGCCTCCACTTCAGCCATGATGATATCCGTCTCCTCCACCTTCCTGGTCACCTCAGCTGCCTCCTTCTTCAAGTTCTCCAGCGTGGTGATGATGGTATCATCATCAAGGATGCGACCCTTGACCTCATTGAGGGCCTGCAAGAGAGACTTCTCCAGCTGTCGCAGACGGAGCTGGAACTCACCTGAAAGTGAAACGTTACTGAATGATTATTATTTCGCCGACTCTCCTGCTCACATCATGTCCCTCTTTCTGTGTATCTGCCTCCAACCATCTTACCCTGCAGTTTAAGGAGGTCAGATCGTTTCTCATCCACATCAGGTCTCTCAGCCTTTAGGACCTCGTTGAGGCACTGGCTCTGAAGGCTGCTGCGTGTTACAGTGAAGTTGACAAATGTAACACGAGAGCACAAGTCTGGTGGGAACTCAACCTGCATAGAGGACACCAAATGTTAATGAACAACCTTTTCATTTATGGTGCTCAATCTCAATGAAATGCATAATAAAATAAAGGAAACATTACCGTTGGGTCTCGCGTGGAGAGGAAGATAACAAAAGAAGGTGAGAGATCAATGTCCTGGTCTCCGAGGGTGATGAGAACACGTCCTCCAGTCCTGCGCACCTCTCTGTTTAGCACTGGGTTTAAGATGGGATCATAGCTTTCCACGTCCTTAAGAAAACAAGAATAAAAATTTAAGAATCAATTACAATCAAACCAGCGATTGGTGAAAGAGGGCACACAGAAATGCTGTCAAAGTGATGTAGCTGTTCTTACCTGGACCAGCAGTGGGTTTCCAAAACGCAAAGCACTCTCCAGGTTCTTCCTGAAGGAGTCATCCAGGAAGCTGGTTCTGGTGATCTTGCGGTCCTTGTACTCGTTCATTATAAACTCTGTTGCTTGGCCAGATGGATCAATTATCAGCGGGTACCTAAAATATTTAAGATGAGTATTCAAGTCAAGGTCAGTAGTAGAACTTTTAAATCTCATTTCAACTGAAGCCTTGTGATGATGAAAAAAACAAAACAACTAAAAAACAAAACAAAAAAACAACATCACACTGACCTGTTGAACCGCTTGAGCATGATGGCGTTTTCAGTACAGAGGTCATCAGCTGGGAGGGAGTTGGCTTGCCAGCGGAGACGCTCATCGGCATTGGACAGGTACTCAGTCCTTGCAATATCTGTACGGAACTGGGAGGAGAATGTTTGGTAGGCAAGAGTTTAAAAGAATTTCACGCCACATCAAATTCCAAAAGACAGAGAAAATTCAAAAGAAAAATGTAGCTCTACAAGTACATAGGCTGCTAAAATGTACTTTGAAACATTGATTAGAAGTGAAGTGTTACAGAATAATAAAAAAAAAAAAATTAAAAAAAACACCATATAAACCCCCCCCAAACAGTTAAATGATTAATTTGGATTACTTTGAAATAAATAATATTTAAATGTTTGTGGTACTTAAAAATGGCCAACTGGACCAGAGCTTCACATACCTGAATGTTGGCCTGCTGCAGGTGATGAGACCAGGTAGTGAACAAGTTCTGCCTCATCTGCTGTTCAAAGTAACCAGCGTAAGAAATGAAGGCTGCAGAGAGGAGACAGTCCCCTGCGATGGTGGACATCTGGTTCTTGAACGTCTCGCTGGTCTTTTCCCAGCGCTCTCTCTCAGCTGACAGACTCTTCAGCAGGGCTGTGCTGCGATTCACCTGAATGTGGAGAGGGACAGAAATGAGAAAGATCATCTCTGCATCCTTTAGCTTAAAGCAAACCAAGGACATCACTATGAAGGTAATCATAAGACAGATTTGTATACCTTTGCCTCGACTGCAGCCAGATCAGCCTTGATGGCCTGAGCCTCTGAGATAAGGACAGCATACTCCTCCTTGTAGCGGGCGATGCTGGCCTCCAGGTCTCTGATCATCTGCTCCACCTCTTCTGCCTTGGTCTTATTGTCCTTTGCATCATCCTCAAGTTTCTGCAGCTCATTACGCAGAGGCTCCACGCGCTTCAGCATGTCAGCGTAGTTGAGCTAGAATGGTAAACCATGTCTATGTTAGGACCCTCTTCTTTATCTGAATGCCCTAATTTTCAGATGGTCCATGCCTCCGTACCTGAGCAATGGCCCATTTCACCATAGGTCCACAAGCCAGAGATGCCCTGTTGACTTGGTCATAGTTGTAGCTGGGGTTGGATAGGTAGTTCTTCTTCATCTTCTCACGAATGGAGTCACTGGATAAAGTAATATTAGTCCAACAAGTTAGAATTCCACACAGGTTTCTGCAGAAGTCAAATGCTACAAAGGATAATAAATCACAGGAAATTAAACAGAAGATATATTGTCGGATACAGACTGCTTTAATTTTGGGTTGTGGAAGGGTACAATTTCAACCACCTCTTCCCTTTAAAAAGATAAATGAAGTCATGACAACCATAAATGAACCCAGTATCCATCACCATTAACTCATTCCATGTTTGCAAATCAAATGATTACATAGAGAATGAAATCAACTTTTGTGCACCAATTGATGTGATTGAATAGAATCTTTGCTTCCATTTGATAAAGAGAAAACTGCCATTGTGACACTAGTACCTCATTTCTTCTGAGGAAAAGTTGACTATGCTGCTGATGAAATTATCCCTGATAATAACTTGTCTGATTTTTTTCCAGTCACTGGTCTCTTCGCCCAACATAAGGCAGATAGACTCCAAGGCCAGTTTGACTGCAGCTGGGGGGTTGGTCATAGCCCGCACTTCTACTAGGTGCTGCCGCTTAATAGAACTCACAGCTAGTTAAGTGGGAGGAGGAAATGCGTTTCAAAGATTCAAGGTAGATGGTGAAGGAGTATTCAGGATGAGATGTAGAAGGAAATTTAAAATAGATCCAGATGGAGAAGAATAGAAAAAAGGCAGAGGGGGAGAGAAACAGAGAGAGCTCTTTAATGAACAACATCATCACAGATTTGCTTATTTCACCTGATTTCTTCAGCAGAGAAGTTAACAATTGTGGGGATGAAGTTCTCCCTCATGATGATCGAACGGATCTGCTTCCAGTCGGTTGTGCTCTCGCCCAGGAGCAAGCAAATAGACTCCAGGGCCAGTTTGACGGCTGCAGGTGGATTAGCCATGGAACGGACCTCGACCAGGTGCTGCTTCTTAATAGACTTAACAGCTATCAACATCAGGTGAATAATGATGAGGATTATGATGAGGAAAAGGGCCAATGATGAAGGGTGGATGCAAGCAGAAATAAAGTTTAAAGGAGTCCAATTCATATTGATATGGTATAAATAATGTTGCACACTGTGCAGGTTCTTAAACATTCAAAGCAACAACAATTATCAAAAACAATTGAAAGCAAATGTAAAAAGCACTTTACCATTCTGAGCTTCAATAACAGCTGGCTCCACCTGGTCCAAGTCCTGTTTGACTCTCAGCTGTTTGTCTTTGATCACCTCCTGCTGTTTGTACACAGCTTCTTGGATCTCCTGGCTCATCACCTGGAATCATAGATGTAACAACACAGAATTAAGCACTCCACTGGCCCCATTTCTTGATCTTTGTGTATAAGTTCTTCCCCCCATCTACCTTTTTCTTCTCGGCTTCCTGCTGGTCTTTGACCATTTTCTTCAGCTTGTCATTGGCAGCAGCGTTCTTTGCTTCCAACTCCTGGCTCTTAATTCTCAGGTCACGGCGAAGTTCCTCCACCTTGAAAAGAACGCATCAACACAATTGGGTAATTAAACAAGTTCAAGAATTGACGAAACAAAACTGATGGAGACAGAGGATTTCATGCATTGATATGTCATTAAAGAAATGCGAGATTGATTTACCTGATCGACAGTCTCCTTGATCTTGCGGAGACCAACGTTAAGGTGCATCTGCTGCTCCTCCAACTCACTGCGTTTCTCATTGAAGAGGTTGGCGTACTGATTGATGAAGTCGAGGTAGTGGCGAGGAGTAATTGCCATAGTGTGGCCGCCACGCTTAGCCAGGCGATTGTTAGCCTAAAAGATGTTGGGGCATATGTTTAATTAAAAGCCGACTACTTGATTGCATCATCCCACAACAGTAGACTTCATGCATACCTGGTGAAGAGTCTGATGTACAAATACGCAACCATTGACAATCGCCTCACGGTGCGAAGGAGGCTGCGGAAGCTTGTCATAGACGATGGGCATGTAATCTGGCACCTTGTAGTTGGGCTTCTCCAGGTCCATCTTGCTGGTGAATTCCTTACCCACCTGATAAAGGGCCTCTGTGGACCAGTCTCCAAACCAGTTCAACACACACCTAACACAGAAACGTTTTTAGCAAACAAAACCTCTTAACTTTTAATGCACTTTTCAGTTTTTCACTTTTTGGTATATAGCTATGTGTTAATTCATGATGAGTCTGCACCTGTTAAAGAGGGCAGGAGAAGTGGCGGCCCTGTCCTTCAGGCCCTCTGATGAGGGGTTCATGGTGAAAACCACATGGAGGTTTCTGATAACCTGGCTGGTGAACCATTTGTACAGCTCCTCATGAGTGTCAAGCATCAGGCCCTCTTTCTGGGCTCCCTCTTTACACTGAGTCATCAGGGTGGCATACTCATCTCCCTCAAACAGACCAGGAACCTACAAATACCCAGGAAACAACATAAATTCATATCAAAAACCCAAAACAATGAGGCATGGAGGTGTTTTTTTTTCCTTCCAACAGTGATCACAGAGAATCATAAACATGTAGTTAGAATATCAACATCTTATAGTCACCTCTCCGTTGGCCAGGAGTGTGTTCATTCTCTCCAGGAATCCAGAATCCAGCACATTTGACTCATCCATGATGAAAGCGATCTTCTCATTCTTGCAGCCTGAGCGACGCAGGACTGTACGAAGGTCTTCATCGAAGTCCTCCCCAGTGTACTTCCTGTGCACCTGAAAACAGAAACACACAGATCATTGTCCAGAGAGGCAGTGATATAAATTCAACAAAAAGTCATCATGACTTTTACAGCACCAACCTTGATCTGGTACACACTCAGTCCATTCATCCATGCTACAAAGCGAGAGAGAGTGGTCTTTCCTGCTCCGCTTACACCAATTAACAGGAGATGGCCCTGAGGCTGACGGAAGATTCTGAAAAAATGGATATGAACTTTTTTCATTTACTTTTCAGAATCAACAGGAAGCACTGAAAGAAAAAGCAGGCTTACTTACCGGTCAATTCTGAGGACATGGTCCAGCACCTCATTGAAGAGCACCAGAGGAACGTCTAGCTCTTCTTCATAGAAGACCTTCAGACGGGCCTTCACGTAGTCCCTCAGCTCCTCCTGCTCCACTGGGATGTAGTCCTGCACACATAAAAAGCAATAAAATTATGTAAAGACCTGCCACTTTACAAGGTAAATTCTCAGAATTTCTCATATTTCCCACTGACCTTGGAGAGCCAGTTGCTGTAGAGGATGGGTCTGTTGAGAGCCTTCTCCTTGTCAATGTTGGGGAAGTGTTTGAGAGCAACTATGTCAATGTTTTCATCTGTCCACCTTCTTTCATCATCACCTACAAGCCTGAAAAAGAAGCCACGCAGTCAGCCCACTTAAAATGATTCGCTAAAAAGCAATAGAGCCTGAGCAGCAAGAGAAAGCTCATCTTCAAAGAAACATTCGCACACCTGTCCTGGAAGAGACGGAGAGCCTCATGGGCCCAGATGCGAAGGAGCCCTTCCACAGGTAGAGTTTCAAGCGGTCGAAGGGCCTCAAAGATGCCTCTTACCCAACGGGTCATCTCTCTGGGAGAGTAGATGTAGTGAGGCTGGATGTCCTGGGTGAACCGCTCCTGAAGCGCAAAAGAAAAAGAAATGGCAACAATGGGAATTATCGGAAAGTGATCAATAAAACAAATGGATACATATTTATTTAAAAACATTTTGTCATCTGCTCTACCTGAGACATGGTGTAGAACTCAACCATTGCAGCAGTGAGAGGCTCAGCATAGGTTCGTAGTGACGGGATGAGACGCAGCATGGCGCGGTTAAAGGTTCCGTAAATCTGGGTAAGAGAGGCAGGACCTGGATAGTCCACATACACCACAGGAACATGACGCAGGAACCTAGAGAGAAAACAACAACATGGCGACTCTTAGAACTAGTGACGTGTAAAGCATTCTTCTCCCAATCCCATCATGAAATTCTGAATTATTTCAGTTTAAATAGTGGAACTGAATATTTCAGCGTTAAAATGAAGAGTAATTAATTGACAATCTGAGTATGATACCTGTGTGTGAGAGGCTTTCTGCCAGGGTCAGTGGGAGGATTGCAGGCTCCAACAAACTGAATCCTCTCCAGTTTAACCCAAGTCTGGTCTGAAGTGCGATAAAATCCTCCATGTTCAACCATCTAAAAAAAAAAAAAAAAAAAAAAGAGAAAGAAAACCATGAGGAATGTTGTACATGGATAAAACTCACACAATGCAACAAAAACATTGTTTTTATTAACAGTGCTTCACACCTGTCTGAGGAAGGAGATGACTCTCTGTGTGCCATACTTGTCCATGTCTGGCAGATTGATCTCATCACAGAACAACACCAGCCACTTGCCCAGCTGGACAGGGGCGAGGACCACACCACTGGGGGTGCGGCGATACTCACAGTAGTGGTCAAAAGTCTTCAGCAGCAGCTCTGGGGTGGTGGCACTGGAGAAGTTGAGGCCAACAACCTGCAGGAGTAGAAATTTAAAAGAATATACACATTTACAAACAATTCCTACTTTGTCACTTCCCAACTGTATCCTCACATTAAATATTAGACCCCAGTCTTGTTTAATGTTAAAATCTTTTCAGTTTGGTCTCTCACCTCCATGTCAGGCAAAGCCCTGAGGGCGCTGAAAAGCGTCATTGTCTTTCCAGAGCCGGGAGGTCCACACAGCACCAGTGGCTTGTGCTCTGCCAGCCATGTGTAAAGCAAAGCTTCATGGCGAACCGTGTCCAAGGTGGGCACCACAACATCTGGGGATGCCACCTTGTGGGTTTCTACTTCAATCTGGGGCACCTTGCCCTGCCAGGACTGCCACTCGCCTGAGATACACACCTAAGGGGAAAATTATATATATTATTTTGAAAATCCACAATGACTGCATTTCAGTGACTTCATGTGCAGGAAATTAAGAGCTGTACCTCATAGTCAATGATGGGGACATTGGGAGCAGTGGGGAGGGGCACAGTTGTGATTCGACGGATGTATTCCCCAAGCTCTGCCCTCATTTTTAACCGTCCATCACCAGAGAAGGACCAAAGCACAGCATAGATCAAATATTTCTGCAGAACAAAAGAAAAAATAAATTCATGTTTCATCAAGGAGATGCTTCTCTTTACATGAATCACCTTAGTAAACGGCAAAACATGAGAACAGGACATTAACGAGAGAATACCTGCATGTATTTCTCCAGCTGGTCAATGGGCATAGGGAAGTCCGGGTGGTTGTTGTTGTACAGAGTCACATTACGACAGGCCTGGTGCAGCATTGAGAACAGCGAGCCCAGGCAGCGCAGGCGGGTGAAATCCATGATGTGCTCCATCTTTGAAGCATGCTCCAGGGCCTTGATCACGAGGCCAGTAGAGGTGAAGTATGGCTGCAGGATTGCTGCGGCATCTCTCTGGATCTAGTTTAAAACACAAAGCAGGCCATAATTCGGTCAAATGTTTGAAAGGCCTTTGTTTTGTTAGTGTGCTTTATTTACTTTAGTTACCTGCAGCATTGGTGAAGCAGCCTCATCCTCATCTTCTGTGCCTTTCCTCTTGCGCTGGGCTTCATCCTCTCCTTCATCTAGTGGAATGCTACGAATGCGTGCCAGGAAGTTGTTGAAGATCATGTCAGTGCTCAGGACATCCTCACTGAACCAGACCATACCACAGCGGGACACAGTGGCAAGGGTAGCATACTTCAGGTCCTGCACTTCAAACATCACACGCACCTGGAGAGAAAAGAAAACTCAAGGTAAATACAATATGCTGCTGATACCAAGTCAGACTATATAAAAACAAAACAAAAAAAAGCAGATGGCTGTATTTGATAAGCAGAGCTCTTACATTTGGTGGCAAGCTGAGACGCTCTCCATTTGGCAGGGTGAGCAGTTTGTTGTCATCCAGCACCGAGTTCAGATTTTCAACCCACTCTGGATCGACGTCACCGTCAAAGATGATCCACTGACGCTTCTGCAGTTCGCCTCGAACATTGTCAATGATCCTGAAATTGAGAAAAAGTATGTTACCAGTCATTTTTGAATCGGTACACTCATGAAGACGTCTTTTTTTAAATTAAAAAATTGAACTCACTTCCTGAGGATGTGTGTGAACAAGCCGTCTGTCCATTCACGAGTGTTGGGGTCCAGGGTTCCGTACAGGTGGTCCTTGCTGATGGCCTTGGGGTCAATAATGTGGGCCACACCTTCAACACCCTCCAGCCTCTCCAGAGCTTTGAGCAGCACTCTCCATGCCATGGTCTTCCCACTGCCTGAAGGACCCACCATCATCAGACCGTGGTTGATCTGTGTGATCTGGTACAGCTGGAGCACCTAGAAGTGGTTTATTGAACAGAGCATTAAATTCAGCATGTGTAGATCTCAGCTGTTCCTAGAGGCAGAAGCAAGATTGTTAAGCTTCATTTATGGCCACACCTAATTGAGGCTTGTCAACCACATTAAGCTTACCTTCTCCACCCACATGCTTCCAACATCGTCACCATCTCCATAGGTGAGGTACATCTCCGCGCAGACCTTCTTCAGCTCCTCCCTTAGAGCAGTCATCTCTCCACGGTGGTACTGAACTCCAGGGAAGACGTCCGACAGCAAGCTGAACAGCAGAGGGATGTCCTCAGCCACCAGCTTGGGGACCATGGTCTCACACACGCTCTGGATCAAGATCTAAAGAAAATGGTACCAAATTAAGTCAAACCTGTTAAATCTCAGAGCTAAATTACTTGTGGAAACTTTCATGGTGCTACAGTTGTCATACCTCTTGTTCAGGAAGGTTCTCAGCGATGTCATTCTCATCAACATCCTCTCCACGCTCAAGCTTCTCCCTTTTGATCTTTTGTATGCGCTCGCGCTTGACGTTGCCAGCACTGATTAGCACGCTCTTGAGGGCTCGGAGACCGAAGTCATAGTGACTCTGGGATGACAGCTGCTCATCGCAGAGTCTGAAATGAAGGCACAAGATTAATTAATAAGGAAGCGCATTTTCCCAATTCTCTCAGCAATATTTCTATCCATGTTGGGCATAATACATACTTAAAGAAGGGTACAATTTTCTTGGCCAGGATCTCAGCTGTTCTGAAACCTTGCGAGTAGAGCATGACCTGCGCAATGAGCTGACGGTCAGGCTTCGTCATGGCCAAGCTGCGGAACAGCTTCTTCAGATTGTCGGGAAGGTTGGAACGACCGGCGTAGCCAGGGTTCATGGTGATGAAGATGGCCATGTCTGGGCTCACCTTCACCTGCTTGTTCAGGAGCTCCGTAGTAACAGGCACACCTGGAGAAATGATGCATCACTTGATGAGTAAAAAGTGTGGCAAAATTACAAAAAAAAAAAAAAAAAAAAAAAGAAGTGTTCAAATCTACACTCAAGAGGGTTATTTTGTAAAATTTTGCATTCCAAGACTTATGATACATACTCCTGTCTCTGTTAGGGTTGCTGTGTTCTCTTAAGGCCACCTGGATGTACTGAACCTGCTGGGAGACAGCAGACAGCATTCTCTCTTCCAGACGATTGAACTCGTCAAAGCAGCCCCAGGCTCCGACTTGGCACAGACCCACAAAGATACGACCCATGGCCTACAGAAGAGAGGTAAAAAGAAGAAAAAAGACTTCACCTCTGACTGTATGCTAACCATAAATCGTAGACAGAAACTGTTTTGTCATTTTTGATCATGTTTTATCATGTTTTGACATTATATTTGACATTATATATACATGTATATATATATATATATATATATATATATGTATGGATGTATGTATGTATATAGTACAGTAAATAAATACAGTTTATGCAGTGGTGTACCTGGAAGTCAAAGGTTTCATCACAGTTGAAGACCAAGACAAAGCGGCCAAGCTGGTGACCGAGGGCCTTCACTGACTCAGTCTTCCCTGTGCCAGCAGGACCTAGAGATCGGAAAATGTCAGTCAAGATCAGTGATACATTTGAATAAAATTTAATGAAAGGAAAAAAAATTAAGCAAAAATTTGTCTTCAATTTCCCTACCAAATGGTGAGCCACCAAGCCGAGCCTCCAGAGCCTGAGTCATGGTGAGATAGCAACGGTCTGTCAGTGGGGTCTGGACAAGCTTGTCCTGAACACCCAGATACTCAAAGCCATAGTTGAACTTGGCATTTGCCATCTGAATGGACAGCTGCTGCAGGACATCTGTCTGCTTGGGGTCGAAGTAGAAGCGCATTTGGCTGAGCCACTCGAAGGACTTGGGGTTGTCAATCTTATTCTTGATCAGCGTCCTGGTCACATCACGCTGATGCACCAGCTCAGTGATCTATGTATGGAGCACAAAACAGATTAAAATATTGTTTCAAATCACATAAATTAAAAAAAAAAGAATGGAAAACCCTCTGACCAGGTGCTCCAGTTTCCTTCTGCGAAGTGGAGGCTGCTCCATCAGCACGGTATCAGCCAACACATTCAGAGTGGCCTCCACATTTGAGAGCACCCCATGGACAGGTGACATGTCCCCGCCACCTGAGATAGTGGTCAAGGCAGACTCGATGTTCTCAGACCAGGCAATCTGGGTGGAGAGGACCACCAGTTGGGCCTAGCGAGTAAGAACATAGATAAAATGAAATTAATACAGAGGCAGATTTCCATTATGGTAAAAAAAAAAAAGAAAAAAAGAAGAAGTAATCAACACCAATATTTGTTTTCTGTACACTCCCTTCTTTCAATCCCAACCTGGTAACGATCAATCCACTGGATGTACTGGCTCAGGTCAATGGCTGTGCCCTTGTTGAAGGTTGTGACCTCGGTGACAGACTCTGCAAGCAGCTTGGCCAGCGTCACTCTCATCTCCTTCTCCACCAGCGTCAACCACTCATTGATCTTTGGGTGCTCTGTGATGGAGACTGGCGTCTTGTAGAGCACCTCTTCACCCTCACGTGAGGAGATTCCCAGCACCTCAGAGTTGTCCTCATTGAGTAGGATGCTTGAGACACCAGCAAACATCTTCTTGAAGTGCTTCTGGAGTTTGGCCACATTCTTGCTGTTGCCAATAATCTCAAGCAGGTCCTCGTCTCCAACAAAGTAGAACCTGTCAACAACAAGAGTTATGACTGTATTAATATGCAAGTGAATCTTTGAGTCTAAAAGGCCTGAATATTAATCCCATCTTCTTCATACCTGGGGAATGAAGATCTCTCTCTCTCCAAGTATTCTCCAAGAGCTTTCTGAATTTTTCCCAACAGGTCAGCCAGCCGCTCCAGTGACCTCTGAACTCCCTGTATGTTCAGCACATCCATCACTAGCGGAGACTTTGTCACCTTCTTCATCAGTGCCAAGAACTCAGTACTGATACTGTGGGAGGGAAAAAACAAAAACAAGAATAGTGACTGGAATGAACAAATTTAAAATTGAGGTCATGGAAATATTTCCATCTGTAAAAATATCTCTAATATGCATAAATAGTTGATAAGAATTTTAGAGTGAGCTTCAATGTATAAAAAGTAAATATTGAGTTTACCTCTGGAATCTCTGGGTTTCAACAGGCAGCAGATGTTTGATGTCAGCACTGCCTGTGAAGATGCCTTCCAGATACACCCAGCGACGCTGGACATCAATCCAAACGTCAAACAGAGCCATGATGCGATTCAGCTTGTCTTCCCAACTAAGTGCATCTTCCTCAAACACCTTGGCGATAGAGAGGTGGAAAATGCTGTTTAGTAGAAATAATGCATTTGGAATGCATCACAGTCTTAATGTACAGCACATGTCAACGTTTACCTTGTAGTAAGGTGAAAGCTTCATAGCAGACACGCTGTTGATGTGTTCCTTGACTTTGTTGAAGAGGTCATCCCAGCCTCTAATCAGACGGCACTTGTTCTGGTAGTTGACCAGGTCAAGCTCATACGAGTTCCACACTTCACGGATCTGAACATCAAAAGAACACTCTATTATTGATAAGAATTACACACACTAAAAGGTTTATTTATAGAAAAAAAGAATAAAAAAAGATACCCAAGCCATAGAAACATTCCCTTCTCACCTGTTTAAGGAACTCCTCCAAAGCCATTTCTCCCTGAGCAACCAGAAGCACATCCTTCACTACCATCTCATTCTTCTGCAAATCCACATCCCAAATCTGTCCCAGGGTCAGCTCAGAGAGGACCCAGTTCACATGCAGGCGCTTCATCAGCTGCTTCCAGTGACGGTCCTTGAGAGCCTCTGATTTAAGCTCAATCACCAACATGTTAACCTGGAGTGGAAAGGAAACAGCCAAGAATTCATATTTTACCCCCCTGTGAATTATAACTTATCTTTAGAGGGAGTAAAACAAGTCCCCTTACCTTTAAGTATCCTTTGAGCAACCTCTGCACATATTCATAAGAGGCATACTGTCTTAGTCTTGCTTGGAAATTCTTCAGCTGGTTCAGAAGAGCATCCAGGTTCTGGCGAAGCTGCACATACAAACAGACTTGTAATCACAGCAGGCTCTGATAAGTACATTGTGGAAGCCCATGGAGATTGTCATTTTTCAGGTACCTTGCGAGGCTGTACAGAAACCCAAGGCTGCTCTTTCATTTGGTCAATCTGCTCCCACACCTTTGACAGCTCAGACCACACTTCTTTCAGGTCATGCAGCTCCTCCAGTGCCACCTGGGAGGGAATAAAAGATAGGAAATGAGTCAAAAGACAAACTGCTTAGGTTAAAGGTTTACCAACACTAAATGTGTTATGTATTCAATTTGTACCCTAAACATTTATATGAATGTATTCAGATGTTACCTGCACTCTCTCCTCACTGCCACTGAGCAGACCAGTATCAGTGAGCTCCAGGGCCTCTTTAGCACGGGCACACTTCTCCCTTTCAACCTTCAGACGGCCAAAGTTGCCTTCATAGATGGTCAAAGACTGAAGAGCCTCTTCTGGACGCAGGTTACCCTGAGGGAACAGTCAGACATGTTTTTTGTTTGTTTGCTTTTGTGATAATGCTATGACACTGTATTACATTAATAATTTAAATTAATCATTTATTATTCAATAATTGATTCATTTCCCTTCTGTGGTTAATAACTGAATGACTTTATTCCAAAGTTATGCATCCATAAAATTATAAACCCCTTGCAGGATTGATTGTGAACATAAACTGCCCTTCAAGGTTAGTGACTCAGTTTCTCTTACTGCAACTGGTTTGGTCTTCTCCCAGTCACACAGCAGGTCAGTAGTGCGGTTTTCCACTGCTTTGTCCTCTTGGACTATCTTCATCTGAAGGTTGGCAACCTGCTGCTGGATGGCTGTGTCCTTTCGCTTCATTATGTCACTGAAAGCCCCCCATTCACCTTCAATGTTGTCTATGTAAAGCCATGATGGAGGGAACTGGAATCGTTGCTTTTCAAGCAAACGCTGTCCATTACGGAACAGCTGCAGGGGACAAAAAGATGGGAAAATATCAGAACTCCAAAGAGGCGAAAAAGAAAAAAGAACAAGAGAATGCCTAGGCGTGTCACTGTACTTACGTCCACATTTTTCTCAAACTGTTTGATCTTGCGCTTCAGGGTCTGGACATACGTTATGAAATTAACAGCATCGGAGGTGCTAGCCGTGTCCACAGAATGTTGCTCAAGATCTTGACGGGACTGATGAGGGACAGAAACATTTTTGTAAATGATAGAAAATCTTTTTTAGGAAATAGTCACTACTGTATCTGTGTTTCTCTGTAACCGACTTAACTGCATGCTTAAAACATCATACATTTGACATCAAGCGTTACCTTGGAGATCTGGGAATGGAAGTCCTGCATATTTTGACCAAGCATCTGACCAAATTTGCTCAGGACTTCTTTGTGCCAGGAATCATACTTAAGGTTCACCTTAGACTGAACCTGTTTACAAGATCAAATGTGAGAATTAGAACAGAATTTCAGGGAAACAGTTTAGTTTGTAGAAGAAAAACATTCAAATTAAATGTCAGCAAACATCAGTTAATGGTTTAAGATATAAATAATTTCAATTCACATTGTTTCCAAAACAAGCAGTATTACGCCAACATGTTCATGTTAGGAGAAACAGCTAGAGCTATAAGCCAGTACTACCTTGCCATAGTCAATGATCACGGGGCCAAACTCTTTGCGAGTCTCAGCATTGTCAAAGGTTCCACGTGCTTTGCGGATTTGAACCAGCAGGGCCTGCCACTTGGTGAGGTCTTCGCCAAGACGGTTGTAGATGTTTTCAGCTTGCATGTCCCAGAGGCACTGATACTGCAGCCAGACCTGGAAATAAGAGACAAGGAGGGCAGATGACTAAAACTGAGAAGTAGAAATAACTGGAAATTCCAAAACCAACTAAGGGTGTAACAACATAAATCTATATTGATACAATATCATTGATATGCTGACATGTTATCAATTGTTATCAATCATTATGGTCTTGTTGTTTGTTTTTTTTTTTTTTAATAATTATTGAAAAGACACAGGTCTATATCATTTAACTGTGTAGCTGAACTGAATGTCAAATTATATTTTAGTTTCTTCTTGTGGCTTGATAACAACTGAAGTGATTTTGTCAGCATATGGTATTGTCTCATAGTGATCACTAACTTTCAAATGGATTCAAATCAAAATGTATTGTGGTTAAGTAATACCATGTGGTGATAAAACTTGTGATTTACATCCCCAAAAACAGTAAAGATCATGTGCAGCACAGTCTATTTTTAATGTTTAACATGATTCTTACCTTTACATACTGTTCGACCTCACTGACAATGTCCTCCACTGCGTTGTAGGCTTCCTCCAGGGCTGCTGGACCATCTTGCATCCTGGTCAAGGCATTACGGTAGAATTTCTCCTCCTCTGAAAGCTCATAGTGGACACCCACCTGATGGACGACAGACATGCTTGGATAAAGACAACACTGATAACACTATAGGATAACAACACCCTAATATCTGAGCTAAAAAATGCTCAAGACAGAATCATAAATAATGACTGATTCCATTTGTTTTGACTGCATGAGGCACTTGGGAAAGTCAAGTTGTTCTCACTGATATTTCCACTGTAAACCATTAACATTTCAAGATTCCTATACCTGATATCTCTGGCTCTGGATCCTGGGCAGAGAAAGAATGATGGTCTTCCAAGCAAACATCTCTTGGTAAAGCTTGTAGCGGCAGTCTTCAATTGGTGGATTCAAGTAGATCACCTGATTAGTAATCCTCAGCTCATGGACAATGTTCTAGGGATATTTAAAAACATATATATAAATAAATAACTGTGTGTCAGCTGTGTCAAGGTATCCAACATTTCCCCAAAGTTCAAACGTATCAACATACAGGAATAAATTTAGAAGAAAAAAAAACAAAACTTTTTCAGTATCAATATTTACTTTGATCTTGGGCTCCCCTCCAGGTTTGTGACCAACTTGAGGAGCTTCTGTGTCCATGTCAACATCAGCTTTGTCTTCGATCTGCCCATGGAGTACCTGGGTCCAGGCTTTAAGACCAGCCTGAAGACGCACTCCCAATATGCGCTCAATCTAAGAAAATAGCATCAATTACAACAGATGTTACACCATGCAAAAACATACCGGGGGGACTAACATTTCTGAAGTACTTTCATTCCAACTAACATACCTCAATGTCAAGCTTATTGACCCAAATAGGCAAGTTGGAATAAGAATGCAGATTGAGGTCATCTACAGCTTTCTGGATGCGGCTGAGGATTTCAGAGAAGGTTTTGTGGTCAAACATGCAAGTCTCCAGAGAGCGGACCTCCAGGTCTATTTTTTCCTCAATCAGCAAAAGATCATCCACCTGAAGAAAAAGGAATAAATAATATCATTCTAAAGTGGAAGCTTGTGTTGCAGATTCATGCAGCATGAACACAATCACAATATAGGGACAACTTTTCCATCCCAACCTTCTCCTGGAAGTTGAAGACGGTCTCAGCCAGCCTCTGGACGTATGGGTCCAGCTTGTAGGACTCCCAGACCAGTGTGATGCCCTCAGTGATGAGAGCCTGAACCTCCTTCTTGAGCCCAGCAACAAGCAGAGAGATAGATGACCTCTCCTCCACTTTTTCACAAGTACGCTCATAGGTGCGCACGCTTTCAATCAAAGAGATGGCAAATGGGTACAGCTGATTGGCCTGGTGGGCTTTGTTGACGATGGCCAAAGGAACACGGAAGCTGAGCCACTTCAGGTTGCGGACCTCTTTGGACAAGGTGATGATCTCTGGGAGGAAGTTGACTTTAAGTTTCAGTAAGTTTCCTGTTCTTCCACGGGCACGAGTGCTCTCTATGGTGAAGATCCGCCCAGACACACCAAGGTTACGCTGTTGTACCTGATTTAGAATAGAAAGGGATGAGAAATATTTGATGATAAAATTGTACTTTTTTTTCCTCCAAATGTTTAATATGAACAACAAAAATACTACATTTCTCTTTACCTTACGAGCCCAGTCATCAAATATCTCCTGAGTATTGAGTTTAGCCCTGAAGCTATCTCCATCCTGCTTCAGCTTCAGCCCCTCAACATGGTTCTCCCAGCCTTTTCCCAAAACATCCTCCACCCTCTTCATGTATGCGGTCAGCTGACGGTCGATCTGCTTGGCCCAGATGATGGAGCCGGACACGGGTGGCAGGTCACGGACATGGCTCATCTTACAGGCCTGGCTCTGCGGGTACTGCACTTTGAACTTGTCGTGCAGAGACTCTATGTCATCTTTCACACGCTGGATTAGCTGTGTCTGGTACTCCCGGATGGCGCCACGGATGTGGGGGCGAACAAACAGGGCATTGAAGCGGGAGAAGATGCGGAACATTTCATTGGCGTTTTTGGCGGTTCCTAGCTGATCACGCAGGCGGGCGGTGATACGGGTCTCCACACGGTCGATGCGCTCATCATATCGCTTCATGGCAGCTTCCCAGGCTTCTATTCCTTCCTTGGACACATCCAGACCATCCACCTCTTTGACGTTCTCATATGCCAGGTTGACCTCTTCAATAGCATTGGCATCAGCAGCATCAAAGAGAACTCCAGCTACCTTCATATCTTCAGGCTCAACCGTCTCTCCAGGTGCATGCTGCGGCACTGCAGATACCTACAGACAAAATATAAACTACTTAACCAGGTTATAATAAAACCCATTTACCAAACCCTATGTTAAAGGATTTCTCCAAAGAAATATGAAAGCAGCAAAAAGAGAAGTGGTAAATAAAGATGTGTCAGTATAGATGTTTAAGCTACCTGAGGCCTAAGCACACGGACGATAACAGCCCTCAGCTGCTCATGCTGCCTTCTGAAACGCCTCATGTGGTCCAGCCGAGACTGGAGCTTCCTGTGGGCAGGGCTCAGACGCCACACCATTTTCAGGTTCTCCTCCCTCTTCCTCTTCACGATGTCCCTCAGAAGCACCTGCAGCTTCTCATACTCGTCCTCCCAGGTCTGGAACACTTCGAAACAAGCCACCATCACCTGCACAAAGAATATCAATTGGCATTTAAGTAAATGTTAAATATTCTGAGCAGGATGTGAGAAAATTCAACTGTAGCCACAGTCATACCAACCTTTTCAAATTCTTCGTAGGCAACATGCATAAGCTTCCTGGTGCCCAACACCTTGAGAAGTTGGGAACTCAAGTCCCTGGAGATGGCCTCCACAAGTCGCAGAGATCTCTGGATGGGATATTTGGTGTTTCTTATCTTTTTCATGTGAGTAAATATGGCCATGAGGGCCTGACGGATCTTATCAAGCTCAGAGGCAGAAAGTAGGTCATTGAGAGGAAAGTCCTTCATTAAAGGATTGTAGTCATTAACTGTTTCCACTGCCTGCTTCAGACCTGTGAGGGGTAGTACAGAGACCATTACCATCTAGTTATATTTTCTAAATGTAGTGAAAGAAACATGAGATGAATAATACTGGTGTTAGACTGGGCTGGGACGAACCAGTGTCTGTGTCGAAGCTGACGGTAGCATGGAAACGTTTTCCATGTTTGAGGATGTCCAGTGTGAGCAGAACCTCAGGGCTCTCTCTCTTCTCTTGGATCCTGTTGAGGGCTCTCTCCAGATTCAGCCAGAAACTGATCTCCTGCAAGGCTGTGCCTGAGGCAGGGTCACGATCAAGCTTTGTAACCTGGGTTGGGGAGTGACAGAGAGCAAAGTGATGGTCATTCAGAACTTAATCCCAAACGCCAACTGTACACATTCCTTTAGATCTGAGACTGAAACTTTAGATCTTCTCTTACCTTTTGGATCTCCCTGATCCAGCGGTTAACTCCGGACTGCAATTGGTTGAGGAAGGATGGGTCTTCCACCTTGTCACCAAAATCAGTGACCTTTGGCTTCTCCCCACGCTCATAGCACTGCTTGGCGATGTTTGTTATGATGGGGTGAATGGGCAGGCTGATCTCAGGAATCTCAATGTTCTGCTGCAGGTGGAGAAGGCCCATCTCCAGCTCAGCAATCTTCTTCTCAACAGAGGGGGCCATCTTATCCCCATCTCTATAGTAAGAACAAAGAATATTGCACTTCAGATTAATCTTTTTCTCCCACCTTCATTTATTTACATTTACTGCTCAATGCCAAGTTCAAGTCACGTGGAGATATAGAAATATTACCTATCTGCTTTTCCAGACTCACGGATGTAGGACTTGAAGAAAGGAGCAACTGCATTGCTGATGAAAGAGTGAAGAGTCTCGTAGGGAGAGTCCTCACTCAGGGTCAGCACTCGAACTTGAGTAGATATGGGCTTGTCTGCGTCAATCACTCCTGTCCTCTTGATCAAAGCCAAGCTGCAGCAGAAAATTGTGGACTCATTTTTTTGCAACTGAATCAATTGGATAAATAAGTAAATCCAACTATATTGAATATTATCATCTCTTCAGTGCAACAGATGAATCATTCACCTGTTGGACTTGATCCCATAGCGTATATCGATGCTGACATTGTAGGTAATGCACTCCTTCTCCTCCTCTCCTTCATCTCCAACATCCTCTGTGTAAAGAAAAAGAAAATGAATGTCCTATTCCCAGTTTGTAAACACCTTTTTCGCGGTTCATGCCCGTTCGGTTTATCTCGAGAAAGTAAAAACTGGGACATCACCATCTTTTCAGTGTGAAGACAAATAACACAAACATCACTGTTGTTCTACATCTGAATGCAAAAAATGAAGACTCGTCATTTTTCACAAGGCAGCCTAGAAAAATCAGTTAAATGCAATGCTATTCAAAGACTGCATCAAGTAGAGAAAACTGGTTTGACTTCTATTTTTGCAGTTCCTTCTGTTTCCATCTATTCATGTCCCCACCCTTCTGTGATAGCAAGGCCTGGTGGAAAAATAAGGGCAGCTATCTGCAAACACTGCACTGCAGCATCAGTAGGACTCCTGTCTAGAAGAAACCCATCACCTCAGGCTCAGATACTGTGACTAATCATGTGCAGTGACAAAAAAAAAAAAAAAAGGATTCATAACTAATATGAGAGAAAAAGTAGGTAAGAGGCTGTGGATTTTTTTGCCAAAAGGAAACTGAAGATAATGAATTTATTGACCCAAGCTGGTTCACATGATGAAAACTCAAAAAGCTGTGCAGACAAATATGACTTGCAGTTTGGACAAAAGATTCATTATCTTTGAACTTCAATGATTTTGTAGCTTTTTTGCTTGGTTGTGTTTTATAGTATTGTATTTGTAACGCTATTGTGAACAACCACTAATTGCATGATTAATTAACAAGTCGTACCAGAACATAAATATAGCCAACATTTTATTATCATGCCATAAAGCAATAAGCGGTTTTACATGATAATGTGATAAAGTTTTCTCCACCACACCCGGTATGGCGTAGGATACATCACTGTAATGGGTGGAGACAGAAACATCTGTTGTTCTTGTTGGCAAAATTTAAATAATTTACCATTAGTGAACCAAAATTCATCACCTCATCTGCAGAAGCATTACGTCCAGAAGCTTGCGTTTATAGACGCAAACAGTCTGCAGTTACTCCTGTTACAAAATTAACAGTTTACTCGCCAATTATTCCCCGAAGTATACCTTTGAGGGCGCTTCTCTCTACCAGAACAGTGTGAATCTGGGGGTCAGAGAGGAATTTCTTCATCTGCTCCACGGAGCTCTTCTCCTCCAGGGCGGTTTCCAGTGAGGCCGGCGCCTCGCCGCCATCTTCTAGGAGCAGTGGCACCAGCTTCCGAATGTGCTTCTGCAGCACCGAGGTGTCCGCGACCGTGTGTACCGCCGACACCTCCATGGTGCCGGAGTTCTCCTCCGTCCCCCCACCGTCGGACATTATTTGGAGAAGGCGACGACGTGGAGGTGCTGTTTGAAGGTGTGCTGAGAACAAATGCTGACTTTGCGCGATTGACTGCTGTGCCAGAGACTGACTCCCACTGACTGTCAAATCACCGCAGTTGTGACTGTTGAATTTATCTGCGCAAAGGATTGTGGTTCTTGTCGTTCAATGAATGGCCACTTCACTGCAATGCGCCCACAGAAGACTACAATACCTACAATACAATCAAGGGATTTCTTTCCCCCCTGAACAGCGTCTGACAGATGGGAGGAGCTGCCTCCAATGATGCAGCAAAATCTAAGCTATTTTAGCTAAATTAATTTGATTTATTTTGTGATCATTGCATTATTTTTGCAAAATGTTTTCGTACTCGTATCTAAAAACTGGTGTAAAATTCATGTAAAATAAGAACAAGTACAGAAATTTGTGTTTGGTAGATTATTTCTTTGTTGTAACAATGATTCTCAGCAATTAATGGAAATACTGATTGTTTCCATTTTAAATTGTGCCACATTACTATGAACATGCATTTGTGGGATGAGTGGCAGAGCTGAGTATGTGGGTTACACCCATGAAAGATTCACTAAATCGTTTAACATTTCCCACTTTTTGTGCTTAATGTATGTCATGGATTTGTGATAAGTTTCATATTTCATGATAAATTATGGTTATACTACTTAAAATTACCTTTTGTTAGAGGGTAAAGATCAGATCCACATCATGGAATTGGAAGTAGATATCAGAAAAGCTGAAGTCACAATCAAAGTGGTTAAAGAGGCTAAAAAAGGTAAGAAAAACATTAAAACTGTTTCTAAAGTGTATAATACAGAGTATAAAAATCTTTAAGCCCGTCACTGTTGACTGTAGTCATAAGACACAGAATAATAAGACATGTGGCTTTGAAGTTGTTTTATTAAATAAATATCTGCACAAAATCTCAGATTCAAAGAACAATTATAGTTTTAAAAAATGCTCCAAAATTAAAAGAAAACAGAAGATGAATACACTGCACACCACAGCCCTGTGTTAGAGTAATATATTTACATTTTTTACAGCATTAATTTAGCTATTTAACTCATGTACACATCAAATGTAACTTGCCTTGTATTAAATGGCCCTTAGGTGATTCATGGCTTTCATATCACTGACCTAATATATTTTTAAAGATAGAAGAATTTACAGACATGAGAATTTTGTTGTTTAAAAAGAAAATACTAAAAAAGCTGTGCCCCAGCCTTAAGCATTGCACAGTAAAATAGATTTCAAGCAGTATAAAGCTTGTGATTACGTTCACAAGTGGATTCTATCCTTTCTCAGCTGTCCTTTATGTAGAAAACAAAACTTCCAGACAACTAAGATCCATGATCAGCCATTCCTCACTCCTCCTCAGGGAACCTGAATCGAGCATAGACAATGAGCATGACTATGGACATGAAGATACACATGGAACCAATGACGAGGTAGGCGATCCCCAGGAAGTCGTTCTTTCCACCCATCCAAGACACGCTGCTGAACACCACTTTCTTTCTTCCAGAAAAATCAACAACAGGATAGTCTTGGGAACAAGTGTTAAGAATATATTCCAAGTATATAATATAGAATACAAATAAACAGAATTTAAAAATGAGCTGAAGAAAAAAAAAAACTTTATGCTAATGCTTTCATGGAAGCAACAAATATGTAAAATATATCCAAGACTGCAATTTAGTTTAATTTTTAAAAATTACAATAATAATAATAATAGTTAGTAGACAGGAATAGATTGTACAAGATTTATAATCTTCAACCGTCTTGCTTGTGCAATACATTAACAGCAGGAATGTATAAAACAACTGCAGTTGAAGGGTTTAAAACAAAGTAACAAGGTCATTTGAATGAAAATGCCGAGGTAGGCAACAATTATTTGCCTACCATACCTACCCATGTCAGAAACATTTGCCTCTTTTTTGTGGGCTGAAGGAACTCCCAGGTCTCCTTACCTCACCTTCTGAGTTCAATTTGGGTTTGACCAGTTTGACCATTTTCAATTGCTTTACAGTAATTGTGTAAATGTAACTCAGGATTTCTTGGCCTTGAAACAAGGTTGATCTTACAGTCCGTAATTATCGACTGGAAGAAGAGATAATTGCTTACGGATACTGACTGGTGTCACCACAGATTACTGAAAGTCTTGACTTGACACACTACCGACTGAGAATAAATCTGTGTGTTAAAAAAATGGTACATGGACATGTACAATGGACTTTTTCCTGTGACTTATTTTTCTTTGTTTTGTTTGGTCTGTGATGAAATCTAAGCACAAACACACCTACCAATACATTTCAGTACTTTCAATAAAGCTTTTTTTTCAGAATCTGCAACATGCAAAAGGATACTGTAAGAAATTTCTAGAGAATAGTTTCCAGCTGGAAGACCTTCTTCATATTCGTCCCCAGTGATTCGTCGATAAAGTTTTCTGAAATTTGGCAGGGCAGCCCTCCTCATCCACACCAGGAAGTCTTGATTGATGAAGCCATTGTTTGTGGCGTCTGAGGTGTCCAGCTCGTAAGCAGGCTTGGGCCAAAATGGAGGTTTTGTAGTAACTGCAAGTAAAAACAGCCTGTAATCTAGTCTTTACAAAATATATTCAAAGACATTACATTAAGATAGATAACAAGTTTGACCATCGCTTAATGAAACTAAAGTTATTACGATTGAAGGCGTTTTTTAGAGGTGTGACGCTGGGATTTCTGTATTTGATGTTGTAGTCTGTCCACCAAGCAATCCCTTTTCCATCAAAAGGTACGAGCTGCTCTTTCCCATTGACGATTCGATAAAGCTTGAAGGTGTCTTTAGGGGCAAAGAGAGGGGGAAAAAAACAAAGCATAGAAATGAATAAATCCTTAATAAGTAAATAAACTGCAAAATGACCATATGCGATTCATTAAAATGTCATACATACCATTGAACATGCTGTTTGCGACTGATCCACATGGTACAATAGCTTTGTTGCTAGTGTCATACACATACGGTGAACAAGTGTCGCTGGGAGACTTTAAGAGATCAGAAGGATGTTTGTTTCTATTACAAATGTCAGTGGTGCCACTCACAAAGCTGTAAGTTCTGAAATGTTTTACATATCTAATAGTTTATAAACTGTCTTCTTCATCTTTTTTCTTGATGTAAATTAAATCTGGAATTTTGTGATCTTACCGTAAAATAATCCAAGTCTCCAGAGAGCTGGTTATCATCTTTGGACACTCCATACTTCCTGTAGTTCTGGAAGTAGTTGGTTAAACCATAATAAAAGAACACAGGGCCCTGTAATGGAGGAAAGTGTCACAAAAATAAAGAAAAGGCAAAAAAAACAACAACAACAAAAATAAAAAAATAGTTTGACTCGACAACCTGTGACTCAGTGTTTGTTTGTGTGAGTACATGAGTAAAACGTTGATGCTACCTTAAACAGACTGTCGATAGAGAAGGTCAGCTTGCAGTCACATTTCTTGCCAGTTTGATTAATGCACTTGGAGCAGGAGGAACCGTCATCCCCAGTATAGTCAATCTGAGTGGGAAGGAACAAGACAGGTTATCAATTATAGATGGCTTCAACACCTATCTCCACTGATGTTAAGCAGATAGCAGCAGAGTCAGGCTCCATTCACAAGAAAGGAGTTGGATTACACCCCGTATTTTAACACTGAAAACATAAACTGTTTTTAATGTGATTAAACGTCGGCTCTCTTTTCTCCCTTTATGCTCAGATGGATGAATGCTTTTGGTGTCACTGTCCTACCTCCAACACCTGGATGTTCTGTGACGTGACGAAGAGCGCAACTCCAATGCCAATGAATGCCAGACCGATGACGACAAACCCTGGGATTACAATACCTGCAGATAACATGGGCTGCCATGCTGGAAGCCTCTGTTGAGTGAAGGCGGTGTTGTCAGGCCGGTTGGATGACTCCTGCTCTTTTGTCACCATTTTCTTATTTCTGATGACACAAGTCTTTATTAGCTCAAACGTCTCATAGACTCACTCTCATGTGAACAACATAATGTGCAAATAAATGCTTCTTTTTGTGTTATTGAAACACTCCTTAATGGGGTCTAAGTTTTTAAGAGTCTTATTCTCTTCTTTTTTCTTTTCTTCTTAAATCTAAGTTATGAAGCTGCAACAATCTCGGCACAATATACTCCAAAAAGATGTTTTTGTAGTAAATTAAGTCTGGTAATTTGCCTCGTTTTACCTCGTTGCAGCAGCTAGATAAATTAACCCCATGACACGCAGTACAGAACAGAAACTTGACTCAAATGTAATTATATACAACTAGTTTGAAGAAATATCTCAATTAAAGTCCACAGATATCAAGCTACTAGTTGTTACCTTTGGCGCAGTTGGCTCAAAATGAAGAAACAAAGCAGTCAACAAAACATCGGAAAGCTTCCTTAATGTGTCTGCTCACCTTTACCTGGCTGGCCCACCCCCACTTCTTCTTCCTGAAACCTCCCGACTGCCGTCAAACCAGTTTCTCCTGTGAAAGAGGAAACAAGCCCTCCCATGTTTTCCTGTGCGAGCATTTATTAGATATTACGGTATTGTGCGGGTCTTTCAAAATAAAAGCGTATTTCTTCTGAGCGTCATTAAGCGTATATCCAGAGGAATACACAAAATAATCATAAAACACTAAAGTATGCTACATTAGATAGAAATATATAAATAAATTACTTAAAACCCCAGTTTTGATTAAATTGATAGTAAAACACCTGAATGAAAACCTGGGCATTATTTCAAAATGAATGTAGGCTACGTCTGTAAATCATAGCCTTTAGTTATTACTTTTAATGGAAAAAGAAAATGTTTTCACGAACGTATGATATTCTAAGAACTATGTTTATCCTTTTGTTTTTCATTATGTATAAAATGGTGTTTTATTTTTCCAATGCTGTCACCACATTTACCCATGTTTCCATATCCAGAGACAGGGAGAGAGGTCAGGGGAAGGGGAGAAACCTGGAGCTGCTGGACTGAATCAGAGAGGATTTACAGCACTGGATCCACACTTTTTCCCACTCTCTTTTGCTCCACAGTTATTTGAAGGTGGCTTCTCCAAAGGCCTCCATGAAGTTTCCCACTAGAGCAGTATATTTTCCTTCTGAAAACTCTTCAGACAGAGTTCATCTGTGTCTGATCATGATAACACTTGGACATCCAGTTCCCCTTCATTCTGTAGCAGAACATCACAGAAGAATGTTGAAAACACTGATTATTAGAATCAGCAATTCAAATTTAACTGAAACATCAAGGAGAGGCTCAGAGTTAAATATTTGTTTATTCTCTTTTAGTGGAACCTCACAATTATCATGCTGCAGCATTTAGAATGCACTGTATTCACTCTTTATTGTATTTCTGCACATTCAGTCATCCCAACGTACTTCATGTATCCTGCTGCCTTTACTGCATCAGTCTGTATTTATCTAGTCAATATATCGGTTAACAGATTTTATTGAGAGAAATGTGTGCTCTCTTTGATGATTTCAGGTAGAATATTCTACATTCTCACCCCACAGATATGCACATGCTTTTGAGCGTTGTTCGTGCTTTGTTTTGAGACAGACTTCCCCTCCCTCTTAAATTATAGCCACTTTCTCTGTATTGAAACCATCTTTGAAGATTTTTTGGGAGTAATTTATTTTCAGCTTTATATATAACCTGTGGCATTTTAAAGTCAACTATATCCATAAATTTTAGAGTCCGTTGATTGAGGAACAAATTGTTTGTATGATCGAAATAGCCTGCATTATTGACTACTCAAATTTCTCTTTTTTGCATGGTGCATAGTGTCTTTAGGGTAGTTTTATAGGTATTGCCCCACACTTTAGCAAAAATGTTTTCTGGTTTAGTATATCCTTATCTTAGTTTGCACAGTATTCCAACACTCTTTGCCAGTTTGGACTGGATATATTTTACTTGGGGTTTCAGCTGATATTGTGGTCAATTATTACTCCCAAAAATGGATTTTCATAGGCTCTTTGCAATTCAATAGTATCAATCATTACTTCAATTATTATATAATCTGGTACAGTGCAGTTCCCGAAAATAAAATATTTGGTTTTCTTTATGTTGAGGGAAAGTGTGTTTAGATCAAACCACAACTTCAGCTTGGTAAGCTCGGTGGAGGCAACCTTCAACAAGAGTTGGAGGTCCTCACCCTCACAAAAAATATTAATGTCATCAGCAAAAATTACATATTTAAAAAAAAATCAGAGCATTTAATAATATAATTTATGTAAAGTACAAACGACTTTGGTCCTAAAATTGAACCTTGTGGTATCCCACAGGTGGTCTGCAACAGTGGTGACCTATAGTCTCACCAGTTTGTACAAACTGTTGTCTGTCCACAAGATAACTCTTTATCCAATCAAGGCCAAGGAGTATGTTATATTTTTCAATAAAGCTGTCCAATCTGGCAAGAAATATATTTTCTAATATCTTAGAGAACTATGGGAAAAGGGAGATGGCCTATAATCAGTAAAAATGATTATGCTCACCAGCTTTAAAGACAGGAGTCACTTTAGCAGTTTTCTCTTTTTGGGGGAAGGAACCCAGCCTCAATGAGAGGTTACAAATGTGTGCTATAGGGTCTGCAAGTTCTGTAATAACCAGTTTAATTAAAGAAATATCGATGCCATCACAATCCATTGATGTTTTATTTGTTAACTTTTTAACATTGTCAGTCATTTTTGTCAGTTTCTCTCAGAAATATTGGCGCTGGGTTACGTCCACCAAGAAATTCTGTAACATCCCCCCCATTTGACGGAAGTATTTCTTCAGCCAGATTGGGTCCAACGTCCCCCAAAAAACGGTTGAAGCCTGCCACCACTTGGTCATCTTTTGTAATTATCCTTCCATTATCAGAAAATAGTTTGGGAGGCTCGGGCCACCACTAGTTTTCTTATTTCTTATAATTGAATTAAGTATTTTCCAGGTACCCTTTACATTGTTCACATTAATTTAAAGCAATTTACTATAATAATCTTTTTTATTTTTTTTTATTTTTTTTACTTTTTTTTCATAAGGAAAATCTGTTAATTTATTCTCATATCTTTTGTATTTGATGTCTTTCTCCTTAGTTCTATGCTAATAGAATTTGAAATCTAGGCACAGGATTCAGTCTCAAGGAGGCGGTAATGCAACAGAGTGGAAGCAACCCAACGATTTTCCATGATGTCACGTCTCAGTCTCATCAGGACAAAGGGTCAAATGCCATATCATGATAGATGGTGAATAAAACTCCAAATAATTAATAACATCTAAATTCCCTGGTACTTTACTGGATAAAAACACAACAACTGGACTGGAGGAAAAAAAAAAAGAAATTATAAACACTGTTTCTAAGCAAAATAAAAGCAAATGAAAGTGAGGCTGGTGGAGCTGACCCTTTGAGGCCAAAGTGAAAAGTACAAATTAATTATTATAATTGTTATAAATACTGTAATTTGTTTATTATATATTAATAATTGTGTATTACACACACACACACACACACACACACACACACACAGGAATCAAAAACCCCTACCAGTATATGGGCACTGTTCTTGTGTAGTAGCATTACCTTTTTATATAAATA
>JBAMYA010000015.1:4119660-4150991 GCA_037176975.1 Arrhamphus sclerolepis | reverse complement strand
CTTACATTTTCCATAAATGCCACCCATCAGTCAAATATCCCTAAGTTTTTGTGAGTAGTGTAGATTAGGGTATAACTTAAAGCCACTCAGTCGCAATAACACTCCTGACCACATGGGGGCAGCATATCTCAAAGTTCATGCGCCAGCGCCACACAATACACAGCAAAGTGCACGGTTAAAGTGGTATCCCAATACATATCAGACTTTTCCCACTCATTAGCATGGTGTTAGTGGTTCTTTTATCAACACAACAGCTCTGTATGGACCTATGTGGTCAGAAGTCATTTTGCTGCATAGATTGGCTTTGATTTAATAAAATCTGGAATGAGCACTGGTTTTGCTTTCAATTTTGTCATGTCCATTAAGTGGTTGCAGCATTAGTAGGCTGTTTATTTCATTTTGTTCCCTCAAGGGCAGTTCCGTTTAGGTAGAAATTAGAGGACTGTTGAACATCAACATTATGTGCAACTGGTTTTGATTTATCCAAAAACAAAACTACTGGAGGACAAAACTAATTAAAAGTACATGTTATACTTCAGTGTTGTTTCAGATTCAAGCAAGTCGTGTTTACTCAATATGTTCTTTCTCTCCCCCCTCCCCTTTTGTCTTTTCAATTATTTCCATGTTCATGTTTTGGTGAACTGCTAAAGGGCGAACGATGCACAAGTGTATGTATATGTTTATATTCATTATCTATTCCTTTCTTAATTTTGTCTTTTAAAAATAAAGACTTCAGTTCTATCTATTTAAATTTCATTTTATGTTACCACTTCTCATCCATGTAGGAATAAAAGAAGAAAAAACACTTTATTTTGATAAAATTAACTTCATTTAGTTTTTCTTTTTTGTTGAAATTAATTGGAATAATCCCACAATTATTTTATGATTTGTGCAACACAGAATTTGGCAGTGAATTACTTACCTGAAGGCCTGCTACATAAATAATCTGATCATATCTTGCTTATTTCCTTACGTTACCAAATGTTAGTCGAGGCAAGTTTCACAGTTAGTAGAGCCAAGCATAGATTTATTAAAATCAGATGAATACAACTGGAGTGCAGTTACAGTTTATTTTCAGATTGATTGATTCTTCTGCTATCTTATCTCTGGTTCTCACTGAATATTGTGTCCATGTAAACAGTTTCTGCAAAAATGTTACTTGCTGTCACTGCATGTTCATCAAGATATTTATTTATTGCTTATGTTATTGCATTTATGGATAATTTGTAGAGGCTGAAGGTAAATAGTTATCATGGAATAATGGATACATATCATAGATTTAATTTAATCAGTGCACTTAGTATGACTGGTTCTACATTGTGCATCTTGTACGTGTGTCCAGGTGCCTAAAGAAAAAGATGAGATGGTGGAGCAAGAGTTCAACAGGCTGCTCGAGGCCACCTCATACCTCAGCCACCAGCTGGATTTCAACTTCCTCAACAACAAACCTGTTTCTCTGGGACAAGCTCTGGAGGTGGTCATACAGTAAGTTTGGGCACGCTCACGTGGAAGGAATGAAGACATATACAGCCTGTTCACGTGAACCCAAAAACGAGTCCTGTGCAGATGAAAATAAAACGGGCACAAGATAAACATTGTTTCTAATCTTGTGCCTTTCTGTGCAGGCTGCAGGAGAAACATGTTAAAGATGAGCAGATAGAACACTGGAAGAAGATTGTAAAGACTCAGGAGGAACTTAGGGACCTACTCAACAAGGTGAGAAGAAGTTAGGATGCCTGTAGGCAACTCAAACTAGTAGCCTCAAATGACTTTCATGTGTTGCCATCGATGCTCCCCCTCCCGATTTTTCAGATGGTTTCCACTAAGGAGCGTGTTAAAGAGCTTCATCAGCAATATAAAGAAGCAAGTGAAGTCAAACCGCCCAGAGATATCACAGCTGAGTTCCTGGTGAAGAGCAAGCACCGAGACCTCACCGCACTTTGCAAAGTAAGAAGCACATTAAAATAAAATAAATAGTGTCAAAGAAGAACATAACATTACACCAGAATAACAGTGAAAAGCTTGTCTCTTTAGACTAGTTTAGACTGATTTGCATTTGGCTAATTGTTGGTTACTTATGGGAGGTCTCAGACTACAGGAGAGGTCTCCTGTGATTTTTCTTGTTTTTAAATGTAAAGCACTTTGGCCTCCGTTGTGTTGATGTAAAGTGCTATATAATTTAAAGTTTGACAGACTGATCCAACAGTGACTTGGTAGCTGGTCCCCATATGTTTCTAGATATTTGGCTTGATTAATATCAGCCAGGCACTGATGGTGCATCAGCAAGCATCTTTGAAGACTCTGAGTACTTACCACACAAAGATTGATTGACAACTCCTGACCACCTCTCAATTTGTCACAAATGATTCAGTGAGCTATGCGATTGGCAAATCAGGTTTGAAAATTGTCAAGTTGAAAAAGCCCTTATATCTACACTCCTCGCTTTCAAGCTGCAAGCTGCTTGTCCAGATCTGATGTTTCTTTTTTGAAAAACTTTGATTACTTCCTCAAATCTTTTACATCACACTTTTAAATACATTAATCAGAGCAGGGAACTCTAAAATCTATGGATGTGAAGCTGTGTTTATAGTGTCTTTGTTTTCATCTGCAGCAGTTTAAAATAACATTTCCTCTCGCTGATTAGTAGATGTATCCATAGACCAGGTGGTTGACCACGACAGTCTGTATTTGCACTTTTGATCTGAAGGGCAGCATCTCTAAAAGTTCACACCAGAATTACAATTGTTGGGAAGCACTTGGATGTTAAATGGGATATTTTATGAACAACTATGAACTATTATATCAGAATAGATGCTTCACAGAATTTTAATGCCGTGCTGTCTAAGTAAACCAGACAGGCTGTGTTTAAGTGGTTTAATGTCCTGCTAAGATGTATTATTAACGAGTGCTGGTGTTTTATTTTTGGTTCAGGTAAATCACCTCTACTACCGCTGTGTGTGTGAGTGTTCCAGAGGGAAGCTTGAGTTGGTTTAAACACAGCTGGTATCTAAACTTGATTTGTCTGCAATCCATGGGCTGTCTGAGAAACCACTTCAAGGTCTTGATTCACGCTCTGATGCTCTTTGTCTGCAGATGTACACACACTTTGAGCAAGAGAGATGTAGTGTGTGTGTGCAAATGACATCCATTTATGACTAACACATATGACAGGATTTTAAAACCAGTATGGGGATGGCTGTTTCAAGGCAGGATATTTTTTTTAGATATTTTCAAGGTGGTTTTATCATTCTTACTGTTTCCTTGGGACAGTTTTTTTTTAGTTGGAGGCTGTGTCTGGACTTGGCTTGGTAGGTAGTATTACCAGACTATTACCGGCACTACAGGTGGAGTTCATTTTGTTCTGAAATGAAAGGTTGAGTCAGCCCTCTCTGTCAAAGCTGCTTGTCTTTTCCTCATGACCTATAGTTTTTGGGTTTGCACTTTTAGTGTATTCACATAAATACACACCGCACACTCACTCAGATTAAGACATGACCTCCTAAAGTCTGAGTCAAGCTCAGATTCATGTAAAAGATCATTTAAGTATTATTGGTAAGATACATTAGTGCACTCTCTGTATGAATACTCCTTTAATTTATATACAGAATTTTTAGAATGGTTAAGATTTAAAATGTTGCCCACTACAAATATATACCCATGTATATATATTTTTAAGACCTTTGTTGCTTTTGCAATTTTTATTATTACTGCTGATATTTCTAACATGCACCAATCTCTGTTTATATATTTCAAACATGGATGTGCACATTTAATTTAAATTCAAACTATATGTGCTCTGAGTTCTCATCTCTGTAACTTTGTGTAGGAGTATGATGAGTTGGTCGAGCTGCAGGTGAAACTTGAAGAAAAGCTCCAGGAACTGGAGGCCAATCCACCCAGGTAACTGTGGCTCTTGTTTATTATTATTGATGTATATTCTGCTTACTTTTGGATCAAATCATATACTGGAACTGGACAAAACCCTCTGTGACGTCACCCATAGGTTTTATGAAGAGTGTATTTGGCCTAGGTGACCGAGCCATGGGTACAGCTTAGGTAGCCGAATAATGGGAGCTGCCCAATGGCTAGCAGTCCAGTCAACGGCAGGTCATGGCTGATCTGAGGTAGAAGCAGGATAAGCTGGCCATCATCCAGTTTGCTCTGGCTAACAGCCTTCAACTGGGTTTGAAGATAGCTGCTTTGCAAAGCTTCACCTTCAAACCCTTTCCTGCCAACCCAGAACATATTTAGCAATATTATCTTAAAAACAATAATCATTATGCTATCTTTGATCTTTATTCACAACTCAAAAGATCAGTTCAGCCGAGGTGTTGAATAGCTTTTGTAGCAACTTTGATGATATAATTTTGACCTGATGACTTAAATAAAAAAATTAAAAAAAATCTCTCACACAGTGCAGTTGTAATGGATGTGAAATCAACCTTTGGAGACCAAGAATTTTTTTGTATCAGACTGTAAATGTGTTTACCCCTGCTTTGAAGTTGAATATGGATGAAACTGAGTATTTCTGCGTTTGTTAGCCCGTGTTTTTTTGTTTTGTTTTTTTTGGTCTAGAAGACTTATTAATCTACATGGACGTTCTGTGGTGAATCACTTAGTGGCTGGGGTGAAAAATGATTTCTAATGATCATAAACTTGCTTAGCAACAAGTGTTTTACCAGGTTTTGCCTTGTGGCAATATACTTTGAATTCACTTCATGAAACATTTTGTAAGATCTATTATTAAATAACCAGAAATTTGAGTTATGCTAGCTTGTGCTTGTGTGAATCTGCATCTCGTGTCTTAATAGCTGTCAGTGCAACTCATTTCTCTTTCCTTTCTTTCTTTCTTTCCCACAGCGATGTTTACCTTTCATCCAGGGATCGGCAGATCCTAGACTGGCACTTTGCCAACTTAGAGTTTGCCAACGCTACACCCCTCTCCACCCTGTCTCTCAAGCACTGGGATCAGGTTCGTACATGTACCCACTTTGAAATGTCACGACTGTTGGATCTAAGACGACTGTCAGGGCAGTAAAGACATTAAAAGTTTATAAAATCTGTTGCATATAAGAAGTTAGATGAAATTTCTAATGAGGGGACGTCAATTTTTTTTTTCTCCATCCCTGGCCATGTAATCACCATGGTTACCCTTAAAAGGGCGGTTATTCTTTACTTTCTCAACCAGACATGTTGTCAGATTAAAACAAAAATAAATAAAAAAATAAATCTCAAGTTTTGCTGCTTTTATCATAAAATTCAGGCTTTTGTACTATAATCACAAATACTTTTTGTACACAAGTTTAAAAAAAAGACTTTTCATAAAAACATTTTTTCAGAAAAAGTAATAAAAGTTCCATAGAATCTCAAATTTCACAAAAATTGTGATGTTTATCATGAAATTGCGACTTTTGTAACAAAATCACAGATTTTTAAAAAAGTTTGCAAATGTTGACTTTTGTAAAAAAAAATAAAAATAAAACAAAAAAATAAAAATTGTGGTAAAATTGCAAATATTGCTAGATCGATTTCTCCGCCATGCAAGACTTTTTATTATACAATTACAAATGTCAACCATTTTGTGACGTGTGAAAAAATTTTGTTGGAAAATATCAGCTTTTTCCAATAAAGTTACTTGTTTTGAAATTGCAAATGTTTCTTTTATTTCAGCGTTTTATTCTAAAATCAATTAAGTACTTTTTTCCCCACAAAAATTACAAGTTTTGAAAAAAATGAGCAGCTCAGAATCAAACGGGCAATCACATTTGAAATTTCCTCAGAAATTTTCTTGTAATTATCTGATTGTAATTCTAATAAATGAAGCTGAGATTCCACGTCTGTGCTAATGCCTTATTACTCTCTGGAAAGGACGATGACTTTGAGTTCACTGGCAGCCACCTGACTGTAAGAAACGGTTACTCTTGCGTCCCTGTGGCTCTCGCTGAAGGTCTGGACATCAAACTAAACACAGCAGTGCGACAGGTCCGATATACTGCATCTGGTACGTGAACATTTTGTGTTTGTGTGACTTCCTAAGTGGCAAAAAAAAAATCAAAATAATCAGCTCATAGGAACTGAAGGGCTTTTTATGTGCTCCTACTCCAGGCTGTGAGGTGATAGCTGTCAACACTCGATCCACAACCCAGACATTTATATACAAGTGTGACGCTGTGCTGTGCACGCTGCCCCTTGGTGTGTTGAAACAGCAGCCCCCTGCAGTGCAGTTTGTTCCCCCACTGCCAGAGTGGAAGACATCAGCCATACAGAGGATGGGTTTTGGCAACTTAAACAAGGTAGGACTTCCACAGACACATATGAAACATGTTTTATTAATATTTATTTGAGTTGCTTTCCTTAAATGCTTAACATGCTCAAATTACCACACCATATTTAGAATTGTCGAAATGTTGAACTTGAATATGTTTGATAAGGTAAACACAGCATTCAGTAGTCTGATACTGAACATCCGTCCATGACAGAATCACGTATGCGAGCAGGCACTCTCTCAAGTCGTCACGTGCTTCTAAATCATTCGGTTTCTGCTGCAGTGTCATGACGCAGCAAGCTTGTCCTTGAACAGAAATTCACTTGAGAATTGTGAAACAATCTGAATTTATCAATCACATTCTAGGGAGGTTTAACATTTACTCTTTACTGCTGTATAAAAGTAATTTCCTTCCCTTTTTGTCTTAGCTTAAGTGTTGAAGGATGCAGACATAGCATCTTGTTTCCTGCTGGGTTTTTTTTATTTGTTTTTTTTTTAAGGGGAGATGGATTGTTGTGGAGGCAGAGTCAGAGCCTGTTGGCATTAGGATAGTAATCCAGTGATCATTCTGCGTCATTCCTGACCCACCACCTCTTGCACACTCTCTCTTGCTCAGCATCTTTTGCAGCAGGATAGTTTATCTTCTGTTGCTGCTGCAGCACACAGAATACTGCATTATTATGCAACCTGAATTGCTAGTACTGCTGTGTCTCCAGCAGGGGGAGCTCTGGCACTCACATGGCTTCCTAAATGCAGCCTGAACATGAGATTATTGTTGAGCTTCAGACTGAAATACGCTGTCATTGTGTGTTTGTCTGTTTTAAGGTGGTGCTGTGTTTTGACCGTGTGTTCTGGGACCCAAGTGTTAACCTGTTCGGTCATGTCGGCTCCACAACTGCAAGCCGGGGCGAACTCTTTCTTTTCTGGAATCTGTATAAAGGTGATTACATACACGTCATTCATTGCAAGTGCTTCATTTCATCATTTGGATAATTCACTCATGCCACTGCTGTTTCTTGCAGGTCTTTGCAATGATGTGATAATGTTTTGTTTGTTTGTTTTTTTCTTTTTTTTCCCCCAGCCCCAATTCTTCTTGCTCTCATGGCTGGCGAGGCCGCTGGCATTATGGAGAACATTAGTGATGATGTCATTGTCGGACGCTGCCTTGCAATTCTTAAAGGAATATTTGGAAGCAGTGCTGTACCCCAGGTACGTGTTTGTGCATAAGCTATAAAGAGCAAAGACTGAGGCACTCGGCTGTTCAGTTGTTTTTCATAAGGTTGGTTTCTCCATCTTTCTTCACTTTGGTTTTAATAAAAAAAAAATTATTTCAAGCCCATTGCACATCTAATTCCTGCTCAAAACCGTGCTTTAATGTGCCGTAGCTTTCCCTGTTATTTTTCCCAGTACTTCATGTGGAATTCATTCCTTTACTTGACCCCCTTAACCAGTTCACAGTGAGCATATGTGAAAGCACTCGCAAATAGAGTCGCATCCAAACCACCCGTCATTATAAGTCATTTGCTTATGGTTTCAATTGAGAATAAAATCACATGCATACCAGCCAGCGCTGGAACTGTTTGCCATCCAGCTGTTTACAGGTCCCTCTTATATCGTCATGGAAACTCCTAAAATGTATGTGGTGTTGTCTGTTGTCATGACAGCCTAAGGAAACTGTGGTCACACGGTGGCGTGCAGATCCGTGGGCGAGGGGCTCCTACTCGTACGTAGCAGCAGGTTCTTCGGGCAACGACTACGATCTCATGGCACAGCCCATCACACCTGGACCAGCCATACCTGGAGCCTCACAGGTAAGTGCTGAAGGAAAAAAGAAATGAATAAAAAAAAATCCTGTTTGAGTCAGGGGTAGAGGGAGAGCAGTCATCTCAGCCTGCCCACAATTTAACCAAACCAAAGTGAAGGAGTTTGCTGCCAACACAGATGTTTTTTGGCTGTTTTGATGTTGGCTTGCAGATTGATGCGAACATGTCACATTTATGCGTTGACTGACGGGACTACTACCCTCTTCCCAACCAAAAGCATAATTCTTACCTATAATTTCCTTTTGCTCTTCAGTGTCTTGAAATGAAAAGACTAAAAAAGAAAAATCAGTTCAAGAGTGTTGTTTTTGTTTTCTTCTCAGCCTGTTCCTCGCCTCTTCTTCGCCGGCGAGCACACCATCAGAAATTATCCAGCAACAGTTCACGGCGCCCTGCTGAGCGGACTCAGAGAGGCCGGACGAATCGCAGATCAGTTCCTCGGTGCCATGTACACCCTCCCCAGACAAGCCACTCCCACAGCCACCAGTAACTCTCAGCAGGCTCAGCCCACTGCCAGCGTCTGAAACGGTTCTGAAACAGACTTTCTACTTCAGCAGTTCATGAGAGAGAGAGAGAAAAAAAAAATGTAACCATGAACTGTTGACACATCTGTTCACAAAACTGCAAGTCCAAGAAAAGACTTTATTTTCAATCTGATGGCAGAAATGATGACCTCAATCGGTTTCTTCATGGGGACATTTCAGTTGGGATGTTGATGTTCTCAGCAGCTGCATTGATGGACTTTACTACAAAGAATGAACAATTTTCATCAAATACTAATGTAATCCAATGTGAACTGCATAAATGTGATTTCTCCATTTAAAAAAAAGAAAATGCATGACAGTACTTTTAGTAGTCAGAGTGATTAAGCCATTGACCTTGTGTGGAATTTGCTTTCAGAGCCAAACAATGTTTATGAGCTCTTGTATAAAGTTTCTGGAGCAGCTGAAAACCTCTTCACTAAATGAACACAGAACCTAAAAGCTGCACATTATATACAGATGACCAGCTTGGTAGCAGACTCTTTTTACTTACTTTGCATTGTGAAGGAAGCCCGTTCCTTCTGTTGTTACACTAGAGGTATTTCTTCTCTTTAAAGCGTTGCTCTGTACTGTAGCTTTTTGAAATTTAATTACTATAATTTAGGCTGCAGCGTCTTGGAAGTTTGAAGGTGAAAAAGATGGATATGTTTAAAGAATTGTGAATGTTTTAGTTTGTATTGCAAGTATTATTTTGGGTGTTGACACTTTTTTTTGTTATCAAACTTTTTTGATATTAAATGAAAACCAAAATAACATACTTTTTGATAGTGTGTTTCTTGAGAATGAAACCATCCTGTAACCATCACAAATATGAACATGGGACGCTTCAGTACTCACGTTTGTTCAGAAATAAAGTGGAATCTCCTCCATGGCAGCTCTGGCCTCCTCCCAGAGGCTGTGGTGGCATTTGCGTGTTTGTATCAGAGTCCCTGGTCGCGTCTCTGTGGTGGGAGATCTGATGAATGAGGAGTGGAGGGGGGGACATGATCAACCATGAACTGTGCTCCAGGGCCCCTGTGTTTGCATGTACTGTTGAGCATCACGGGCCTTGTTTTCCCAAAGTGCTGCGGTTATTATCACGACCAAAGGAGATGTTTGATGTAACAGCAGTAATTTGAACTGAGGTTTTGGATTCCGGGAGTCAAGATATTTTCACCTCCCTGCTACACTGGTACTGTTGTCCCATTAGGCTAGTTTTCCAAAAATAATCTCTAGTTCACATCTTATTACTTGGAGAGGTACACTGTATATAAAGTGTAAAGTTAGGTGAATCCAGGGCTTGATTTTCCCTCTGGTACTGCCTTCAGATATATCTTGAGTTTATGGCTGCTTGTAGTTAAATCCTGCAAAACTAATTGTTGCAGCCTTAGCAGCATATTTGTATCATCAGTGTGGGGTTGTTTTTTTTTTTTTTTTTTTAAGCATCCCTGTGTTGTCGATTTTTGGTTCTCTAAATTACGGGGGGGGGACAAAACATGCAACTATTAAACAAGTGTCACTTAAGTTTGTTCATTTGACCTCAATGACCTTTTGTATGTGTTGCACAATAGATCTACAAAGCCATCTACAGACATTATCTTCATTGCTATTTAAATCCCCTGCTACCAAGCATGTAAGGTTTTGAATCAAGGTGTTTTCATTTGGAAGAAAAAAAAAAAAAAAAAAACTTCTGTGTCCCCAAGTAGACAATTATGCTCAGACTGCACCAGTTAAATGCAACCAAAATTTGTAACTTTGTGTATGTAATAGGAAAACCTATTTAACTGTCAGAATCACCCCTCAGTCCTGCACATAAAACCCAGGCAGCTGAATTTAACATGCTGAGGCGTGCACAAAACCATTTGCTTAGTTGGAAAATACCAGGCAGCTTGAACTGATGTATGATAAAGTTAAAGTTACTTAAAAGTTACTGATGTCTAACTTATCAGAACTGACTGAGGAGTATATACATATATATATTACACACACACATATATATATATATATATTTTTTTTTTTTAAGTTTCAGGAAAAGCAACAGTGGCTATCACCAAGCAAGGCGTAGCTGTTTAAAAGAAAGATTTGTGTGCTGACTTTGCATTCCACAGCAGCATGTGGTTTTTCCTCTTTGTGCCGGACCAATTTGCCTCATTTGTCTGCCTGCTTAGTTTGCATGCCGTCAGCTGTTGTCCCCCCCCCACCCCCCCCAGACCTGAGTCTCAGAGGGTGTACCACTATGAAATCCGAACTTGATGAGCTTGTTCAGCGAAAAAGTGTGCGCAGGGAAACAAGGGTGCACCGTCGTGTTTTACAGAGGTACGTGTTCCAACGCTGAGACGTGTTAGAAACAGGTCGGTTTTTATTTTTATTGGAATACATATGGTCTGCTGTACACTTGGCAGCTTTAAGAGACCTACATGCAGAGTGCGCCAGCCACAGTAAGGTTAAAACATGCACAATCAAGACTAAAACAGAAAAGAAAAGAAAAAAAAAAAACTGAACAAAAACAGTCCATCTGACACACTCAGATGCAATAATCAATAATACAATACATATGTTTGACACTTCTTGTTCTGCTCACTAATGTATACACACTTGATTGTATCAACCAGAAACTCTTGGATCAGTGGATGGATGAGAGGAAGAGAGACAATATCCAGTTATTTCTTTTTTTTGTTTGTCTTAATTTCCTGTTAGATTATCTGTGTGTGTTTTACATATATACATGTATGAAAGGGGAGGGAGGGGGGCTGCATGATTCTTTCTTTGGCAGCACTTTCAGACATACAGAAGATCTAAAAGCCCTGAATTTATGAGCGAGGGACAACAGAGCAGCAATGAGGCCGGAACGCAGGACGGTTCCTGTCACACGTGGCGAAGCACTCAACGCCACAGAGCTGCTCGGCTCTGATAAACCTGCTCTCATCTCTAATTCTTCAACGACTGTGACAAGGCTGGCCCCTCTCTCCCTCTCTGACCCACGATGTGCAGGATGTGAGAAATGTCTCATGTTAAGCTTCTAAAGACATAACAGAAAGAAGAACTCTCCAGGAGCGTATTGGTGATGATGAAGATACATTACCTTGCCAAAAAAAAAAAAAAAAAAAATCAACCCTATAATCATGATGGACAAATATTTAATATATTTCAAAATAAGGCCCACTTTACAAAATTACAAGATTTTCCTTAAATAAAATCTATCCAATATAGATTCCAAAATAAGACATCTTTTGTTTAACAAAGAAATAAAAACATACAAGAGCAGAAAACAAAACAAAAATATCCCCTTTATTTCAGACAGGGTATCCTGGAGTGGGTGCAGTGGGGGTGGGGGGGGCGGGTGGGAAGAGGGTGGGGGGTGACGACATGGAACTGTAAACGGTAAATACTGTGGAATGATTTTGGCACTCTCGTTGAGCCACATACGCCACACATTTGTTCAAACATGACTTCTCAGCTTCCAATCGTCCCTCTGAAATGATTATCAACTTATTTATTTTTAAATACTCTGACACGGGAGGTGCAATAAAACATGCACTGTGAGACATTTAATTTTTAAGTACAATCTTTTTTTCTTTTTTGGGGGGGGGGGACACAAAAGGGGTAATTAGTCGTTTGAGGACTTAAAAGTTAAGTGCTGGTTAAGTGCAGATTACAGCCTCTGCAGCCCAATGACACCACGACGCTGGTTTTACAATCGAGGCTTTTGACCACAAGGTCTGCTCGTGACCAAGAACCGTTTTCCTCTCACCACTCCAATCTGCATCAAGTACATTCTAGTCTACTTTAAAATAAAAGAAATGTGTAAATAATGGAATTTTTTTTTTTTGTTCGTTTTTAAATATAAACAAATACACGTCCAAGAATGATGAGGGTTTACATCAAGTCTCTTGCTGGTATTTGAGCGCAGGACAGCATAAAGCAGCCTCTTTCCTCTCGCTAGCCTTGCGCAATGCTATTTGCCACCACAGCAGCTATTTCACTAGTGCGCCGACTCGGTGCGTGTTCTTCACAGCTGCCACAAAACCATCACACTTGGAAACGCAAAGTCAATAAAATGCCAATCACAACTTTCAACCACACCAATATTACGGTGGCCCGGCCAACTCTCTGGTGAACTGGGCCTGGTACCGCTGCATTCACAGCCATTTCCACCAGTAACACGAGCCTCATTTCCTCTGCTCGACTCATTGAGGAGCGTCCAAGAGCTACTATTCAAAACAACCAAGGTGGCTGAAGAACTGCTAGTAAGACCTTGGATCAACAGGTTCCTACTGTGCCAAACCCACATGCTCCTACTACACTACGTCTTAGTATAGTTGCTTTCTACATCAGTATACTTCTGTTTCGCTGAATGGCTCTATACCTCTCCAACAATGCCTAGAAGACGTCCCGAAGAACCAGATTAAAGGACTGATCATACGTGAGCGGTGGCATTTTGTACAAAACAAACAGATGGAAGTTGCAGCTGGTCTTCATGCTGGCACAGAGTCCAGCTGGGTTTCATTGGACGGTGTGGATGTACTAGCAGAGGTGTTAGTGTACATGAGGGCCTTGTAAGGAAGAAAAGCACCGTGCATAGCAGAGGATGGAGTTTCAACTTTGCCCTTTAAAAAGCACTGCCTGCTTTGAACCCCTGTATCCAGGAGGGAAACCCTCCAAAGAGTCATAAAACCTCCAGTTTCCGACAGGTGGACTCTTCCTGTGACCTCCAACTTGACTGCTCTTTTCAGGGAAAGGTCAGAGAAGAAGGTTCACGAGGAAAATTATTTAAAAGTAACGCAGCAAATGGAGGAGAAAGAGGCTTGAGGATGGAGAGCTCTTGGCTGTAAGGATGGGTGAGACTAGATGGAGGGACTTGCAACATATAATGATGTCCCAGCCCACACATATATTTTAATTTACAAAGTTTTGCACGCAGGGATCTGCAGAAGCTTCCGATATTACCCGTTGATCCTTGAATGAGAACTCCCACTGACTCACTGACAACACCACACACAGACGGCCATGTGCTTCTCTGGCAACATGATCACCGGCAGAAGTAGACATTCAATACCCTTGTGTGTTTTAATTAACCACAAAGTAGACATCTTTGCCAAGCTGTCCGTCTTCCACTCTCCTGCATTTAGAATCCCTGAGTCAAGATGTAGAGACAAGATTAGACGCAGTTCTGATCTCTGACCTTTCGGTTACCCGGGGAGCTGTCCATCAAGATCTGGTGACAGGCCTCTGGCCCTCAATAAAACAACAACACATATCACTGCTGTTCGAGGCCAGGACTTTGATTTTTGGGAGATGAGAATTCAAGGGAAAAACTCAAAAGAAGTAGAAGCAAAGTTGGAATCGGTTAAAAAAAACGAAAACAAAAAAGGATGATAAAAACGGGGGAGAGTTCTACTGGAATATAGAGAGAGCGATAGCTGAAGCAATGACCGTCCATACGTGGTACACGCAAAAGCTATGTCAGCTCGGCTATAAACACAGCAGCCCTCTGGATTTGAATTTGAGTGTCAAATTCAGTTTTATTTTGGGTGGCATGGTGTTTATTTGAAATAAAATAACATAAAATAAAAAAATTGTGTGTGGTAGAATTTTTTTTCCTTTTTTTTTCACACCCCTGCACAAGGAGTTCCCCTGAAGTACAGAAATACTTTCACCATGTTACTTTACACAGAGAAAGCAGAAGCAAACCCTTACAATCTGTATTGCATGTCGTTTATAAAACTTTGCGTCTAAACTCTGTGGGACTATCATGTTGAAGGCACAGATGAACACAGTCTAGATATTTTAGAAAAAGGGTAAACAGTCAAAATAAACAGTGAAAAATGTGCATTCTGAATCGACTTTTGGAGTTTGGGTCTAAAACTTTACACAGATAGCCAGCCATCACCTCTTACATCGTGATAACTGGCATGGTTACAGACACATTATGGGATGGGGGTAGCTTGATTGCATATAATCTCCTGTTTGCATGAACAGTAAAGTGACAAACTGGCAACAGGCTGAGCTCCTATCAACAGGCAGACCTCGTAGACATACATGGAGACTAAATATCACAGGTAGTAGCAGCTGGCAGGATGCGGGTGAACAGAGATGTGTTGGATCCGATGGACACAACACAATTAATTCCTCAACAGAAGAAGCTTCCAAAAGTCCCCATGTTTCTCAGCAGATCCCAAAACTGTTTCTTTTTTTTAATAACTGGTGATTCTTGTATGCGTTCCCTAGCAACAGACATTTTCGTTGTGGGATCATGGTTTGCATCGCCTGTCATTCTGCCGTCAAACAGTTTTAAAATCCAGCAGGAGCCTTTGGAGAGGTGTTACAGTAAAGTTTCGAAAATGTCAGTGAGGTTTCTGGCAGAGACACTCGCCATTTCCCTCAATGAAGACGCCTCCTCCGATTACTGGCCACTCGCTAAATCTGTTTTTATGACGCTCTTAATGCTGCAGTGGCCCCTGCCAATGAGAGATTGCTCCAACACACCAACTACAGTTTGATGTTTTATGACGTAACAAAGATTAAAAAAAAGAGAGAGAGAACTAGGGACGATTCGCACGGCGAATCCAGTCACATACGAGCCGGACTGTCACTGCCTCATTAGGTCCAACCCTGCGGTTCCTTCCTGTGACTACACAGCATTTACGGCAGCAGTGGAGAGAGAGGGAGAGAGAGAGGAAAAAAGAAGGAGAAGAAGAAGAAGAAAAAAGTCCACCCTGTTACATCAGGTTTGCTGGTAATCCAAAAGTCCAACGTTCAGTTTGAACACAAACTCTGTTTCGCTGTGGCTCTTCCAGAATACATGAATGAAGACAGTTGCAACAGCTGTAAAATAAAGCACCACAGAAACTGTATTTGAGGTTATAACCCCCTCCCACCCCCAGATTTTTCTACATGTGCATTGCATTTCATCGCGTGCAGTCTGCATTCTTTTTACTTGACACGGCTGAGGAAAAAAAAAAAAAAAAGGGAAAGAATGATGCAGAACAGGAAGCGAATTACAGAAAATCTAAATCAAAAACATAAATAAGGTCCCAGTTTATCATGTTGTTAGTGCTCCTAAAGTCTGGAAAACCAACTTTAAAAAAAAAAAAGAAAGGAGGAGAAAAAATTGCATGCTGAGTCACAACCTTTCAAGTGCTTTTCATTTATTACTTAGAAACATGCAAACAGTCGCTCCACATTCAAGAGCACTAATTAAATCCATTTAGAGGTTATCGTACGCCAGAAAGTGGTGGCACGGGTTAAAAATAACCCCACGGTAAAACCTGCATGTGTTTGCTTCCTATTTGTACATATGTCTGTGTGGTTTCTGTAAATAAGCGTGAGAAAAAAAAAATATGTGCATGGCCTTTCAAACTAATAAGAGTTTAAGATGATAAAGAGAGTATCGGAGGTCTGAAAAAAGGGTAATTCGCTTCCTGTTTTTGGTCACATTTAGAGATGTTTTGGCTCGTGGTGAAGAATTCTGCATGAGGATCTAGCCCTGGGAGACACAGATGCATCCTCACAACAGCACAGCTATGAACTGACGACTGAGAAAGGTTGAAATTTTAAAAGCAAAAAAAAGCAACACATCCATCCCCACTGAGGTTACTGTAAGGATTCTCTGAGAAAGGCATTCTCACTATGGTGAGTCTTTTATCCCACTCTAAACTCTCTTTTAAAACCTCTCTGGCACCCAGGAAAATCTCCAGCACTCCCCCAGCATGCCAGCCTCTCCCTTGTCAAGTTTCAGGGTTACACTATGATACATCCAACACAAGAAGCAGAAGAGGAAGCATGGGCCGGGTGACCTCTTAAAGACTGCAGAAGCGCCGGCTCTCCAAAGTCTCAGTGCACACTCAGGATCCGCTCGGTGGTTTGTTTTTAATAAACAGCTGCAAGTTCCATTTCTTTTCTTTACTTGTTGCGGAAAGCTGCAGATGTTGTAGATGGTGGTGTTACTTGAGGCCGTTTGATGACTAAAGACTGCTGTTTGCTCCTCCTTGTGCCACCGAGAGCTTTTTAGAGTGCTGTAAGGAAAAATAAAGAAAAACATCTTATTTAATAATTCACGCTTCAAACAGAAAAATACTGTTCTTTGTCTTTATGAACATAACGGGGCTGTAATTTCCTCACAATTTCCTAAAAGGCCGAAGTAATGTGGTGCCACTTTTTGGGACAAAAAAAAAGAAACGAGGATGTGCTCAATTGGTAAAATTGCTGAAAATTATTTCCAGAAATTTGTTGAGCAATTTTGATGAAAACTAGGAACATGAAGGTCATTTGCATGAAAAAGCAATAAAGTTTTGAAAAGTTATAACAAATAAATGAGGCATATTGAACTGGTTTTAAGTTTCCATAATGTATTATGAATGCCGATTTTCTTTCCAAGATATTTCAAAGGATGTTATTTTAATAACACTCTTAAATTAATGTCTCACAAATTAAACCATTAGAGAAGATTTATTTGTGCTCGACAGGCTGGACCTGCCCTGAGCACAGATGCTTCAGCAGGGTGGATACTGTCACTCTCCGCTAAACGTCTACTTATTTAACCACAGCTTCCATGGTGCAGCGTTACGCTATCATTTATGTTAAAGCTTTGTTAGAGATCTGAGGTAATTAACAACAAGTTTCCTTTAATTTAATGACTTTCAGGAGACCACTTCCTCCTACCTGCTCTCTTTTTACAGAAGTCCTGCTCAGCCTCAGCTGGTCTAATGATGTTCAGGCTGACGCTGGCTCCACGGCCTGCTCCCGGCCCCGCTCCTCCCCTCGGCTCTGCCCCCGGGCCCCTGCCATCGACTGGACCACAGCTCCCCTCCCCTGGAGGAGGCTCCTGCCGTCTTGGACAGCCGATCATAAGTGCTCCCCAGGTGTTGAGGGTCGCCGGTGGGTAGCTGCCGCCTCCAAGAGGCCGGGCTGTGGCTCGGATTTGGACTGGGGTCTAGGGTCTCTGGGGCCTTGAGGAAAGAAATTCAAGAAAATTAAATCACAATATTATAAACTGAATTCCCACTTGTAGGAATTCCTTTAATAAGTGGACTGATTTGATAAAAAACATAAAGAAGTAAATGAATGTTTTGGAGTTGTGAATAGGCTCTGTCTTATGTGGGTATCAAATACACGCTGTCTGTGTTAACTAGCGTGTGATGGAGAAAGTCTGCCATGTGGACCTCTGCCAAAGGAAAAATTCCCAACCAAAAACCCCAAACAAACCCCAAGCAGAGAGATTTATAATTTGGTGGGCTGACTAGAAAATAAACCCAAAGTTACTAGTCTGTGGTGGATGCATCGGCACGTCCTCTCTCATAACCTCAGTAGCCCTGCTCCAAGAAAGCGAGAGTTAGATGACGGTGCAGTTCCTAAAGCACACAGAAACGGCACCCCGCTCCTGTAATTTCAGCTTTAAAAAAGCACCATAATTAGTGACATTTGGTGGGTTGGAATTGGCTTCTGGTGCACTTTTAGAATGCATCCTCACTAATTGGCTCTAATGGAGCCATGCTGGACCGGCTTTCTCAGTCTCCAGGGGTAACAGACAGGAAAAAAGTCACCATCCCAACACTGCCAAGTGGGTGTGCCCAGTTTTGTCACTTCCTGCTCGCGTCACTGGGGGAGGAAACGGTGGAGTGGCATATTCTCCTTCTATGGTAAGACACTGCTGCAAGACTGGGAACTTGTTCATAGTTTTCTGGAGAAGTGTTCCTCCTACACTCAGCAGGAGACCTGTGGAACTTATTCTACCACAACTAAAATAGAATAACATGTACATTAGATGAGAGGCTCACACGAATGAGCGCAAAAGTTTGAAGTCATTGTCATGGGAATGATGTATTAGGTTTTTGAAAGAAGTATTCAAGTAGTATCTAAAAGAGGCAAAAACTATGGAAAAAAATAAGTAAATTCCCACAATCCTTAACTCAGCATGTAAAGTGAGTTTGACTTACTGTCTCTACAAATCCTTCACTCAACCATGCACGCTGCAGTTTCAAGGGGGGAAAAAGACCCGTTTACATGAATATGTTAATTCTGGGAATTCACTGTGAAAACTAGAACCCATGTTCTCTCCGGTCTCTAATGTAGAACGACATGCAGCAGGTTTTAAGAAGCAAAAGAAGTGTGCTGGAGCGCCTCCAAAACAAATTACATCCCTGCTTTTTATATAATATATTATGAATATTATAAATAAATAGAGTTGTTTCCCAACTCAAACTCTTAAATCAGCTCTGCAGCAGGACAATAATCTGAACACTTCAGGAGAAATATTACAGACGGCGGTGGTTTTTCTTCTAACTTACTGGGCAGAATTTATAGCGTAAAAGCCATTTATTTATTGCCTGTCATGGCCCACTTGAGCAGAGTCCATTCTAACCTTCAAACACAAACACCGTGTTATTTCAGTGGGATTTTTCTGTGCAGGTCAAATCAGGCGAGCACTGCTGGCCGGAGTAGCACCCACTCCACACTTCATCAGCGTTGCTCGCCCCTGGTTTTTTGATTCTGCGGAGGATGTTTTGGTATCTGGATTATCGACCGTATCGGCCCTGCTGCACTCTGCCAAACATAAGTTCATGGCTCATTCACGTACAGACTGAGGTTTCCTACTGCTAGCTGGGGAGGAAGTCCGACAATGCCGTACTGTTCAGAAGTCAGAGGTGCAGACTGACAGCTACAAAAGCAAACAGTCCCCATTTTAGCACCAACCTGCGAGGCTAACTCCTATTAAAACTGACATTCGAGTGTTTTAAATCATGTTCTTGCATGGCAACACTGGCACAGTGCTTTAACCAAATAAACAGCAGCATGTCAACACCAACGAGAGCTGTAACAGTAAGGCCTGGGATATGCTTGCAGAGATGTCATGTTAGAGCATAAAATCAATGTCGTTGAGATAATTTGTTTGTCTCAGTTTACCGATGCAAGAAACTGACGAGAAACGGCGTCAGTATCGTTCATGCGTCCTTAGCAACATGTGCTGACTTTTTTCATGCTGCCGTCCTCGTTCAACAGAACCAACACCACACAGCTAGCTGTTGTATTTAAAGGTCGTAACGGCAGAAGAGCTTTGTGACAGCTCATTTGTGGTCAACTGTGGCTCTGACCTTTACTAGCGCCTCTAGCGTTCAAGTAGTTGCATATTTTTTGGAGGACGTGCAGGACCAACGTGCCAAACAAACGCAGGATAAGCGAGTCAGCCATGATATGTTTGCGTATGGTTTGTTAACAGGGTGGTCAAGGTGAGTCAGGGATAAAGATGAAATTGGTACAGACAATAGATGGAATACGTCTGTTTCGTCCATAGCCATGCACACTAATGCAACCCAAAACCATCAGCTATGCAGGCTTTTTTTAAACTGTCTGATGATAACAAGTTGGATGGTTCCTCTCCTCTTTCATCCACGGGACACGGTGTCCATGGTTAACAAAAGCAATTAAAAATTTTCAATCATCTGACTGCAGAACAGTTGTCCATTTTAGATGAGCTTTGGCCCAGAGAAGACAGCAGTGTTTCTGGATTATGTTCACTTATGGCTTCTTCTTTGCATGATACAGCTTGAACTTATATTTAGGGATTGTATGGTGAACTGTGTTAACAGACAGTTTTTTCTGGAGGTGTCCAATAGAGAATCATGCCTGGCTTTAATGCAGTACCGTTTGAGGGCCTGAACATCACTGGCCTCCAGTTTTGACCTTCAGTCTTGTCCCTTGCACACAGATACTCCTTCCTGATTCTTTTGATGGTTAGCTACCAACATTAGTAGGTTCCTTTGCTGGATTAGTCCCCAAGTTCCTGGTAACCCCATGAGTCCAACCAGGCTAGCAGGAACACTTAGACTGATAGATCAACATTATTTTTTCTACCTAATGTTGGTCATAAAGTCACGTTAGCTGGTCACGCTGTTCATAGAAGTTACAACATTTTACATAATTATTCCTGCGGAGTGAATGTACAAGTCAAACACGTGAATAAGAACATTTAGGAGTCTTTTGAAAGCTTTTTTTTCTCCCATTTATGTTAGGTATAGCAAAATCTACTTCCAGGGATTATGGGGTTTACCCTTTTATCTGACAGAGGAGTTGATGTCAGACTAGGCAAATTCCCAAAATGCTGGTATATTTCTTTAATATGATCTCAACTGCAATGCAAACATGATAGCACTTTTAAGCGTTTTGTTCATGTTAACCATCTGAGATCAGATTGCTAGCATTTCCTCAATCCACACAAAAGACAAAGGGCAGCTGAGGATGTCTGCAAGATAATAACAACAACAACAATAATAAAACTGAATCTTTATGCCTATTGATCTCCTGACAGCATCTTACTGATTCACAATAAGATAAATTTACATCTGCTCTGTTCTCATCACGTCTACATGAACAGTCAGAAAAATGAGAGAATTTAATTTCCAGGAAGACAAAACAAAATGCATTTTCTAAAACTACTGAGTATGTTTGTTCTTTGTCATCCAGATGTTTCATGTTCAAAGGGAACATACACGTAGTAGGTTCCCAGAGCACAAACACGGGAAATGAAGAAAAAAAAAAAAATTGCAGATGGACGTTTAAATAACAGTCAGCTGGATGCTAGACTAGTCTGACTATTTGTAAAAACGCAACCCTCTTGTATCAACACTTGACATTGCAATCGCAGCCTAACCGTGACTTCCACTTTCCCCAACTGCAGCTGTATTTGTTCAATCTTCCAGGGAATGGACACTGTTCAGACCACTGAAATGTTCTAAAAATGCAAACCAAAGACGGCCGGCTGCGCTCCAAGGCATGCTTCAAAGCCCATTTATGTTTTGAATGATTTGTTTTGCATAGCAGCAATTTTTGCTCATAATTGCTACCCGAATTAAGAGCTCGGCTCATACATCAAACCCTGGGATAACCAAGGGTTTACTGTATCACAGGGTCAACTGCATGGCTTTAGTCAATTCCCATAAAAATAAAATTATGATGTGCACGATAGACCAAAGTTGCTGAGTGTACTCATACGACACTCAGCATTTGTCGGCCTGAAAATAAAGAGCAAGGGGTCAATGCCAGGCGGTGAAACTGAGTGTGCACTGACCCTCGGATACATTATATTGTTCATGACAGGCCTTGATGACAAACTAAATGGAGGGAGGAGATATCTTCTTCCAAACAAAAGCCCCTAACACTCTTTCTACCAGTCTACATCAATGATGAAAGGGAGCATTAGACGGCTGAGGCTCAGTGTTTGACAGATTTCATTAAGGCCACTGGGGCTAATGAGAGGCATGCAGGCAATTACACTTCTAAGGCCATGTTAGCAGCTATGTTTTTGTACAATTGTCGCTGAAGATGAAAGACTGCAGCTGAATGCTCTAATGTTCTACCTGCTATTGTCGCTGTGTACAAGTACGGCCACAAAAACAAGCTTCGTTTAAAAGGGTTATTTAGATGAAGACATGAGAAAGATGCAGTTTGATAAGTATCTATTTGGGCCATTGCAGGCTGCAGAGCTTACGGGTTCCTGAGTTTTATGCCTGCATACCATTCTACATACATAAATTGTTTATTTCAAATTAAACATTCACTTTATTTATTGGAGAACACAAAGGACACAGCCACAGACTTGTAGCTGAGCTTTGTTTGTCAAATTTAATGACTGCAGACAGGTTAGATAGCATTGCATTCAATGCTCAAGGTCTTGCAGGCGCTTATCCTCAGCTCTTCTCCAAAGTTACTCGATATGGACGTGGCAGATTATCTTCTATATGAATCTTTTCTTATTGTACAAGCTCACACAGTTATATGATGTACCACAGGCCATCTAAAGATCAACATTATACTATTTAATGCTCCAGGTATCCAATAGAAGAACCCTCACTGCTGTCGCTACTGAGGACATTGTTGCTTATTCCATTTAAGTTGGTGCTAAAACAACAGATTAAGCTTGAGGGTTCTCACATTGCCTTAAAACGTTTTAAACTCCCTAAAAATGAGAGCAATTTTATTTTCAAATATAAAACAACTGCATTACCTAGTAGAGACTGTTCAGTAGAGCAGAGGCACAATGTGGATTTAGGGCTCGCTCATTAAACCACAAAAATAAATAAGATTTTTTTTTTTTTTTTTTTAAATGCACAAAGCATCGTCTCATAGCTTCTAAATAGTTTTAGGTGAAATATTTTCTTGTATGCTAACATATGAGGTTGTGCATTTTAAACGTCAACGTGGCAGCTTTTATGATTCCATAAGTTTTTATAGGCTCTCTTGCATGACTTTTTGGCTTTAGTGATGACTGGATATGTAGTTTATGAATTTCAGATGGATGATGATGATTTTGTCACATGGACAAACATATCAGCAGAGCAATGCTCCTGCAGCACTAGTCCGATGATCACAGGTGGAAACTGAATTTATAGCCACAAAATGAGAGTCAAGATGTGCATTTAAGCGCAAAATAAAAGCATTTAAGTTGGTATAGACATACTTTTACATAAGTTACATGGAGCAGCTACATCATTGTCTTTAATGCAACCCTAACCACCTTTTTTCTTGTCTTTTTTTGGTCCCAGCCTTTTCTCTTTGTGCTTACTGGGGCAGCAGGAGTGAAGGCTGCAGAAGTGCTGCGCTAAGCTTGAAGTCGCAGGACCCGATGTCAGGGAAAAATACAAAGTGAGTTCTGGTGTAAATTGGAAATACCAGAAACTGAAATCAGCAGCTATGCAGCACACTCCTGGATTTCTTCAAGGCAAAACTATTTCAAGAGTAATGCACAATGTTAAAAGTCATTTATGGAGCACTAAGTCTGGATCACAGTTGATTAATGCTAGAATTTAAAATTTCACCTAAACGCAACTTTTCACAGAACTGTTGAACAAAACTGTCCAAAAAAAGCTTGTTTAGGGTTGTGGTCTGCAGCCATGTGATGGATTTCCCATTTAAGGTACAAAAATGTACGTTTAAAAACGCAACAACAATACACCTTCAGTTAAGTAGTAAGCAATCAGTTTAAACCTGAAGTCCTACCGTTGGTTGGTGCGAGTATGATCGGTTCCAGGACTGAGAGGTAACAGGTGCGTGGGGAATGGTCCTTCCCTTCTCTCCACTTTCCACACTGGGAGACTGAGAGGTCCTGCCTCGACGAATCACTGGCTCCTCGGCTTCCTTAGTGTTCGTAGCAGTGCTGTTGATTCTACGCATGTACACCTGGGATACCAAACAACACAAAATACAGCTGCCAACTCATAATGTACATTTATTTTTGAGAGATGTCATCTTCCTTGACAAACATTCATTTTTCTCACCTCTGCAGGGGATGGCTTGTTTCCCTTCTGTGCTGTTGTGTTCCCACCAGCTCCTGATCCGCTGTTTATGCTTTCATCTGTGTCAAAGGTGGTTGCACGATACGCCCTCCATGTTGTTCGGGCCTCCAGTTCATCTTCAGACCCACCATCAGCCATTGCCCTTGTACCTCCTCGTCCCTGACTTGTCTCATCCGCCGACACGCCACCCTTGTTCCTCCAGGTGCTTCTCACCGTCACATTTTTCATGTCCGGTAAACTGTCTTCTTGGGAGTACTGGCTTTGTCTTTGGCTTCTCCAGCTGGTGACCGTAGTCGTGCTGCTGCTGCTCTCGAAACCAGATTCTGTGTCATTGAAGTCTGAGGAGATGCTGTCTGAGGACTGGAGGCTAAAGTTGCTGCGCTGGCAGGACAGGTGGCTGGTGGTGGTCTCCACCCTGGAAGCGTTGTGGAGTTTGGACCTTGATGAGGTATCACTGTGGTTTTGTGCCCCACAGTCCTGATCCTGGCACGGCCGCAAAGTGATCTCACTCTTGGGGATAGAGATCTCGTATGGGACGGAAATACTGCCATGGTGGTCACTGCTAGGGCCTACGGGGAAAAAAAAAAGAAAGGACCACTTATTGAACAAGTATTTCATTGATACCACAAGCTGTCAGCAAGAGTTTTAGTCCCAACTTTGCAATTGCTGTTTTGTTTCCCCTCTTATTTGCAATGTTGATGCAAATTTCCATTCAAATATTTTCATTTCCACAAACCTTTGGACTTTGCATCTTCAAATTACACATCAAAAATTTGATTAGTACAACACTTATACTAGATGCTTGGTAACTATTTAAGATGAGCAGTGTTTGTGACAAGGGACAACGAAGCACAAAAAAAATAATAAAAATAAATATTTTGATGAAAAGTGTAAGAAGGAGTCTATAACTAGCAATGAAAGCTGTGCATCCCTAGTTCCATTCCACTGTCTAGGGGACAGACTCCAGCAGATCCCCATGATTGTAGATAATGAATGGATGGATAGATGGATGGATATATAGTTCCATCTCTAGTTGTCTGTGATGAAACTAGTTTCAGGTGAATGGGAGATGCTTTTTATGTGTACCTGAAATGACAGCTTTGCCTTAAATGAATGAGAAAACAACAGAGATAATCAGCTACAGCAAAAAAGGGGTATGAGTTTATCACTGTCAGCAACAGTTTAATGGAAATTATATATTGCTGTGTTACTGTTAACCCAGAGGTATCCCTGTTAAGTGTAATGGAATGATTATACATGCAAAATTAACCACTGCTTCATCAAATCGTGATTTAAAGATCTTCTTTTCCAACCTGTAAATAACTCATGGAGCGACAAACAACCAAAACCACTCAGAACAGCATGACTTTAATGAACGCTCAATGTTATGAAGCTAATCAAGCTAAGAGGCTAAAAATGAAGCCACATGACCTGAAGCCTCTGCTATCTTTCATTACTGATCAAGCTAATGTACAAAGTTAATTATAGTGCTAAGCACGCATATTAAAACTGGACCACGTCAGTGTCAGCAGGTCAACCTTTCAGAAAATTAGAACTGGCAAAGAAAATCGTGAATGGTGCATCTCTAGCTATATTTGCACCTTCTCTAGTTTTAATGGGTTGTACACACGCATAAAGAGACAAGACTGAGCTTCACTCGGCCTCGTTTTACACCAAAAAGCTGTGATTGGATTTTTATATCAGCAGTATTGTAACTGTAACATATTTATTTCCACCACATCAATAAATCATGAGGCACTTCAGCTGCTCTCTGAAATTAAAAACAATAAATAAATAATAAATAAGCGCAAAAACAAGATTCATGATCTGTGGTTTATTAAAATGCTTACTTTGCATTATAAATATTGTTTATTGCTTCCTAGTGAGTACAAATGAATTTTTTTTTCGTTCTGCTTAGATATTGTCACAAACGTTAAAGAAATGGTCTTGACAAACTTCCTTTGAAAAGTTTGCACCTACCTATGAGGATGTTACTGGTAGATGTATGACGCTCCTTAACAGGCATGGGTTCAGAGGACACACTGCTGCTGCGACTGCTGGTCCTGGAGGAGTTCGGGTCGTTGGGGTAGATGGTTATACTACTGGTCATTATGTTAGCTGTTGTCACAACTGGCTTTGCGGAGATTTTGGGTTTACCATTCGAAGACAAAGGTTCAGAAGTCATTACTTCCTTCCTGTCAAATTCAACAATTGCAGGCTTGATGACGGCTTTAGATCTTAGTGCTTCTCGTGGGCTGCACACTCTCTGGATCTCAATCGCTGACGGAGTATGCAAGGGCACATGGTGCGCCCCCTCAGATAACTGAGTCCTGGGGTGCATCTCCTCATCAAATGAGCTCCTGGAAGAGGAGCCCTCTGATTGCGAGTCATGGAGATGAGGGTATCTAGCATGCTTGGAGGTTGCATTCCTACTGCTTGCAGTTGTACTGGTCTCAGTTACAGCTTCTGGTTCAGAAGGCCTCGAGTTAGTAGATTCTGTTTCAGAGGCAGAAGAATGACCCTCTGACCCCTGATCATTGGGCAGCGGTGGATTGATGTGAGATATGTAGGCTGTATATGATCCATTGGCTTTGGAAAGGGTGGATGCCAGAGAGACAGAGACAGATTCCTGAACTTGTTCTACTGATTCCTGATCAAAGGCAGAAGCAGTTTCCTTCTCAAGTTCAGAGACACTGTTCATGTTACTGGAGCTGTCAGGAACTATATCAGAGTTGTTTGATTCACTGTCACTGCCTACATAGTGTTTTGAAAACTTCTCTCTGGTCTTTTTAATCTCCCCATCAGCCTGTTTAAGTGCTGTCCTCAATGGTTTCTGGTCATTAGCTGCTGGAGGGTAGCGACTAAGAACAGACATTTTTTTAACATCACTCGAAGTTGGATTCATAGAGTTGTATGTGGATCCCCTTGTCTTTTCCTCAGTTACTCGTGGCGTTTCTCGTATTCCATTATCAGATGAATTTAAAGCAGTTTGGGATTTGGGTGTTCTCCTGTTCCTTTGAGCAGGACTGAGGGCTCTCCTCGCAGACTTTGGAGAACTCTCTTCAGAGTGGCTGAGCTCCTTGGTCCTCAGTTTGGTTTCTCTCTTATGCTGAGGAGAGAGCTCCCTGTTCCTGTGCTTGGGGGAGCTTGGTTCAGCTGCAGAGCTTCTATATTTAGGCTTCTCTTGTCTGAAACCTGACTTCCCAGAGATCTCCTCATTCTCAGCTTTGCCGTTCTCCAGAACCTTTGCGGGGCTGTTAGGACAAACATTAGCGCTTCCGTTACCGTGTTTATCCATCTTACTTATTCCATTTCCACCTTTTCCACACAGCTGCATCCTCAGCTGTTCCACCTGCTCGCTCAGGTAACGAGCTCGGTTTCGTTCTTTCTGGAACTTTTCCTTAAGTTCCCCATTTTTGGACTCAGAGTTCTTCAAATCCTCCTCCACTATCTCCAGCTGTTTAAGGCGGTTCTTCAGCCTCTCTACTTCCTGCGTCAGCTCCTTTACTTTGTTGTCCTCTTGTGAGCCTTCAAGACTGTTGTTCTTCTCATTCTCAGATTTGTTGACAATACCAACGTTATCGTCACCTAACTTTAAGTATTCAAGGCTCTTCTTACGTCCTGTTAGTTTACTTGTGAAGAGTCCAGTGGATGACAGTTCATCTTCAATTCTTGACCTCATGAAATCTGCATGACCAGGGTCTGTCGACATGCCAAGGCGATCTTTCTGGTGGTCCAATTTTTCTCTCAGCTTCAGAATGAGGATCTCATCCTCTCTCTGTTTCTCCAACAACCTCTTACGCTCACTCACAAAGGCCTGAGTGAATCCTTTCAGTTTCTCAAGCTCCATGGTCAGAGCCTGCTCTGCCTTGTCCAGCTTTGTCTCGGACCCCTCGACCTCCTTCAAACGCGCTTTGAGGGTTTCCAAGTCAGATGAGAGCTTCATAGTCAAGTTCTTCTCCTCGTTGAGGCTTAGGCAGAGTTGGCTGCAGTCAGACTTGCTTTTAGCAAAGGCTTCTTCTAGTTTCTCCAGTTCAGCCATCCTCCGTTGAAGACGCTCAATCTCTGCCTTCAGCTCCTTTGTAAGGTTTTCCTCCTCTTCCAGTTTTTCTCTAACTGTACGGCACAGGTCCTCAGCTTTGCGAACCTCCTCGTCTTTACCCTGGATTTTAAGAAGACGTTTCCTCAGGGCCTCCACGTCACCAAGCAGTGATGAGTTGCTGCCCTCTGCCTGGATGATCTTGTCCTACAGAAAAGAGTTTATGAAAATTTTCAAGTTCTGCATCTCTGTTCTACCTCTATCCACTCATTCCCTCTTAAATATAGACAACAAACAAGAGATATGTCAGTACTGACCTGCAGGTCCAGCAGCTCATCCTCTGATTTCTGCAGTTTGTTGGTTGCTTCTTCCAGTTCATCCAGTCTTCGGCTGAGACTCTGAAGCTTGTGCTTCAAGTGGCGATGTGTCATGTCTTTGTGCTCAGACATGGCTGCAAAGGTTTTTTTTGTAATGTGTTGGTTGGGTTTGTTTCGTCGTCCAGATTATTTGATGACAGTGTGTTGGGGATTCCACATCTGTGTGGCAGTGATAGCAAGTCTTAAAAGTTCTTGAGGAAACACTCTTTTCCCTTGGCAGTCTGCCTTGTTGCGCTTTTCCCAACTGTCTGTTTAAGACTTCAAAGATTCCTCAGAGTGGTGTTTAGAAGACAAATCCGTCATCTGTGGGAGGGAGAGAGGAACAACTGTTAGTCACCTCTGATTTGTTAATGACAATAATTTGAATTCTTAAAAGTAGCCCTGTAAGTGAAGCAAATGACTCAAAGAACATTGAAATTAGCTGACTGCACTATCCCACATGAACGTGGTTAAGACATAATTTCACAGCAACATCTAAGTCCCAGTAAAAACCACTGAGCTGGATTAAACCAGATCAAAAAACAAAAGAGTGACCTATACATATAATGACAGATGATTTGTCATATTCAGAAACAAACATATTAATTGTAAGCCTTGTTTAACAATTACAAACATGAGGACTTAGTTCCACAATCCTCATTCAGCTCGTTGATCTTTTCATTCATAAAATTAAACATCATGTTATCCAAGGCAAAGAAATGACTCATCTTTTCGACAATCAAGCTTGCACTGGACACAATAGAGAAGCTGTGGCTCTGTATGCTTCTGAGAGTCAACCACCATGCAATTCACCTTGACTGTCCTTTCAAGAAGGTGGGGGTGGTAAATCTCCTACGTATGTATGTGTGTGGGGTGTTATAACGTATCTGCACAGGCTTGTACACATAGACCCTCATGCTTTGTTGCCTCCTGGCTCTTGTATCCCGCATCGATCCTTGCCTTGCCTGCCTGCTTCTGCTGACAGCAGCATATCTCAATCACACTGCCCTCCTCCACTGCATTACCAGCCCGTCACAACACCGCAGCACTCAGGGTCCCTTGGGGAAGCACAGACGATAAACAGAAATCCTGACAGAGACTCCATCGTGAGGGGAGATGAGGCAATTAAATGAAAATAAAATACAATTGCTAGTAGTGATGCTATTTAAGTCTGCTGGTCCTTTGGCTGGTTAATACGATTATGTAGGGGAAAGGGTTACATTATAAACTTCATTAGAATGTGTTCTCATCTGTAAGACCAGCAGTTCATATCATTAGCCCACTGCTCTCTGTCAGCAGGAGTACCATAAATCTAACAGCCAACACTTATGTCTCATACATGATTCAGGTAGTGGTCTTCCCTACCCCTTATTCTAAATCCCATTATCCCCCAACCACAAAAAAAATGAAGGGGGGGAACTGAAGAAAGGGCAGGACATAACATCTGCACACATCATCATTTATTGACCCTAAGGAAACAAGCTCTATGTTGCTCCCTCTGTTCTGCTTTCTTCTGGTTGATACTGCATTCAGTGATTTCTCTTCTAAAGCTACAAACCACAATATAAAAATATCTTTTTCCCCCCTTAAACATCAACCAGTGCAGTAAATCCACTACATCTTTGAGATATATGCGGATTTTCTATAGTTTCACTCGGTTTAGAAAACAACCCTAACCCCCCCTTGTTTTTCACAAAACATTTAATGTCTTATTGAACATAAACCAGTGCAATATGCTTTGAAAATACATCAAAGATATACTTTATGACAAAACAAAATGAGAACTCAAAGTGTTCAGGCTCAGCTGCAGGGTTTAATCATTTTTTTCCCTTTATGAGGTGTAGTGGTTTTGTAATCTTCTAGAGTACTAGACATAAAGGAAATAAAATACATGGAGTGAGGAGGGGGGTGAAAGACAAATAGAGGAAAATGTTGTAAGCTCTGCAGTCCATTATTTGAGAGCCAAAAACACCGTTGTCAATAAGTCATTTTGTGACGCACTGGTAAAATTCATCTGTGGCTTGTTAAGTAAGTTGCAGCGCAATTTATCCCTGTTCTGTTGAGGTAGTCGATGCGAACCAGTGACATTAAAACGCAAAGAGAAATTCCAATATATGCATCGAAAACAAGATTGATAGTGGTACAAAATATCATTTTTTCATGACAGCTCTTCAAGTGGCAGAATGAAACTCAAGAATAATGTGATTCCAGGAAAAAGAGAGGTTCTACTAAAATGTGTTTCTGATTAAATCTGGAGAGCAAAATTAGTCAGTAATTTTTGGTGATCCAACTGTCCTGACCAATTGTTGGACAAAGCTTCAAGTTCTGTCTGTTTTAGTTTGGCTTTAATAGATTTCCAATAATCTTAGGATTTGGTTTTGGTCCCCACAAGGCATCTCAGTTGAGTCCCGGCCTGGTTAATGATGGCATCGTGCCAGGTCCAGTTACTCCTGTCTTGGCTGGATGCCTACCTCTCCTCTCGTTCTCTCTTTATTTCTTTGCCAGTTCTCTACCTCCCTCCCTCATCTCTCCCCTCCATCTCTTTCTGACACGCACACCATTTCAGCCAAGTATGCGCTTTTAAGGGGTGGCAGTGCGTGCAAAGTAGCTTTGGCAGTGGCCTGCCACCGCCAATGCAATCAACATAACCGTTTCACTTATATCAGGTCCAAGGTCTCATTAGCTGCAATCAGGACAAGATAGGGGGTAGTGGGTTAAAAGGATGAAGGGTAAGATGGAAAGACGAAAGAAGAAACAAGTGATGTGATTACCACAGAGAAGTGACCACCATGAATTTTTAATTCAAGGACATCAATTAATGTAAAGTACTCAAAAGAGCTTATTATTTGTTGATTTGATTTATAATCCACACGTGTATACTCACAGCAGGGGCACATTACTGTCTGGTTTTGTATCAAAAAACTAAAGAGGGTCAGAGGAATTTAGCCATGAAAATGTAAAAAAAAAAAAAAAAACAAAAAAACAAACCCACACACAACAAAGAGGCAAAAGCATTTCTGCGGTGATAGAGAAAGTGAAAATA
>JBAMYA010000015.1:4105193-4119560 GCA_037176975.1 Arrhamphus sclerolepis | reverse complement strand
CAAAAGTTGGCCTTTTGTGGTTGTTACTGGGGTTGAGTTTTTTTTTTTTTTTTTTTTTTTTTTTAAAGGGGGCGACTATGCATCTACACATCAGCATGTCAGCTACACAAGGTGTTTTCATACGTTTCTATTACAAGTGTTGGCTGCTTTTTTAGGTCTGATTCCATCAAAGTAAGATATTCGTGGTCTGCACCATCTTCCACCACCTGCATCACAAGACTGACAGGAAGTAGAGCGTGATGTTCACCTTTCATCCTTTCCCTGGATCATTCTCTGGCTGCTCAGCCAGACCTCTAGGAAGAAGAACATACCTTGAACCAGACTGGAATGGCTCCTAAAATATGCCAAATATGCCCCTGACCCCCCTCCCTTCCTGAAGATGTAGGTCTGTTTCCTAGCCCACCCTCCTTCCCTCTTTATCCCCCAACCCAGAGAATTCCTGCACTCTGCACCAAATGCACACATACTTATGATCACAGATGACCCACTCACATAGAAAATGTTAAGGACATTAATAACACAAGTTTCCACCCAGCTGACCCAGACATGCCTTTTAAGGGTAAGCAGTTCAGATTTCTTTCTTCATTAACTTCCAAAAATACTCCGGGACCAGGCAGGATGGGGAGGGGGGTTCTGTGTGTGACAGGAAAGGGAGGTGGTCCTCTTTAGTGAGGTAAAATAGAAGGAGAGAGTGAGTGAGACAAGATAACAATCGCAAGGACATAGGGGAAATATTGGCTAGTAATGAAAAGAACACCTAAAAAAATAAAAGTGTGCCTGAGGAATTCATAAGTACTGTCTTCAGCTCGACCCTGTTTTAAAAGCCTCTGTCCCTTCCTCCTCTTCTTCCCACAGCTTTGCCTCCTACATGCTTTTGAAGTCTGTTTTCTTTGCACTTCTTCTCCCTTTCTTCCAGGGTCGGCATGGTAGCACTTTTTGACAATCCCTTAGGAACAGAACAGATGCACAAGGGACCTTCTGTACAACAACTTGTTGGAAGACCAAGATGTCAGACAGAAAACTTAAACCTCACACGGGAACCAGCTGTAAAAGTAAGAATTCCCAAAACAAGATGGAACCCTTCCAATTCAGGTCATCCTGAATGAAAGCATGTACAACACAAACACAGTTGCAAAGTGGCTCGCATTATTAGTCAACGTAGTCCAAACTCCAGCCGTGTGAGGCAGCTGGCTGGCCAGGCCGCCGATTAAACATTAGAGGACTTATCACCTACAGCTATCAAGATACAGCTAAGAGCCACAAACACATTCTTGGCAGGAGTGATTTGGGAAAAAAACAAGTGTGAGATAAATGGGCTGCTTCACAGAAGCAAGAAGCTACTACTCAACTGTAACTAAAACTCATTAAATTGTCATAATACAGATCTCCAAAAAAAATAAAATTAGCACCTTTGCCTACGAGTTACACGTCCATAGTGAATGTTACAATACATTAAAACTACCTCAGTAGGCAAAATGTAGAACACACTCCTCTGGTTTGGGATGAGTGTTGCCTCAAGTGGACGACTTTACGTATCTTGGAGTCTTGTTCATGAGCGAGGGAAGAATGAAGAGGGAGATCAACAGGTGGATCAGAGCAGAATCTGCAGAATTATTGTTGTGTTGTGGTGAAGTGAGGGCTGAGCCAAAAGGTGATGCTCTCCGTTTACTGGTTGGGATACTGAACGTTTCTACCCCCATCTATGTTCATGAACTGTGGGTAATGACCACTGACTGTATATTAACTATGTATGAGCCATCCGATCATGTGACCCACAGATTTGCACTGAGAGCCCTTGAAGCCCATTTTTCCCCTAACTGCGTGGCGGCATGTTGCAAAGAGCTGGGACAAAGCTATCAAAGCTAACGGCAGAGAAAATGGATAGCTCTCTTTCAAGTCTCTCAAATAATCCGCATCTGATCTGTAAACTTGATTGCTTAATATAAATTTCTCTAACATAGTACAAAAAGTTAATTAATTCATTAATAATCCCATCCCACTGAAATCTAAATATGTTTAATTCTGCTGCAAAGGTAGACCTTTTCAACATGGGAGTCAGTGAGGATTTGCTGTGTTTTAGAGCCAGCGCCTAGTGGTCAGTCGAGGAACTGCAACAAAAGGCATTTCCTCATTGGGCTTCATTGGGATGGTTGTTGCTTGATTACATCACATACTTTGAGTTTCAGCAGAGCAGCGAAGGACAGTATTCACATGTTTATTTCCACTTTCCTTCGTGTCAGCAGCAGTTCTATGACTCATCAAAATCCCCAGCATTTCTTATCAGTTCTTACCTCTACAGCGAGATATCTTAGCTGTAAATGGCTCAATTAGCATCACACTTAGAAACTGACAACATGATTTGCATAGCTCTGCTTTGAGAAAACAGGATTCCTTCAAGCATGCAGAAATAAATATGTCAAAGCAGAGTTTTGGCAAAGTCAAAGTAGAGAATGATGGGATTATTTTCAGCTCTTTGCAGTGAAGCACATCAATAATTACACTACGTTAACTTCAGAATTGCTCTAAGTATGCACAATTGAACACCTGCTCATGGAACATGTTTGATAACCAGCCAGTACTTAAAATAAAATCTTTTACAGGCCAGTAAATACCAGAAATGTCAGCTGAGAAGCTGGTTAAATGGAAAAAAGTTACACAATGCAAAATTGTGACTCCAAACATAAAAATCACAATAGGACCACTGAAGCAGCTGATGAAAACAAGAAAAGAATCTTTTGAAAACTCTGGGGTACTAGTGATGGGAATTTAAATGCATTTATGTATGCACAAGGTCTATATGAAAAATAAATAAGTCTATTCTTGCCTTGATGTGGCAAAAACAGTGAGAGCAATCATTAGTATGCGTGTGAGTCAGCGCATGTGTTAAAGAACGCCTGGGTGAGTGGTGTGAACGCTTGCAGCTGAAATATACTTACAGCTACTGCTCGCTGAGTGAATGACACTCAGCCTCTAGTATGTGATGAAAGATCTATGTGTATGGGCACAGCACCAAGCAAAAGGGCTCTGGAACACAGAAACACCTGCATACACGCATACACATGTATGCATAATGACTTCACAAGGTTCAACTAGTTTGAACTCCATCTGTAATCACCGCCTGGTTGCTCGCCTGCTGTCGATGAAGAAACTGTGATGGGGGGGATAAGTGCACAAAAAAAGCTTATATCCACAAAATTGCTCTGCCTGAGAACCAACACAAGAAACTGCAACCAGTTAGTAATCATACAGAGTAGTGCAGAAAAACACAAATAAAATAAATTGGATGTCAATACGAAAATGAACTACTCTAGTCGTATTTATTAAGCGAAACATTATTGTACAATACTGGGTTTATTCAAAAAGTCCGAATTTCATAAGAGTCCAGGATGTTTACTTAAAATTCATCATATTTGATCCACAAAAACTCCACGTAAAAGATATATTCAATGTCTTTCACAAAAGAGAAAGAAAAGTAGAAAATTTCATGAAGGAAATGCTGCAGTGGAGAAGTGTTTTAGCATTTATGCTTGAACCAAAAACAGATGAATCCATTGTCAAACTACAGATTCGCAACCTTATTTTCTCACCAACATTCCAGAGACACAGTAAAGTGCACATGGAAAGTTTCACTGTGGCATCTTTGTGGAAGTAAGCCATCCTCCTGCAGGTTTGCTACCATACAGGCCGAAGCCTCATGCTGGCCTGTGCATCGTCAACAGCAGCCTGTGGCCAGGATACTGAGCAGTTTATTGCATTATCACGAAACACACACAAACACGCTCATAGAGGTTATACACTCACATTCTGCGTGTGGGCTTTTATACAGAGCTTCAAGAGAGAGATCATGATTCATTTGTGCTATTTCAAGAAAGATTGGGTTTGTAACGCCTGCAACATCACTCTGCATCTTCTGCTGCTCTGTTCCAAGGTCAACGGGTAACAAGTGCTAAAAGCAGAAGCAAGCAGAAGTCACTAATAATAACCAACACCATCCGGTCCCCTAAATCTATCTGAGCTATCCATTACAGCTTATTAGGATGTGTAGGTAAAGCCACATGTGACAAATGTATGTATTTTTATCCACGTACTTAAATTTATAACTAGCAACAACTTCCTGGATCATTTTAAATTACCTTTTGACATCATTCCTTAAATAATAGATCTCAGACATTATTTGATGGTTTCCCTTGTTATATTTCAATACATTTGTGAACATGGACAAGAAACCTGTCTTAACTGAATATGGTTTTACAAGTAAAAGAAGAAAAAAAAACTCCACATGCCATGACACTACTCCGTTATTCCCTGCAGATTTTGACATTAATTCAAGATGGATGATCTGTTTTTCCACCCGCTTCAGCAAAAACAGTATCCATTCATATTTCCATGCAACGCATGACGTCAGTATCCGTGTCCTGTAATTCCACACGTATGTGTGACCGATCCACACTAACATGAGAGTCTGTGCACACACCCCAATGTGCAGGATGCCAGTAATACATTACCAACTGACAGGTCAGGTTTGACATTCCCAGTGGCTTGATTCTCCCAGGCAGAAAACCTCAATATTTTAATTTAATCCCCAGAGCAGTCATTTAGCCACTCCATAATTCCCAGGTCCAGTGCTTAGTCTGATAATTACCCTTATTGGACACCCATAATGATTAGTTTTTGGTTTCACCCAAAGCAGCACAGGCAGTTTCATAGGGCGGTCGCAGCATTCTGCGGAGTGGAAAACCAATCACGCGTGGAACAGCCCAGGTCGTGAAAGAGACGAGAGAAAGGTTTGATTACTACTTTGCATAGCATCTGACAACTCCACGACAGAACACTGTGAAAACTAACGTCCACTGCATGACAATAGAGATTGTAGAACAGGTGCTGTTGGTGTTAACACTCCTGCTTTGTCAACATTGGCAGTTCAGGTAACAAGAGGGCATCTGCTGGGAACTACATCAAGTGACAACTGAACTAACTTAACTGGGAACGCAGTTTCCCTGGAAAGGAAAAGCATGGATGAAGCAGTAATGAGGGGAAATTTAGACATCTTACTGATGTTCTCATTTGACTTTCCCTTTGCATTTTTAACCAGTTTCCAAACTGACAGCCCAAAGTGCAGACATTCCCTCCGCATGTTTTGTAATCCCTCCAAGAATACCAAAGTAAAGCCTTTTCACATGTCAACCAACAAGCGTCCACACAAGTGCTTATGCCCATTCCAGGAGGAAAGTGGGCTCAGAGCAGCGCAGGCTGGCATAACCTACAGCTGGCTGGGAGGGTGAGCCTTACTGGAAAGTCATCAGGGATTTTTTTTTTTGTCTCCTTCATGTCTGAAACAGGTCAAGGCAGGTCCCTTCTATCTCCTTCCCTCCCTGTGCTGCTCTTTATGAGCCCCACCTGGCAGCTTAGTGCTCCAACATTACAACTAGCCTACCTTTTCTGCTGCCTATACGTGCACACGCACTCATCTATTGCTGTTGTGGGGGGTGGACGGGAGGAGAACAGGGCACATGCTGTTCAGACTCTGCCGCCTGGTTTTCATATGTGGGCCATGCAGCATGACACATTCCACCACATGAGAGAGAAAACAAACACAGATTCTCAAACAGAACAAGGATGTCTTGCGGCACCGGTAACTTAATAAAGTACTGAAATAGTACTACAACTTCTGGTCATTTTAGGATTGCTTTATTGAGTCAACTACAGATAACTGCCTAAGAAATGCTAGAAACTAAGCACGAAAAGCAATTTTGGATTATTTTTGTATTGAAAAACAATCGGCACATCAATTAAACTAATCCCAATGAATATGTAACTTTTTTTTTTATTTTACAGGTAGTAGCTGTTTTCACATTAACTTTCAGCTTCTGACTACAACGTTATGAGTCCATCGTTCACGACAAGGCGCATGCGCGCATTTCTGCCTGCTCCATCAGCTGACAAATAACTTTATTAATTATGAACTGGCTTAACCAGCACTACAGATCAGCTATTTATTACAACAGCAGGGGGTTGTTTTTTTTTTCTTACCCATCTGTTTTTAATATCGATACAGTGGATAGCAACGTTTACGCTCAATTGTGACCAGGACCATTCAATGTGCTGTTTGCCTAACGTAAGAAGTGCAGAAACAACTAACATGTATCGTGTTTTGTAATATTTCTCTTAACATACTCTGGCTATGTTAGATTGGAAGGTTTATAGCAAATGTCCCGCTTTTAGTCCGATTGTTATGAGGGAGGATTTGGGCCGAAACTGTGCTTCTGTAACTAAATCTCAGCACGCTATCTCGTTGGCTACTTTTGACGTCTGGAATTTTAGGTGCTTTTTTTTTTTTTTTTTTTTTGAGCGGAGTCCAAACGTTTCAAAGGGGAAAACCGGTACAGACGAGGTATATATTCTGAACCAAAACATAAGACAGAAGCCGCATGGACGTCAAGAAGACGTAAGCAACCTGCGCTTCAGTAACCGACGCTTTTTTAATGCTTGTTCTGAACTACAACAGCAAACGTTAAAATGTACGCGATCACGAGCGGTAAATATACCGTAAGACTACACGAAAACTCTCAAAACTGCCACGTCTTAAGAAAAATATAGTCTATAAATGGTATATCGCTTCATTTCTGACCACCTGAGGTTGTCGCCGCAGACCTGGATGCTTCCCCTCGCCGAGCAGAGGAGGAGAAGGACGAGGGCGAGGAGGAGGAGGAGGGCTGAAAAACTTGCCGCAGTTCTGACTTCTGCAGTCCCAGCTGGCGGTGTCCGACTCAGGAAGCCGCTGTCTGACTCCCCAAACACATTTCCGCCCGACCCCAAACGCACTCAAGTAACAGAGGGCTCAAATTTACCTCAGCGGCTCCGCCGGCGTTGTCGGACAGCAGCGGCGGCGGTTAATCCACAACTTCACGCGGACAAGTTCGTCCTCATATTCTCAAACAAGACCAGAGAGTTGGAGAGGAGGTGGGCTGTTTTTTTTTTCTTCAGTTTCCCTCTTTCACCCGAATCCCTTTCGTTGGTCCTTTCCTCTTGGATATTTCCCCCTCCCTGGTCCGCTTAAGATCAAACCATCACATTCCACCGCGTCCTTAACAATGAAAAAAGGTGGGCTTTCCTTTTTCTGCTGCCGGAGGACCCACCCCTCGGGATGACTCTGCCCGATCTGACCGCAAAGAGAACGCCCTTCCCGGCTGCGTGGTCCCGCCCCCCCCAGCTCCTGCTGAACTGCAGCCAGTGGCCTGAGAGGAGGAATGAATCCGAAAGTGCCCAGACTTCTTCAAAACTCTTCCTCTTTGAAAAAAAGAAAAGCATCTTTAAAGTTCACCATTTAAGAACTTTAATAGGATCTGTTTAGTCACACGATCATGGTGAGAGTTCAAAAACTACATAGCCTAAGCCTAATAGCCGATTCACAGGAAAATAAAATCTTCTGACCACTGGTCTTAAAGCATACTAATGTAGTCGTTATAGAACATTTAAAGTCTTAAATGTTTGTCTGGAAGAGAAAAAAAAAAACATCCAAAAATATGCTAGACAGACACTCATGCTACAGACAGAGTAGTAGAAATGTTTCCATATTTGGTGAAACTGGTTAAACTGTTACAACTACAGTGGTTTAAAGCCCTGCTGGTGCAAAAGCATTTTCTCTTCTATCGCAAGACTTGAAGCCAATTGTAGGGGTTTTGGGTGTCATATTTAAATATATATATATAGCCTATATGTATACATACATACATATATAATGAAATATATACAGCTAATTCACAACAAAAGCCATCTAATGGCAAAATCAATCACAGTTGTCAGTGCACCTCGAACTATACAGTTTCGGGTGTATTGACAACTATGGAACTTGTTTTCTGTGTGAAGTGCCTGAATAAAAAACAAACAAACAAAAAAAGACTTAGCTACAGTCCAGTTCAGTCAAAACATATTTCAATTCAATCCAATTAATTGTTTTTCAGTTTACAGTTCACTCAAGAAGACTCCAGATTCAAAATTAATTCAGTGCCTCTTCATAAAGACAGCCTTGCTAAGTAATCCAACAGATTGCAGCAAATCCTCACTTTGGTGGCTTATCCTGCATCAGCACAAGGTGTAAGTGGAGATACAAAAAACAGCAGAACCAGACTCAGTGAGACTGGTCAGAAATGCTTTAATATATCATATCTATACTCTATAATATCATATAGCCTATAGGAGTAATTAATCACATAAAACCTTTTGGGATTACTGAAAATATAATTTAGAATCTGTTTTTTCTTCTTATGTCACGCATTATATTATATTTTCTAGTTTTTAGTGATTTCTTCTCCTTTTTTCCATTTGTTATAACATTGTCATGTTTTAAATTATCAGCTTGAAAGCAGTTTGTCCACTGCTACTACTCTGAGGAAGCGGAGAGGGTCATTCACCAGCTTGAAACAGATTTATGAGCCACGATTTCTTTCTCCTGAATGCAAACTTCAGAGCAGCTTCACCTGCCAGCTACACAAGTCATGCTGTGCATTCACATCATGAAACCTCGCTTCTATCGCTGCATGTTTGGCGGTGTACAGCTTTAGAGTTCATTTATGGTAGAACTTTCCAATCTGTCTCTGTCAATCCGACCCAATGAAGAGTGAAGGATTTTGGGTATTGGACCAACACATATGTGCTCCTTAGTTTTAACTCTGCGTCCCCTTGAGGAGCACTTCAGTCGTGAAACCGAAACAGAGGTGTATTGTTAACTCGGTTATTGCAATAAGATTATGGTAAGGCAGTAAATTTTCCTTACAGGGGTTCTTATTGTCTTTTGGTTACGTAATAGTTTATTTCAGTTGGATAGTAAAACACCTCCTAACTCCTGTGAATGTGATAAGCGCCAGCCAACCAGGCAAAATCCTGCCCACGCAAACTGTCAGCCTTCACACATTCCAAAGTGTTTTCTTTTTTCTTCCTTTTTAAAAAAAAGTTTCTATTTATTGTTATTGATTGCAAGGTAGTATTGGTCTTTATTATCATAATTTTATTATCAAAAAATATATATCAACAGACGAGTGCTCTCTCTGTTCATTGGAGACAGAAAAGTAGTTATTTCTTGTTCATCAGTTACCTTAATGGTGTGATGAATAAAGTGAAACCTTTGCTTACCACACTTTTAACATATGTCTGTCTCAAAAGGCCATACTGTTCCGTTCATATCAGTCGACATAAAGCGCTAAGTGAGGTATAAATAAAGTTGTCAGCCTCTCCAGGTGGGGAGAGATACTAAAGATACCAAGAGGTGTAAGACAAATTAAATCCTCTCAGAGGCAGCTGCTAGTGAAAGGCATAACAAGGCATGCCCAGACAGCTGATTTTGAAAGCAGCGAAGCCAAGCATAGGTCTACGGGGAATATGTATGAGAACGTATACACTTTTGAATAAACTTTATGTAAGTCTGGTGTGTGTGACTTTATTTTCTATTTTTTCAAAGCTGAGGAGGAGAGCTAAGTAAGAAAAAGGAGCATTTCTTCTCTGCTTAACACATTAAAACACCTTGTGATTTATAAAGAGCCAAAGCAAAAATAATGCATCAAGGCAATAGAAACAGGGAGATGACATATATGTAAAGGCAGGCATGGAAAAAAGCTTATTTTATAAGGATGGGTAACAGCCATGTTTCATCCATCTTGAGATGTTTGGCTCATGCACAGACAAGTTTCTGTCATTTTGGGAATTTGTCTTAATTCATCAAATGGCACAAATGCAAATGCATAACGCAGACTGCCATGTACTGCAAAAGGTTATGGATTTCAGGGAGTGTAATCTACAACAGTGCAAACTGCAGCACGCACAGAGCAGCTGATTCAGGAAGAGCCGGTTTCTGGTCAACATCCTTCCTAATCACAAACATCCTTCACCAACCAGGGGCTTGTTTGTTCCAGTAGAAAGCTGCGGATGAAAAGCACAGCTCATAATGAAATGAACTAAAAGATTTTCATTCAAGTGGAATCCCATGGCTTAGCTATCTGCGTTTCACTTTTTTTGGTATTTTATCTTATCCCGAAGGGACTTGCAGTGGTTGCGACAGCAGATCCATCATCAAAATTGCAAGATGCCAATAGTACAGAGTGCAGGGCTTAGGTCAAGAGTCACCTGATATTTTCCTGTGACTAATGAACATGTAAAATATAGAGTGAGGCCAAAGTGGAAGGATTTTATGCCACAATATGGCTTATGGCTGCAGCTTTCCTACTTTATGTCCTCTCCACAGTGGATTAAGGATTAATGTGCATAATTCACTGTCCTTGCAGGGTGGGTTATGGCCAGCATTTAAACAGATGTAACTCTGGTGGATCAAAATCTGGGGCAGCTTGTCATGTCAGGAAACACGTGCTTGCCCAGTGCCATCATGCAGACACTATGTTTGTAGGGATCATTTTTACGACACCCTTCCCTGTATCGTACTGTCATGTGAATCTCAGTTGCTTGGAGAGTCTCTTTCAGTTAAATCAACAATAGCTGACTTCCAACAGCTTATGAAGTTCTGATATTCAATGTCTTCATTTGGAAATACACAGAATGTCCCATGAGACAGAGAGCGAGAGCTCCAAATCCTTTGAACATCCTGACTTACTGTCAGGTCCTATATCATCTTGAAGTACAGATGCCTTGGCCTGTCTGCTCACCCTCCCATGGCCCTCTCGTTCTCACTGCAGGGGGACATTCCTCAATCCTCAGCCTCTGGCATGCAGTAAATCTGCCTGAGAGAAACCTACACTCTTAAGTTTGCCAAGAACCCTCTGCCAGGCAGGACATGCAGCCATTTCTTAATTCTCAACCTCTTTATTTTCTTCCTGCCCTCCTGAAGCAGCCAGAAAGTATAAAACCTCCTGTACCAAATTTCCTATTTAGGTGTTTCATGCCTGCCTGGGATACAGTACCCTGAGGTCAGACTGGGGTGAAGGTGCAACTGTTAAAAGGTGTTAATGGGACAAGAGGACCTTCATGCAGGCAACTCATTTTCCCTTTGCTAAGACTGAAAACCAGTCTTTAACACACACACACACACACAAAAAAAACCCCATGGAGCTCCTGGCAGCATTTTCCCTTTCTGTCTTTGCACACCTGGACTCAAAATACAAAATAGAGCAACTGACCTGTGTAGCAGTGCAAAGCATAAAATATCACCTGCATGGACCTGTATCTGATTATTCCTCTTTTTTCCTGCATAGGATTCTATTTGAGAAGTACTTTAAACACTTGCAGGCACAAGCCAGATGAAGGTGCGAAAAAAGATAAAGACCTAAACAATTGAGAGCTACATTACCCAACATCCCAACAGTGAACAGAATGTAATTAAACTGAGCTAACCAATTATTGAAATATATTTTTATATATTGTAATATTTAAACATTGCTAAATGTGATACTAAAAAAAACCCCAACTATAATCAAATGAATACTTTTTTGTTAATCATTGTGATAAACCACATGGTGATGTCATATTTGGAAACTGAGCAGTTATGTACCTGTGATTTATAACTTCATTTACAGTAAGTCGTCAAAGTTTAATTTCGTTCATTGCTATGATGGAAACAAGGGTTTTCTCTGGAGACAAGTAGTTTTGTTAACAAGGGCTTGGTGCATTATTAACAAAAAAGAAGAAGTACTCAGAAAGAGGAAGCAGAGTTCATAGTAACTGAACAGTAATTTTGATTAAATGTTAGTTCTAACGTTCATTGGAGTATCCGCTGAATTCAGTTTACCAGCAGTGTTTTCTTAGTTTCACTCATGGAATGGGCTTTGGCTGCATGTTTGTTTGCACGTTAAACAAGACAGATAAAGGTTTGCCAATACGTTATAATCTGTGTTGGTGATGAGTTGGAAGACAGACCAAGCTCACAAGTCACAAAATCCAACAGAGTGGGTAAATTAAATCAAAGTAAACTAAATTAAATTAAACTAACCGTTCCTGTCTTCAGATTATTTGAGAGTGGTATAAATTTGGTAATCAACAACATAGTTACAGGCAAAACAAAGTAAGAGTAGTTCTGAAGACGCCAAAAATAATTCCTAAGTTGAATATAAAAGAGAACAATATGGTTACTTAAGCTTTAACACCTGACACACGGTTGCATTTGTTTGAGGACTAATGTAGCATCAACATTATAGCATTCAACACATACGTGGTGATTCTCAGTGATAAAGGTCACAGTAATTCTCAAAGACATAAATCAAGGCAAACACCAGTTTCTTTGATTTAAGTCTTTGAGAAGTAGCATGTTGGTTGTTGGTTAGTGCTTTGGCCATACAGCAGTTAGGTTCCTGGTTCAAACCCTGGCTGTTCTGTCTGACACCATGTGGCCTTTCACCAAGTCAGCTGGCTTCAGCCCAAAAGATACGTGTAAGTATGATCATGATTTTGCCTTCTCAGTAGGAGTAACAGAGCTTCTATTGTTGTCTGTGTCATTTGTCTCTGTGAGACACTGGTCAGGGTGTGCAGGGTGTAACCTACCTCTCACTTGCTGACAGCTGAGAACGACTCCCAGCCTCCACATGACCCTGACTTCCTTGATTTTACAAATCAACACATACATAATTGCATCTGCAGGATTCAAGAGGGTAAGTAGCAGTCAGGTCCATCTTAATAAATGCCCTTGATTAACTGATCATCAGCAAGGATGAGCACCTCTTTAAAAGACGTTTTAGCACCACTCTGAATTCTGGAGTATTCAGATGTAAGCAAACTTAATGCTAAAGAGGAAGGGCATAAGTTATAATCTTAGAGAAGTAATTATTTCTATCCATCAATCCACCAACTGTTAAAGGTTAGATTATTTCCAGTTATACTGTACTATATAGACATGATTCAGCTGCTGGTTGGCAGTTGTTTTCAGGAGTGCACATGCCAGCTTTTTGTTTATTTTTGTAGCATGTTAAACAATAAAGCTTAATTGCGTCAATCAGAGTAAAACAACACAACATGCTTGAAACCTCCCTACACACTCATGTACAGGCTGGATCGCAGTGTGAGGCTGATATTGAAGAACTTGGACTTTTTTGTCAAATGAATGTAAATGACATAAATACCAAAAGATTTGCCATTGCTGCTATATTGCGGTATGGTGTTTTGCCATATTTGTGCATATTATAGCCTGTTATTAGCTTACACTGTGGTCTCAGAGGCACTGGAACAAGCCTCGGTGCGTCACAGGCAGGGTACACCCTGTACAGGCAACTACTCACTGTGATATTCACATTAATGGGCAATTTCATTTGCCACTTAACCTAGCCTACATAGCTTTAGACTGTGAGAGGAAACCAGAGCCCCCAGAGGAAACGCATTGCAGGCAGTGGGGGCAACACGCAAAGTCCACACAGCAAGGCCCACGCAGGCTGATGCATACAGTATAATCAAAAACATCACATCTCCAGTACCGTACTTCCAACCAAACCACATCTCACATAAGCTGCCCTCCATTTCACAACCAAGACAAATCTCAACCGACTAAACGAGGAATGTTCTGAATCCACACCCAAACCATGAGTTGCATGTGAAAAGATTTTTACAGTGTAAGCCTGTATACCCAGCAGTGGCGCAGCACGTCTGGCACTCACGCAGGGCACACAACCACCAAAAAGCTCTGCCGTCTCATTCCCCTGCCAAGCCATAATAACAGCAATAAGGTTGGGGAGGCTCGTTAACCTTAATCCTGGAATTATACTGTGGCACCAGGGAGAAGAGGACGTGTTGTGTTGCGAACTTGTACACGGGACCTGGAATTAAACAGTTGCCACAGAGTGTGAGTGTGTGTGTGGGAAAGTGAGAGTGATAGTTCATGCAGTTCACAGTAACTGATTTTGTAGAGAGCCCGGGTGAAATCATGGCCTCCATGCAGGGGAATGATACTTTCTTATAATGGAAGAATGTTGAGCTATTTGTTTAAATTAGTCTCTGCTTCCCTCATGTGGTTAGGATGCATTACTGCAAGCTTAAGTAATGTATTAATAATGTGAACATAACATATTTTTTAAGTTAAAATATATACTTTCTTTTGCTTGTTATGGAATATCTTTTGCAAAACTACATTCCTCTTCATTCACCATTGAGCTTAAGATACATAATAAAAAGAAATTGTTACTCATTTCCTTTTAGTTATAGGCTTTTATCTGAATAGTTTATCAAATTATTGCACCTTATCGTACAGTATAATGGCACCCTAATCCTCAGTCTCCACTTTTGTTTTTTATGCTCTTGTAGGTGCAATGTGCAATTTATGATACACTTTTATGTGACATTAATTCTGCCGACAACCCAGATAATGTTCATCTACAGGACTGTCTCAGAAAATTAGAATATTGTGATAAAGTTCTTTATTTCCTGTAATGCAATTAAAAAACATGA
>JBAMYA010000015.1:4082195-4098860 GCA_037176975.1 Arrhamphus sclerolepis | reverse complement strand
CCCCCCCCCCCCCCCCCCCCCCCCCCCCCCCCCCCCCCCCCCCCCCCCCCCCCCTCCTTTTACAGTTGGGGTCATCTGCAGATACTGAATCGCAAAATCTGTTGCTAAAGTTCCCAAACTTTGGTTTCCCTGTGCTGCTTCAACATGTTTCCCATCTTCACACCAGAGTGAATTTTGATAACATGATAATATTTCACCATAAAGTAGATGTAAAAGCGAATGTGTGATTTCAAATCAAACAACCGTGCAGCACAAGATGGATTTTTGAAATCACATATATTACGTCAGACAAAATTTGTCATCATTAATCTCAGCTGTTCCAAATAAGGAGTGCCAAAGGGGCCCCTTAATTACTGAGTGGGAGGCAGCTGGAGAGTGTCTTGTCCTTGTGAAACCTACAAAACCAGTTTCAAGCTCTGAACAGACACCTCGGCTACTCCCTTGGCGGAGAGATGATATGAGCAAAGTAAACAATGCACATTCCATTTGCTTCCAGGAATTTCCTAAATTCTGGTGAGCTAAATGGAGGTCGGTTATCATTCACAAATCAGCCGAATGCTACTCGGAAATACTAGTTTCTGACAGACTTTCTCAGCTGATAGACACCAGAAGCCATTTACAGTGAACGTCCATCGACCATCAAAACATTTTCTCGCTAAATTGACAAGTGAAAACCGCATGGGTGTGTTCCCTTTGTGTCTCTGGCCAATCTGATTGGTGAAGAGGCTGGCTGTGGCATGCAAGGAACCTGCTGACATGGCAAGCGTCCTCCTGCGATTGCCTTTGAAATCCCGGCCACCGTAAACAGATTCTGGCCAGTTCTTTGATGACCATGCTGGAGCAGCCTGCATGTGCTATCCGGGTTGCCATATAACTGCTGCAGTAGTTCTTTCTGCAGACCTATTGAAATGATCCCTCTGTGTACTTCCTGTAGAAATTATTCTACAGACATACATGGTTTACAGTATGGAATCCAGTTGCTTGGGTTAACACTAAAGTTTAAGTATCAAATGAAAAAATCTTAACATGAAAAGCTGAAGTGGTGACCAAAGTAAAGACAAAACCTCACATCTATTAAAAAATTGAATACAGGCTAAAAATATCATTTTGCTTCAAAACACTAGAGGTTCAACAGTCTTTTTCAGTTTCATTTGAAACCTCCATATCTGATGATAAATAGGAAAAAAAAAGATAATCACATTAGTACCTTCTACAGTCTTTTTTTTTTTTGTTTCCATCGAAGAAGTGAAGCTCATGGGAAATGACTGGAATCTAACTGAAAAGACAAAATGACGTTTAAAAAAATGTACTGCTTGTCCTCACACAGAGAGAACATGAGAAGAAAGCCAAGCAACATGCTGTCTGAGAAGAACAAGAAGCAGATACTTCAGTTATTTCAGGCTAACGGGTACAAAACGGATTTAATGTGTTATCAAAATGCAGGTGAGACTGGAGGAAGTGAGAGTCACAGAATGAAAACAGAATGAAGAGAAGTTTAAAGTTCCCTTTTGTTAAGCAGGATACTTTGTTTTCAGTACCTGTCATTATAAGTAAGCTGTAGAAGACAGGGAAGAAACCTAATTTCAGTAACAGAAGTCTTAAATTTGTAACATTTAAAAGCTGCAAGTCAAATCATGACCTGCAGGAAGAGCAGCTTGCCAGACTCCACCAACCTTTAATCTATTTATTAAATTCAGAGCTGGCAGGCATTCAAATCTCCAACAGGAGCTGCCTTCAGGCTAACGCTGTAACGCCAGCTCAGACTGTGGCAGTCAGACACCTCACCTTAAGAAACCACTCACTGGCTGGTAAGGAGAATCTGGTGGATCCTAAATACTTCTGCATACAACACAGAAATTCAATCCAAATATGTCAGGACGTCTGTGTATGTGAAACCAAGGGACAGACTGAAATTCATAGAACACTGTTAGGTGTCTGCAGAATTTAAGATCTATGATGATCTAGAATATCTAAGTTGGAACACTGTTGATCAGAAAGAGGTAACATTTGTTCAGCACAAATGAGAGTGTCTGAGTTTTTCAGATACACCTGCCACTGATGGATTGACAACATTTCTGTGCCTCTTTCCTTTTTCCCTCTTTTTGGTGCTGAAGATTTTTTTTTTTTCCAGATTTCTTGGCTGACTTGATGAAAGCCCATTTTTTTTGTCCTTTTCCCTTTGATGAGCGTGTCACTGCAACAAAATGTTATAGATACAGCTCCCTGTGGAGTGTCTGTGTCCCGTCGCCCTGACATGTCTGCATAATTTGCGAAAGTCTGCACAATACTGTGCCGTGACTACCTCTGGTCCCTCTACTCCATCCACCTCTGCACAAGCTCCCATACAATGGTAACTGTTTGTGCTTACAGCTTTTCATTACTAAACATGCAGGGCCATATAGGGTGACTTACAAAGACAGAGCAGAAGATGAAGAAGTGGAAGCTGAAAAAGAAAGTGGTTTTCAGGGAGGAGTTGGTGAAGATAAAGGTAGCAAAGGCCAAGCAAAGGCAGAGCTGAGACTACGGACTTTTACTTGATGGCTGCCTTCATAGAGGATAACATAACATTTAATTCAACTATAGTCAACATTTGAACAAGCATTACTTTCAGAAATTATCCAGCTATAAAATGACTCGATCAGCTGCATTTGCGATTTGGAAGTGAGAGAAAACCACTACAAGCAGATGCAGGGCTGGCGGCTACATTTAGCTTGTGTTAAACAGCAAACACAAACAAGCTAGTTCACGCTTAACTGCGATAGAAACGCAAAACTCATTTGAAAGTACCTACAATCTCCCTCATCTGCTGACTTGCCACGGACAGCACGTACAGATCCCTCCGTCAGAAGAAGTCTGCTGGCTGATCCAGCTGTGTACTGTCCGAGCTTCTCAAAGCAGTCTGCCTTGAAGTGGTTTGCACGCACAAGACTGTTGCTGGAACATGACCATCAAAAATAATTCGGTATTCAGTTCTCGTTGGCTGGGAGAACGTGTAAGCACTTGTATTGGTCTTTGCAGCCAGCAACACAATACTTAATGTGTGTCTTTGCTTGTAGCCAGGGCGCTTGGTGCTGGTGCTCGTAAAAACAACAAATCAAAAACAGCGGGGGTTCTACTAATTAAGTGGGTGGGGGCTCGAGGAGGGGTTGATAGGTCAGGGGTGGTGCCAGGGCGGGTCTTCCCTGCACTGACATCACAACAGCGGAGGAATCTAAATGGCTCTTGATTCCTGACACCAAAATTGTTCCACCGTTTCACAAAAAATGGATGGATGGTTTCTTTTTGCGCTTGGAGTGTTTACAGGAGCAGGAGAGGCTCAAATGGAAATAGAAAAGGACACTAAAAGAGATTTTTGCATAATAGGTCCCCTTTAAAGAGTTGATGGATGAAGAAAATGAAAGGGAACACAGGTGTGACAGATGTGGTCCAGGGGAAAATTTGTAAGGTTAAAGCAAGAAGGGCATTGAATAGGATGAAGACTGGAAAGACTGATTAAATACCAGTGGAGATATAAGTGTATAAGACTAGTGGCAGAAGACTGACTAGGACATTCAACAAGATCTTAGAGAGTGAAAGGATTCCTAAGGAATGAAGGAGAAGCATGCTGGTGCAGATTTTAAAGAACAAATGTGGAGCTGTGGCAGCTACAGAGGAATAAAGTTGATGAGCCATACATTGACGTTATGGGAAACAGTAGTTAAAGATATACTAAGGGCAGAAGTAAACAGCAGTATGGCTTCATGGCAAAAAAGGTTACTGTAGATGCAATATTTGTTTTGAGGAAGTTGATAGAGAAGTACAGAGAAAGTCAGAGGGGGCTGCATTGCGTCTTTGTGCACCTTGAGAAAGCATATTACAGGACTCTGTTCGTGTTAAAGTTGACTTGACCCCCTTAAAGACCTGGTATGGCTTTCAGCCTTGGGTATATGCACACTTTTAGTGTAGATCCTACACAATGTTTTGTAAATGAGGCCCCAGGTCCTTAATCTAACGCTCTGCTGGTAAACGTTCTGTTTTGTCCTCATGCTATCAGTGAGACATCTGTCAAATGGTGATGTTCATAAACTATAGCGAGTGGCTTTACTTGCACCATGAGGCAGTTACTCGTCACTAAAACAAACTGATTACTCCAGTTCCACTTGACAGCAGGATATACATTCAAACAACAGTTTCATCAGGTGAAAAATAAAAAAAGACATTTTTCTGTGTGTAAAAACACAGTAAATATAATCCCAAATTCTCTTAGTATTCAGCAAAAATAATACTAGATGAACAGAAACATATACTTTTATTCATGGTGCTATTATTTATTTACCAAACATGTAGTCAAAAAGAAAAAAAAAAAGTAAGCATCACTAAATACTCTTATAAGCTTATAAATGCATGTTTAGGAGCAATAAGTTAAATTTTTCCCCAGATTAGCACCACTCCACCACAGTTCCCTTTTTCTTCAGTAGAGACCGTGTGCATTTTTCCATTAGCACTGAGCTTGTGAGCCTCCACGGGCACAGTAATGTTAATGACTTTCTCTAATGTAAGCCCGCTCTTGGTTAGCAGGCGTTTTAGCACTTCCCCACTCCTCAGCCTGCACACCAGCCTCTCTCTGATGGTGTCATTTAGTCATTATTGAATTCACAAAGTTCTGCCAGTTTTCTGAGCGCAGCCACAAACATTGTTAGAGACTCTCTTTCCTCTTGGTTCCTCATATGGAAACAAAAAAAAGCTCTGCAATTACTGAGGATTTTGGTGAGAAATACGCCCTTAAGACAGCTGTTGTAGCCAAATATGGCAATGCAGCAGATCATAGAATATTTTTGGTCCTATTTGACTTACAAATGTAGATTTCTTTATTTGTAAAAAAAAAAAAATAAATGGCTTGGCAATATTCTTTATAGGTTTCATCACATAGGTCAATGCAACTGATTCCTCCAACCATTTTACCATTCTAGCATCTCATATTGCTAATTCAACCAACTCTGTTTATGGTTAGTGTGTTATTCACAGCCATGTTATGCTACCTTTCCATAGCAAAGGTTAAGTAGCCAGTTTATACACCAGTTGTTGGATGGTGGTGGTCAAATCTTAATGTAGAACACACAAATGTTGTTAATCATCATCACCAACTGGTTGTATTTCACTTGAGTTTCACTTCAACTGCAAGATAGATCAATAACCAGACAGGACACTTGTGAAAAACATGGCCATAGGAAGATGGATGCAACTTTGTCAACAATCATTAACGCAGCACCAAGGAATTTTTGCAATTTCCAGTTCTGGAGCTCTTTCTTTAAGTATGGAAGTAAAGTAGTTTTATAAGCCATACTTGTATACTATCTCTTGCACAGTCGCAGTCTTGTTTTCTTTAGTGCCATTACTTTTTTAGTCTCTCAGTTGTCTCTGCTATAATGTTTGCTGGACTTCTGCGAGCTCGTTCAGTCAGTCAGCTCTCGCAACACAGACTTCGCTATTTTAACAATAAAACCATCTGGTTTTGGCATTGAGGCTCTGATCTAAACACTCCCCACTTGTTAGGCACGAATAGAGATATGCGTAGATCCACAGCCTATTGTGCGCACTTGGAATGAATGTAGAGCAGTGGGAGTCAGCGAAGCAACTCATGGAGGATCCCAGTACCAGGTATATCTAACCTGTTATACTCACTGTGTAAAATCTTCATTTTATTCATTTCAAAGTAGATAACCATTTCCTCTTTTTAAGTGGGGTTGTGTGAAATGTTTCTGAGTAGTAAGTGCTGTAGTACACGCTACTCACAGTGCTCTCCTTTTAGATAATCAGAGAAGAGACATACAACAGCTACTTATTCTGATTAACAGCTAGCCTTGTTAGGTTTATGAAGCTCATAAGTTTAATGAAATTCACTGCAATCAGGCCAAAACTATATTGTAGATTTAAGAAAAACAAAAACCATATCACTTTTGCATCAGTTTGACAGACTGGGTCTAGGTAATCCAACCCAACATTGCAACGTGCATCGCAGGTGCCCAATAAATGGAACAGAGAGTAAAAATATTAACTAAAAACTATAATTGCACAAATGCAGTTTCATTTCGGTACAAGCTGGAAAATGTATGGGGTTATTGATTTGTTACACGACATGAACTAAGCTATAAATTCAGCTGAGGTATCGGTCAAATACATATAACATAGTACTTTTATAAGCTTATAAATGCATGTTTAGCAAGTTGAACTTCCCCCAGATCAGAACCCCTCCACCACTGTGTGTGACAGTGGACGTCATGTTTTTCACAAGGAAATTCCTAACTTTGTTAAATGCTTTCCACTTGGGGATATACTTCCTCAGCATCGAACGTTGAACTCTAAACGAAACATGTTTTGTAACCCATTCCAGAATAATGTGCAAGGAGAAACTGCTTTTCTGAGACCATTGCTTATGTCTTGACATTTTGTGTGTACAGAGATCTGCACACCTGCTGATGATCAGTTCATTACATGCTGATAATGAGCAACAACAGGCAGCAACTTACCTTCATAAAACCCTATCATACTTAGCATTCTTTATTTATTTATTTATGTGACATCATTTTTTGTGAAGTAGATATTGGTGTGGTGAAAAATGTCATGAGATGTAATTCCTCCGCAACAATGTGAGAAACATTATATGACAAAACCACAACTTCAAGTTATTCGTATACTACGTTATTTTTCACACATAACTTCTGCATTTGGGATCAGTTTTTGATTAAATAGATTTAAAAAAAACAAACAAACCCACAAAATAATATGTGTTGTTGTTCATCTGAGCTTAAAGTATTTATTTAATACCTGGTAAGAATTATATTTTTTTAATGTCCTACAGAAAGTCTTAGTATTTAAAGAAGATAAACCTCTTAGCAATTATATGCATCAACTCATCAACTAACTGTACATGAATCATAAACTGTAATTCTTGCTTTTCCTGTTGAGACAAACTCATAGGAGGTCGACGATGATAATGTTTGTGCTTGTAAACAATGATAAGCTTAAAGAGGAGTCAGCATGCTTTTAGTCGACATAACAATAGTGTATGTTTGTGTGGTTGCTTTTTGTTTTACCCCAAGTCATTACTCTTCATGATTGTTCTGTAATTCATCTGTCATTTGTTGTTGTGTCTGTACCTACTGCAGGCTGCAGTGACGCCTGTTCATTCTCACCACAGTCACCATTAAAGTCTTCATGCCAGCTGATTACAGTTAAGTGAATTGTGAGGTTTATGGGTGTGCTTGGATACACTCATATCATCCCAGATGTTCATGTTTGCCTTCGTCTACTTGGACAAACACAAATGAGATGCTCATACTTGATCAGTTTCCTCTTTGAAGATTGACTTTGTTGATCTGGAGGAGAAAGCATCCGCCCAGTGAGCTGTTTGTAGGAACAAACTGTGACAAGCTGGACAGGATATAAAGAGGAAGAGTATGAAAGTCTTCTGTTCTGAATTAAGCAGCTATAACAGTCATTATCAAACCATTTTCACTGTGTTGTCTGTAAGTGTTCAATAGATAATCAGGACAACATCTGTAAGTTCATTAGGTTGCTGTTTGCATGGAAAAATGGAAGATTAATTGGGAATGACCTTTCATCAGTCAGGGACAACAGCACAGAAAAGTCATCCAAGTACATTCTCATTGGTTTTTCTTAACGACTTGACTGACTTCACAAACTGTTGTGATTAACGATCAATTTGTCCTTAAGAGCAGATGTCTCGTTTCCACAGAGAAATTACAGCTCTGCTAGGCTTGGAACAGGTTTGATGGACTAATTATGAGCTATAAAAACAAAAATATCTATGACTGCTTACCTTATTTATCACATTTTATTCATCACAGGAACTACAGACTAAAATCTCAAGTTCAACGACTACTTTGAACAGAACAGATGACCACCCACTAGATGGCAGTCAGTGCTAAGGTACTGCTGGATGAGAGGCCTCTCTTTCATGCTTTTTTTTCGTGTCTTCTGTTGGATATGTAACAAGATATTTTAAATGTCTTCTGTAGTCTTTTAATGGAGAGTGGTAGATGTCATTTTAAAGCCTATTCATATACACATATACACATTCATTCATGTGTACACAAACATATGAATGTATTTATTAGAAATGAAGCTCAAAGATTGGATAGATTCAAATGTTAGAAAAAAGATCAAACTGGTTGCTGTGTTGTATGTATATATCCATCTACGTAAATTCTATTTAAAGTTTATTGGCTATTTTTCTTAAAATGAATCAGTGTTCTTGCCTCAGCATCTCTGTTGAAGTCTCTGCTGTGTTTTTTTTTCCTTTTTTTCTTTTTTCTGTTCACACTTGGATTGCCGTTTCCCTCCTCTGGTGCTTTCAGTTTGTCTGTGTCTTCTCAGCATTCACCCTGTGGGGGGTTGCAGTCACTTCATTACGAGGAAAATGCATTATTATGTTGCTGAGTGGTGGAAGCACAAGATACAGAGATTTCCTCTTGGAGACAGTTGCTCTTGATGACTCAAATGAAATATGAAAGCACTGTGTGTGTGTGTGTGTGTGTGTGTGTGTGAGAGATTGAGTACAGTCATCCCTGCATCATTTTTGATGGATAAGTTTCCTCCCTCCTCTTGCCACGCTTTGGTTGTCACAGTGATGACGAGTGGCTTCCTCCTGCTTTTCTGGCGGGTGGTGGTACGTGACAGCCTCAGTGTTACAGGCAGCTGCCAACATACATCTCGCTGCACCCCTTGGCCCCCCACCCTCCACCCTCCACCCTCCACCCACCAACCATCCATCCCTTCCAGCTGAAATGATCAACTCCACGCGCATTGTCCTTTTTGCCACTCCTCTCATCAACTACTCGCAGCACATCTTAAATCATGAATATGATTTCCTTCTGCACTGTACAACAATAACAGTGTCGACAACAACAGCAGCAGTGACAAAAGCCATTATAACAACATGCAACCAAACAACTGAGTGCAGAAGGCACTCAACTCCAGATGGGTGCTTCCTGTGCCAGGCAGGAAACAGCCCTGAGCTCCCTTGCCATCATTTTTCATTTTAACGGAGAACAGAGATGATCATCACTTCATCTCAAATCGTTTTTTCACTGTTTAAGTTGGTGCAAAGGAGTTTTGGTTGCGAGTGCCGTTTAATGGGACTCAGCATGAACACTACCACACTCTGGTGATGCAATTGGGGGAGGGGTGGGATGTGGGGTTGCTCTGTTCTGGAGCCAGCACCTTGTGGTCAGTCGAGCTGCTGCAATAAAACACACTTCCTGCATGAGCCTCAACCTGGAAGTGCAGTGGAACCAACAAATAATCTAGGGTCTTAGTTGTTGTGTCTCCATACTGTTTAGTTCTTCGCTTTAGGCCGGTTGTCATGGAAACGTGATGCAAATTTGACGAAAAGTTGATTTAAATTAATGTATTCTTGTGCTCTGAGCTGGGAATAACAGCATGAGCTTTAACAGGAATTGCGTTTCAAGTCTCCAGTTTTTACTAAAAAGCTAACTTATGATATGTGGATGACATTTTATCACCAGGGATGGTCCATCAAGCATTTTGCATTTTGGTAAATACAGTAATAGCTTTGAAGCTGTTTGAGGCCATAAACTAGAATATCTTGTTTTTTTTTGTTTTTTATATTATATATTATTGAGTTAGAGTTTTGTTAAACTGTCTTTTGCAACTTAAGCTATATTCTAATGTCGATGTCACACAGAGGTGAGGGGTGAAGAATGTGCGTTATTAAACTGAAGCATCCTGTTTCTCACCGGCTCTTTTAATTTCTGCAACACGGTTTCCTCATGGAAGTGCGTTTCCGAAACATGTACAAATATTAAAAATCTATTTAATTTAATTGGACTTTTATTTACTCCGTGTTGTTAAATGTTTTTGTTTTTGCTTTTTCTTTCAAGAAAGTAGAACATGGCAGAGCAGTTGAGCTGAATAAACCAAAAAGAGATGAAATAAAACTTACAAGTTTTGTCAGCTTTATTCATAAAACCCCAAATCCCTAACTCACCAAAACTGCCTTTATGTGGACTACAGATTTCTCTTTTTTTCTTGTTTTTTTCTTAAGCTTTGGCAGAACCATTAAATCTAGGTCTGCTCTTGTTTTCTATTTTTCTTTGTTCTGATTTCAAACTAGTGGAAAAACTGAAATGGGAAAGAGCCCTTTTTGTCTGTACATGTAATAAATATCTTAGCAGATGGAAATAACAAAGGAAACAGTAAAAAAAACTCTCACACAGGGCTAAGCAGTAAGGGATGTAGAGTACATTTGAGAAAACTGTTTGGATACGTACGCGTTTCTGTACACGTATGTGTGACCGCAGGCGGTGTATACGTGTGTCTGAGTGTGCGTGCGCGTGTGTGTAAAACTGCATTATCCCCAGAGCTGCACAGCACAGATGATGCTCTCAGTTCTGCTGTGTAGGCCCCGTGTTGAACAGATGTCACGGACGCTGATACTGTCCCCATGCCGAGTGGGAACAAAATACAGACCGTTACACACACACACACATATAAAGGTAAGCACACACATGTGTGCTGCAAAGTATAACCTTCAGATTACAGATGTCTCCTATCAGAGGCCGTTGCCTGGATTTGCAAGATGTAAATACTGAGGGGGGTAATCCAGCAGAGCACGATGGGTACCAGATGGTAGATGTGTATGTGTATCTGTTTTAGAGGGAATTTTAGGCACTCACATTTGGATTATGGTGGTTTGTATCCGATGTGCCACAGATGGACCTGCAGGTTTTCAGCACAAAAAAAAAGCAGGATAAAAGCCTTCAACATAAAGCACAAAGATATATATTTTGTGTCCCTTTGCCCGCGTTGCATCAGTACAAAGTGTTTTTGAACTCTCGGGTGAGCAGAAGGCTGAGTAAGCAAATGGGGTTACCTGCACAGCTCCATGTTTGTGTACTGATATCAGATGAAAAGGTGAAAGAGACAAAAAGTAACACAAGCCAGGAAAACACAGAAAAGAGACACTTGTCATATGAGTGAGACATTGTTTCACCGTTTGACGTGCAGAGGTCACATGTCAACTGAGCTGGCATGCTGGGATACACGGTGCCTTCCGGGAGAACCTTTTCTTCCATCCCCCTCCCATCTTTTTCTTTTCTCCTTCTCTGCTCCTTCCTCTTCCACCCTCATTTCTTACACCCTTTTTGTCCTTGCCATAATTTCATCTCTTTTTGCACGTCATTAGCAAGCTGGCGCCTAATGAATTTCTTATCTCTGAATTCAGGGGCTGTTGTGATAACGTTTATTGTTTTCAGTTTTACTATTCCCCATGCTGGAGGCAGGGGTGCGTGCAAGTGAAAGGAACAGAGGGAAAGAATAGACAGAGAGAGAGAGAGAGAGAGAGAGAGGGGCAGATATTTAAAGACTCAAATGAAACAAAGTGAACTACTGTGGCATTTTTTTTTTTTTGTCTAATCCAACACTTTTGAATATGCCCAAAAATTAATCTTGAAGTGTCTATGTGAGATGTAGAAGTGGTGGGTAGCACAAAAGGAAATCAGAGCAAAAAAAAAAAAAAGAATACTTGGTGGTAAAAATGAAGCAATGATAACAAGAAATGGAAAAATGAAATGAAAAAAAGGATGGCTTAACCTTCTTCAAAAAAGAAAAAAAAGAAACCTTGAAAAAAAAGAGAACAGGAGCCACTGACTGGAAACAAGTATGAAGAGGAAGGAGCTTAGAGATGATTAAAAAGAGAAAAGGGAACAGAAGCAGATTGAAGGACAGAGCAGCGACAGATGGGACTGTTCTGGTCTGTTACTAATGTTCCTCACAAGAATTAAAGTCCAGAAAGAGGTTAGTGCACACACACCAGCTCATACATGCACATACATGCAGTCAGCTCAGTGTAGGTGTTACTGAGGGCCCCTGTAAACATCAGCAACCCCCTACCGTCTTTCTCTCGACAGTACTTAGCAACTTAGTGACCCATGCAACCCTTCAAACACACCAGCATCAGCCCCTGTAGCACTGCATGGTTGATCCAAACCGTTGCCTCGCTAAATATGGGTGCACACACGGCTCGCTGTAAGTGTTAAGCACATTCCTCTGACACTTCTCCTGATAACAGAATGCATGAAGGGTGTGATATGAGAAGGAGACAGGGAGAGACGAGAGAGGAAAAGTGGGATGGGAAATTGGACAGAGAGCTAATAGCAGCCGTGTCACATTGCCAGCGTTGGTGTAATGTAGTGTCAAAAAACAGTTGAGCACCTGAGCTGGATTTTAATGTAGAAGTAATATGATAGGGATACCAAGGCTCTGAAACTTAATTTCCTGTGTAATGTGATCACATTTTCTGTGATTCTTAGTCTGGAGCAGGTTGTGTTGACATGCTTTGTGAAACTTTGGTTAAAACTTTCTTTTTCTTTTCTTTTTTTTTTCTTTGCATTTTCTGCTAAAGGCAGCATACAATAACAAGATATTATCTTGGAAAGCATTACGTGTAGCTGTGAGGGCTGGACTGGCCATCGGGCATCCCGGGCAATGGACCGGGACGATCTTAATTTATGGAATGAAATTAGGTAGAAAATTCGTAACAGCACTGGCCCTTAAAGCACGGCAAGCAGCGCACTGGTGTTTGTTTTTTTTACACTGACACGTGTGCTGGCCAATGAAATCATTCAGCTGCCGCCTGACCTCATGGTTTGCTCTTAGAGACTTGATTAATGGTTGTTTATCAATGTTGCAATTAAAAAAAATAGTTTACCACATTGTCAAATGTTTTTAATTAGCCTACAGTAAAATATTGATATGTTTTTATTTGTTTAGGTTTTGACTTTGCTATTTTAAAATGCATGAAGTGAGAGAGAGATGAAGGTTTTGGTGATAGTACCGGCAAGAATTTCAAACTTCTTTTGCCCCTGCATATATGTGATAATAAATGACGTTTAGGCCTAACTAACTCTGTAACAGCATAGACATTGTTTATTAACATGCTGAATGGTCAGTCTGTCGCTGTAATTGGCCTGCGTGCATTAGTCCATGATCACTGGCACGCGTCACTTCTTCTCAGCAAATGGTGAGATCACCAGACATGATGACTTTTTTGTAAGGGAGTTTACAGTTTCATTAATTATATGCCCGTGCGACTTCCTGTGAACTACCAGGGTTAGTGTCTTTTTGTTGCTAATGACGTCATGGCCACAACTCTCTCCATTTGTTCGCATCCGCTCAAAGCTGTATTGCTTTTTTCATGCGTCATCTCAGGGCAAATACACATATATATTCTGTTTTGTTTTTTTTTGTTTTTAATTCAGGTTTATGGCTTAATTTTGAGGCCTGTATTTTTCAACTCAGCTACATGTTTACAAAATACTTCTGCTATCTGATCTCTCTCTCTTTTTTTTCTTTTTGGCCACACATGGAATGGCGTGGACTAATATTTTTTTTGTAGACATGGAGCTGAGTTGATAAAAAGCTGTCTATCAGCAGATGTATAGTAAATGAGCACATTCATTTTCTTTGGTAGTCTCTTTCAGGGTACACAGGCACTCAGATCAGAACTCAGCAGCACGTGTCCTGACGAAGAACAGGAGGCGGGCCCACATTACACCAGTTTTAGAATCTCTGCATTGGCTCCCCGTGTGTTTCAGAATTGATTTTAAGGTTCTTTTAATTGTTTATAAATGTCTTAATGGTCTTGGGCCTTCTTATCTCGCAGATCTGCTTTTTCATTATTATGGCCCCCACCTTTGGAACAGCCTGCCAGAGGACCTCAGTGCTGCAGACAATGTTCATGTTTTTAAGACCAGGCTCAAGACCCACCTTTTTAGACTTGTTTTTACTTAATATTTATTATTTTAGTTGTTGTATCATTTCATTATTTCCAGTGTTCCTCAGAATGAGTCCTCTGTGCTGGGGGTCCAGTCGGTTATGGCCACAGGGTGCTGCCCCTGGCCGTTGGGTGGTGAGTCTATCCCTGGCTGTGTGCCTTGTGTCGGTGCCCTGTGGCTGTGGCCTGGTGGACTCCTGGTGGACTCCTGGTGCAGATGACTCCTGTGTTAGTGTTTTCTCACTTTGTTTCTCTATTCTCAGCCATACAAACATTTGTGTGTGTATGTGTGTGTGGTGATAAGGTGTATGGGGGGTGGGGGTAGTGGGACATTGCTTTTAAATTTGTAAAGCACCTTGTGTTGCATTTCTTTGTAGGAAAAGTGCTATATAAATAAAGTTTTGATTGATTGATTTTTGATTTATTTTAAGTTTGGTAACAGCGTAGTTGGTGGCTTTTCATCAACCATAGTGGGCTATCATAGCCAAATATGCCAGGGTCACTTTTCTTGTCCCAGTCCAGCTCTGGAAGCTGCTGCAGTTCTAGTTTTTATTAGTTTTAATGATCATACAGCTGAAGGGCACACCCAAAGTCTCAATGAAACATTAAAGTCTATGTATGAGAATTCAAACTATCATTGCTGATCAAACAGAGATCCTGCCAGTTAAATATTTTTGGTCATGATGATCTGTTAAAACCATAATCATGTATATCCTCAGCACTAATCAGGGTCAAAATAACTTTGCTGTGCATTTGCCATGCACTTGTTACTTATGCTTATCCGAGTTCAGGTCACCTGGTCCAGACCTTCCTCCTACTGACCACCTCCTCCAGGTCCTCTGGGAGGATTCAGCTCCCAGGTGATGGTGGGAACAGACTTACCTTTGGGTTCAACTCTGTCTTCACCACAACAGACCACACAGCACCAACACTGACACATTTAAACTCCTCCACCTGAGGCGACACCTCACTCCCAAGATACCCTGGTAGGGTCTCCCAAAACAAAGTGGTCATAGAGGAAAGTCCAAACTAATTGATTCTTATGGGTTGTGGAACATCAAGCGCTTGATGTCCTGGGCCGGGGGAACGTATTTACCATATCAAATTTAAAACATATTTTCAATAAGAATAAATGCATAAGAATAATGCAAATTTAAATTTAAAATGATCAGATTAAAGGATGCAGAAAGCAACTATAGAGGGGGCTAGTATGTTTTGTTTCAGTCTTGGTTTTCAAACGTCTATTGCCTTCAAAAGTTCCTATAACATGTTCAATCAATATTTTCCTCAGCATATGTTCACACTTCCAGTCATATTGTCCAGTTCTGACACAATCCTTTTTTGGTCAATATAAGATTTGAGAGTTCACGGTCATAACTGCAAGTGTCTTGCGTCAGACTCGCGTGTGAACATGACAGTCATCTGGAATGGCATGCATATGCATCATATCTTTTGGCAAAAGAAGACAGCAAAGACTGATTTAGCTATATGGAAGAAAACATCAAGGAGGACTACCATCATTTTCTTTCACTGTTGCTGGTGCAGGTTCCTGGTAACAGATGTCAGCACATCCATGTCTGCAAAAAGTCACAGGAATCATGATCCTTTTGTTTTCACTCATGGCGGTGTATCAGTCAGTAGCCACTGTAGGACCATCTACTGAGCTATACTCTACTATTCTTATCTGAAAAATGTAATTCAACCGAATTTCTGGTTTCTTTGCCTTTGAATTCTTGAATCACATTAACAGAGAAAAAAATAACTGAGGTCAAATCAGCCAGCTAGTGTGCACATAATCTGTTCCAAATCATGCTTATTATGCACATTTCATACACTTAATATTTTGGGGGAATAAGTGTGTTTGTTGTTGTGCAGCGCGCTGTACAGAATGAATAAATGGATGCTGCACTCATAATCGTCAGAAATTTGAATGTAGATAACTGAACACATCAAATACTCAAGGGTCACCATTCTGTTAATGTAGCGGAAGTGGTGGCACACCCAGGATCACATCTTTGGTCAAAAAGAGGATGGCAGTTCATCTTTGGTGCCAAGAGGGTGCAACTGTAATCTCCCTTAAAGAAAAAGAGAGTTTTGACACATGAGAAAGATACTGGATTTATTTTGTATGAATTGAAGTGACGAAACATCAAATCTCAGCACTAACTCAGGTGGCACGAAGAAGAAGAAAGTTATTGTTATCTTGAGTAAGAGCATGAGGACAGTTATAAATTGGTATAGCAGTCATTCGCATGCTCCCGGACACTGTTAGAGTATACTCACGGAAGTATTTTACCTGGAACACACTGTTTTTCTGCATTGTAGTCTACTGAGATTTGTTGGGGACTCTTTTTTAATATTTGTTTTGGGGGGGTACCTCATGCTAGATTCCTCTTTCCATTCTCTGCCTCTCTTTTATTTAAATTATTTATTCATTACCTACTACAGTGGTTATTAATAAAACACTTGAGCTATTCAGGACCACCACCCACATCAAACCATTCCTGAGACACTGTTGTGAGGATTTAGCACTTCAGCATTTCCTTTTTCAGAGCGCTGTCTCTGTTATGGTCTGGTGTGATTTTCTGGGAGAATTTGGAGTTTGAGCACTGAACTTTAGTCGACATCGTCGTGTTCAGCTAAGTACAACATTCTGGTGATGCTTTACCCAAACGACTTAAGCGACAGGTTCTGATGCCAGTAGTAGTGTAAGCTTGGCTTAAAAAAAAAAAAAAAAAAAAAAAAAAAAAAAAAAAAAAGAAAAACCCAACACCCTGGCTTGCTCTATTTCCTTCTTTGTTTTTTCCCCTCCTGCGGCCTTCCCACACAACTTTCCTTTATGCTTTTTCCTTTCTTTTCCCGCTTCAACT
>JBAMYA010000015.1:4065403-4082095 GCA_037176975.1 Arrhamphus sclerolepis | reverse complement strand
AGTACAAAAGCCCCAATTTTATGATAAAAATGAATGATTTATTTATTTATTGTGACCAAGTCCAGGAACTAACAGGAAATCTGATGGCATAGCTGGTTGAGAAAGTAAAAGAATAACCAGCCCTTTAATGGTAACCATGGCGATGATGTGGCCAGGGATGTAATAGTTTGACACCTCTGTTGTAGAGGGTCAATGGAGATGGTCCAGTTCATCACAGAACAATGGAATGAGAAATATCTGTTAATTTAATATTTATGTATTTACTGTATAGAAAACCTTCTACACTCAATGAAAAAAGAGCAGATAAAAAAATCCCTTTGTGTCAAAAAAAAAAAAAGACGTTAAGAACTCAGTTGGAAGTGTCAGAAAAGGTAAAGCAGATTAAATCCAAGGGTCAGTACATGAGAGAGAACCTTACCACTGAGTGCAAGTAAGAACTTTTTTGAGTCAAGATTAAACAAGGCTATGTGGACTTACAACTGTTGACTTAAGGGAGAGAAAAGAAATAAAGGAAGCCAGAAAAAAAGGCTGCTAGATATGAAGAAAACAGGGTAAATTTGTTCTGTGGGTGTGTTTCAGAACCTGCAAGTCCATGTAGCTGTGCTGCGGTACGTGTGCCTTTCGGCCATCCTGGAAGCTGCTTGTGAGTTGGAGGATTTTAGAAGAGAGAAGTTTGCAGCAGAAAGCTGCTGGAGGTAATCTTGTGGCCTACAGCTGATAACAGCTTTCCACCTGGAACCTCTCAACAAATTCCTGGACCACCATCAATCATCCAAATGTCCTTCAAAGAGAGTGAGAGAGAGAAAATGTTTGAAGTTTAGAGAGATGGAGTGCAATGCTGACTTAGACCCATTTGCTATACTTTGTGCATGTACAACTTCAAACATTTGTCCTTCAGGAATTCAATTTTTTATTTATTTATTTATTTAAATACATTTTTACTCACTTTTGCAAAATTTCCTGTTCATAAAATGGTGTTTTCACATTTCTAAGGGCAAAATAAAATTGGTAGTACGAGACAGTCTGTAAGTTTAAGGTCTGATTACCCTGTGATGTCTCAAAATTGGTTTAAAATGACAAGATTTTTCCCACAATAATAAGATAATATATTAATCCCACATGTGGGAAATTTCCTTGTAACAGCAGCACAGATGATAATCAAAAAGTAGGATTTAAATATGCAAAAATAGTAATGAAAATAGATATTATGAAGTTCAAATACATTCAAGCACATAGGTTAAAAAAGAACAAAATGATAAAAATGATTGCACAATGTGAGGGTCATACATGAGTAGACCAAAGATAAAAATAAAACCAAAATAACTTTGTCTAACGTTTGTTTATATGGCACTTTTCAAAGGCAACAGTCACCAGGTGTTTCAGAAAAAACACAGGGTCAGTCAGATGAGGTCAGATGAGGTAGCTGAGTGAAACAGTTCGAAAAAAAATATGTGACCAGTGCAAGAATTAGCAGAAGAGAGCCAAGAAGTAGATTACAATGGAGGCTAAAGACTAATACTGGTGGATTATGGGTTGAATAAATGACCTGTGGTGGCGTTCTTTCTTGCAGTCTGCCACTGAAGGAACCGTTTAGGTCTCCCAGTCTCAGGGGGCAGGAGGGGTTGGCCATGGTAGATGTCGGCTTGGTGTGGAGACCAAATTGATGCTGTCCAGGATTTACTCTTGTTTTTGGTCTCTTATTGGTTCTTTTATCATTGCTTATAGCTAGTTTCATCACTCCTGATGTGTGACATAGTGCCTTAAAGTGAAATGCAGCTGTCACAAGAGATGACTGGGAGAGAATTTCAAAGTTAATTTTAATGGTTTTTGTTGACTTTGGGCACAGGAGACCATGGGTGCTACATTACACTTGAAACCGATGTACCAACATAAATAACCTCTTCTGTGCAGCTGTTGTCTCATAAACATTTTCTCATTATGGTTTTGACTTCAAATCGAATGACTCCTGAAGTTCAGCTTATAAAATATGATTTAATTTACATCAAATAGATGATAAGATGGGCTTTCTTCATTACCCTCTTGGCTGATGTGTCACTGATGTATAGACACGCTTAGTTTCCATGGAGCTCAGTCACATCAACCAGCAACATCCCAATTTAAAATATGCTAGATGGTTTACAATGGAGGACATTTCTGACCACACATATATACGGACGCTGGGTTTTTTCAGTGGTGAAACACATCAAGTTAAAAGTGCATTCAATTGGAGTTGCAGCATTTTATCGTACGGCAACACTGCAACTGCATGCTGGAATACTGTAAACATACCAGTGAGAGATTAGGATTCATGTGGTGGCACATCAAAAGTATGCCTCTATGAGTGCATATCTGTCCATCTGTCTGGTCCCGGCCTAATAGGCCCTCACCCCTTGCATTTCATGACAGAAAATCAATGAGCCACTCTGTAGACCCGATACATCTACCTCTGCGTACAGAGATGGGGGGGATGTTGACCGAGTGTAAATACTATGGATTTGTGTCGGGAGAGGCATACAGAGTTGTCACACATCTCCTTTCACTGAATCTTGATTTCCATTGTGACCTAATCTTCCTGGGCTCTAACGCTTGCTCACAACCTTGTAGGCTCCTGTAGCAAACATACTTGTACAACAGATGTGCGTTTGTGTTTCTGAAAAGCATTAGGCCCAGAGACTCCACAGTGAATGGGGTTAATCAAATTACTCATAAGGTTGAAGAGCCATTAATGTTAAAGTTGGGGAACAGAATTGCGCACTAACAAATATATCGATAAATAAAACATGGGGGAAATGGAAAGAGGAGACGCAGAGGAAGACACTGAAAGTGCAGACTGGGCAACGGTCTCCTCTTCGTTCTGGCAGTCTAATCTCATTCTGGCGGAATCTGAGACAAAGCGTGTAGGAGTTTTGTGAAAATCTACAGCAAATGTGTGAGTACTCAAAGTGAAATGACAGACACACATGCACAGTAAATAAATAAATAAATAAATAAAAAGCAGCTAAATGAGCCAAAGTTCCTCCATTTATTATAATTAGTATCAGACAGATTGGACTAATCTAAATTAAAACATTGCATCACCTGTAATGTACATGTGATAGAAAAAGCTAATTACTTTGGTTCAAAATGTTTATCTTGAAACAGCTGAAATCCTGAACTCAAAGTCATTATCTTTATCTCCTTGAAATTACAGTTTCATTGACTTACAGGATATTATGGAGAACAGGACAATATCAATAGCTTTTTTTTCCCATTGACTTTGAATAGGGTGACATCAGGAAGGACAGAAGTGACTCGGTGGTGTCGCCGTTCAAACACTCGCCCCCTCATAAATTGAGAAAAGTTTAACTTTTCATCATTGATTCAAACCTCAGCAAGTCATTTTGTAGCTGCATGTTTTGTGCTGTCCTAAATTAGGCTGGGACTGTTTCAAAAACATCCACTTCAAATGTTTACTGGGCATGAAGAAATGCGATTGATTGTTTAGTTGCGGCAATGCTGTCGTGTGAGCTGAAGCAACGCCATCTAAGACTGTGCTCTTAAATGCTCTCTCTGGTTGAGTACAATTGTCTGATCTATGACAAAATTAACTATGAACCAGTGAGAAAACAAAGAACTTTAGTGGTACAGCCTGACATTAGCCAAGCTCAAACACACATGAAGTGGAAGGGAAAAAAAAAAAAAAAGACTTTTCAATGATAAAAACGGGAAAGATGTGGAGAAGTGGCTGATTGCGTGTTTGTCTCTGGGCATCTGGCAACGCTTCAGTCAGGTGGAAGATTTGTCTTGTTTTAAGTTGAACTTATTATTTTTTTTTTTGGGGGGGGGGGCTATTTTCTATTACTTTATTTGTTCAGTTGTGCAGATGCAGTGCAAAGGCCACATAACAGCTAACTACATTATTGGAATTTTTTTCTTCTCTATTGGTATCCGTAGGCTTTCTTTTCTTTTCTGGTTGTACTGGGTTCCAGCTGGTAAACAGATCTACATGTACTGCTATGTGTGGGTTTGGCTCTTGTATTTACTACTTGACCCCCCACCTAATGACAGCCTCTTGACAGCCTAATCAAAGGAAAAGTTGAACATTTTCTTTTGTAAATACCCTCATTGTGTTCAATGAAGAGACTCAAATGAGATGATCAATACCTTCATGTCTCTGTGACGAAAATGTAGCTGCAGTTCTTTAACATCTAAGAGAACGAGATTGATATCTTATCAAATCACTTCATGGGAAAATAAAGCGAGTTAGTGATTTTCCATCATTTTTGCAATGCTGATTTGTAATCATTTTGAATGCTTTTCAGAACCAACTGGATTGTATTAAACAGCATTTGGTGCTTGATTAATGGAACAAAATGTAATAAAAACAGAGGAGAAGTGGCCAGAACTGAGCAAAATTGAGAATAATGAAATGGAACAGACTGGAGTAGATAGAGGCAGGAAAAGAGCGCCAAAAGAGACCGAGCAAAACATTCTGTTGTTGAGCAGAGCACATCCTCTCTGTACTATGAGAAGAATACGCCATGCAAGACAACAAAATGCAACAGAGCACAGCGGGATGGAATGAATAAACTGTAAACACAACACGAGTCAAGAGCCTCACAGCCCAGCAAGACCGGACAGAAGTGGATGGAATCAGACAGTGTGGAGGAGGTCAGCGGACTTCACTGCAAGATCTGCTTCCTACTGCTGTGTGGATTTCCCTGCAAAGCACTGGATCACATGGTATTCTCAGTTTAATACACAAATCCCCAACCCCAATCCAATCAAACCTAATACTCCCAGCGGGCCAAGCAGGGCAGCGCCCACCCCCACTCTCCATCCTTTCAAACATGCCATCGTAGTTTTGCAAGAGGTAGAATCTCCCTGTTAACTGTAAGTATAGGACGGGATTTGGGTGTTTTGCACAACAGATTGAAGTTCAAAAGCTCTAAGGAAATTAATCACACTGAGAAATGTGTTTTTGTTCAGGGTTTTACATGAAATGGATGCGAATTCAATGCTACAATACTCAGATCAAAAGATAGAGTTATTAGATTTACCCAAATGTGCACACAGGCAGTCTTAGTAAAAAAAAAAAAAAAAAATTGTAATCTTCAAAAATCCACAAAGCCAGTTTGTGTTGTGTACATGTGTGTTTGTAATGCCCACCCAGCAGTGTTTAATACTGCCCCAGAGGGTTTTAATCCAGATTATCTGGAGTATAAGTCACTGAGTCTCCCTCTCAGCTGTGTCTAACCCAATGCTTAGTGCACTCACATACACACAAAGCTTCACTCTCGTTTTTTCTTTTTCCCTCCAATCTGTTTCAAAAACACACAGACACGTTCTTCTTATACAGTCTATGAGACACGCTCAGACAAAAAGGGAGCTCCTGTACACCGGTTCTGGATTATCCTCTAGGGGGTGCTGTGTATCCAGACACGAAGCATCATACCAGTTGGTGTTTCTTCGAAGCAGACATGCAGTGTCCTCACAGATGCAGCTCACCCTGTTGCATAAAGACCTCAGATCAGCTGCACTCAGTTTGACCTATTTCAACAAATCCACAATGTTATTATTACCCCAATTGGCATTTATACGACACCTTGTCTTACAAAGAAAGAACATTTGATCCTATGACATTAGGGTTGACGTCTGCAGTCTATCTGTTCTGGATGAATCCCGTTTTGCTCAAGAGCTCATGCCAGAGTTTCCACCCACCTTTGAGACAGCTGCTCCATCTTTTTCCATCCAGCGCTCTGATCTGCATATCAGCCGGTCGGTCTAGATTAATTTCAGTGAGAATAATCTGATACAGGAGATTGATGCTTGCAGCAGGGGTGGATGGTCTGTATATGTTTCCTCATATTCACTCACTCACACATCCCGGTGACAGGCAGCCTGATTGGATCACAACCAATCATTTTCCACTCAAATAGAGAACAAATGAAATGTCTCTGCTACATGCGGTGCTGCTACATGGTCAGAATCCAGGAGGTGCTGAGGCCTTTTCTCTATTTTTGTCTTGGATGTATAAAAATCTGTTTTTACCCAGTCTTTGTCCCTCATCTTCCCTTTAGCTCTAATGCTGGCTTCTCCTCTCAGATCATACCACCGCTGGTTTTTCTCTCCCTCTTTCTCATCCTCTCTGCATGCATGTTGCTTGACGCTCTGTAAATTAGGCTGAAAATGGAAGATTAACCTCTGGAGATGTGAAGATTTCTTAATGTGCTCTCTTTCTCTCACTTCTGTTCTCATCTCGGTAAACTGCTGCATTACAATATTATTTAATGGGAGCACCTAATTGGAATCAGCTGGAAAGCAGAGGAAATGGGTGGCCCAACCTTTTACTAGGATGTGAGAATCAAACATGGGGGATTATGCTCATTAAGACGCTGTGGTGCAGAAGTTATGCTGTGTGCAAGTATGTCAGTGTGTATCAAAAGGGACTAGTCTTGTTTCCAGCTGAGGAGGGATCTACAAGTAGTCTTTAATGCTGCAAATTGGTGTTTCTAGGAATTTGCATGTGTATTATTCATAGTCATTCCGTGGTTTGTTGCATTTTTTTGGAACCATTAAAGCATGTTTCCACCCATCTCAGTGGATTTGTGGAACGCTGAATCAAGCTGAGTAAACTTCCTGTGTTGTTTACTGGATTCCCTAAGTTCCTACTGACATTAACATTTGTAAGTATGCTGTTCTTTTTGCTCGCTACTCCTTCAAACTATTTCCAGGGAAGTGTTTTCTAGCAGCTGTGGGTGGCCTTTTCTGGGTCTTTGCAGTCTGAACATTAAATTGCTTTGTAGTTGTCGGTGCTTAATTCATACATCAGAGTGTAAAACCCCCATCTGTTATCCTTATGTCTTTTTTCCCCCTCTGTCAAACAGTTTGGTTAAGTAAAAGGCATGCATTACATACACCACAACTTCTCACAGCTGAACTGAAATCACTGGACCAATGAGTTTGAAAGTAAAATGAATATTATTTGGAGATAAATATGATGAAGAGCTGAAATGGGCTATGTCAATACTGTACACATACCTTTCCCAGACCACCTTCAAATATATCCTGAGTGACGGGATCTGAATCCCTCCTGGAATGTATCTTAGTGTTTGTCACTTGATGCACTTTAATAAAAGGTTTGTAAGGGGCTTGGTCACCTTTGCCACAATGCCCACTGCACCTGTGTGAGCTAGTTTAATCATTGCTGATGTGTGACGTAGTACCGTGGTACACGTTTCCAAAAATAAAAATAAAGTATTTATTCATATAAAACTGAAACTGATATTTTAACATAAAATAATAATAATTTATTTTTTGATATAATGTCTTTGATACTCTACATATTCTGCACAGTGACAAAAATGTACGCTTTTGTAAAATCAGAGATTAACAGTCTCAGACTTCAAGCAAACACTTATGATCTCTTTATGATGAGACAGTCTGGGAATTAAGCAGGATTGAACCTGTCAATGAATGTGAGTCAAAGACAGAAGATGGTCTATGTGTAGTGCTTCCCATCTTTGTCATGTCAGGTGACATATGTGGGCCATTTGAGGTTAAAATTCTTTGTTATCCGAGTGAAAACGATGCCTCTCTACTGTGTCATACCCTCATCCAAACTGCCATTGTGATTAGGGCTGACTGAGGATGGTGTCATTAACATTTAGCTAAAGCAACTCTGTGTGCGTCAAGGCAATCTTCGCCACTTGGCCGTCACCATAGAAATGTCATCAGGCAGTTGCTTTTTTTTGGTACACTAGACTAGATTCTGTCCAATTAAATAGGAGGAAAGCATATGGTCACTAAGACACATAAAAACAAATATAATATGGAGTTCTAAAAGGTTTGGTGGCTTTGCACCAAGATAACATTACCAAAATTACCAATAAAAGCCTTTCCCCCAAAGTTATGCTTCTGCTTTGCCTTATCAGAGTTTTATGGCCACAATCTAATTAGTGGCTCCACTCAAGTGTTGACACCAAAACTTTACTGAGTAGTAATGTTCCAATCCAATGCTTACTTTCCCCGATGACCCTGTGGAATTCATCCTCATGTTAAATGCTGCTTTAGATTCTCTGGAGTTTGTCTTTACCCTGCGATCGCATGCTTTGAGATCCAACATGATTGGCTGGATTGGTTTCCACTTGGGAGCGAGGGTCAGGATATCATGCAACAGCCATTGATTCATGTTGAAAGTGATTACCTTCACTGCATTTTGTGGTAGAAGGAGACAAGAGACCAGTGGAGGATGTTTTAAATAGGATAAGTCCCTGGATGCGAGCTGTCTGCTAAATCAACAGGCTTTTTGTATGAATTTACCCAATAATGTGTTTATGAGCAGGTAGATGTTTTTATTTGGGGTGTTAATGTCAGTTAAACATTTAGAATAACAGGTCAGGTAGTACTTGAGCAAACCTTGAAGTATTAACTCACGCACTCACACAAACTGCTGTCAGGTTATTACAGACTGTCATTGTTTAATTCTTGCTCATTAAATACTCCAGACAAAGACAAAGCACTTCAGTCTCTGACAACCTCTTTGTTAACCCTCTCCCTCTTATCTCTTTCTGCCTCCTATTCTTGCCACTCTCTACTCCGCTTTGTGCTATTGTATGACACTCAAGGACAATTTGACGGCATCCCCAGCCACCACTTAAACATCCCTATTCACCTCAAAGAAAAACCTGGGAGAGAAAAAAAGAGAGAAAAAATACTAGCTCAAACCATCGAGAGGACAATTTGCAAAAGCCTTGGAATGTCAGATACCTCCTGCCACTTAATGGTAACATAAAACTTGCAGTGATGGAGACAACGCTGATGGCACTGGCGGCAGAGACAGTGGTGATATAAGCTGTCATAACCTTGTGTCCTTGTGCCGAGTGCTTTAGAGCCATCAATCTGTTTGACCTTTTATCCAGGACATCATACTCTGAAATCCTTTCTCTCCATTTCTTTCACTCTCTCCAGGCTTGGCCTGACAATGATTTTTACAAAGAGTCCTGGGAGTCTACATGGGCATCTGTGAGAAAGAGAAAGGATGAGGAAGATGGAGAGACACAGAGAGGCTGCCCCTGAGTGCATTCATGCCAGAACTGGGGGCACCTGACAGCAACAGAGCAACAGAGCAACAGAGCACAGAGCGATGGAGATGAGAAAAAATGAAGAGACAAAAGCACTTCTGCGGTGCGATTATTCTCTCCTTTCATGGCTATGCATCTACATGATGGTTCTTACATGCAGAGATCCTCCTTAAAGTCTTTGCCCATCAGGAATATATTTAGAAACTGCTTAATAAGATGAAACGAAGGTAAGATAAAAAAAGTATAATTTTGAGATTCTTTTGGTATTTTTGGAAGCAGAGGAAAACAATAAACTTAGGTTAAACTTAAGTTTTTTTTTTTTTTTTTTTTTAAAGCACGTTTTAGTCTCTCCTGTGATGCTCATGAAGGGAAAATCCAGCAGAAAGCTGAAAACACAACCTTCTCAAAGCATTACCACAAATACAAACACAGCTCAGAGCAAATCCACGTAACTGCGAGTGCATCAGAACAAAATTCCCCCTCCATCTCCTTTGCTAGCAAAGCAGCTGCTTCCTGATGCTTGGATCAATGTTGCAACAAATAACCGTAATGTGTCTGACTGTGAGCGCTGTCACGCCCTACCTGCTGCACTGTTGAGGAGGAATGGGATCTTAATGTAGTTAAATATGTGCACTCATAACTGCTTGCAGAGACTCACTTCATTAGCAGCCTCCTGCTAATGTGCCACTCTACTTTTTTGTGCTGTTAATGTAGGCAATGTAATGAAAAACAGTTTGCATGTGAGTATGTATACGTACATTTGTGTGTGTGTGTGTGTGTGTGTGTGTGTGCGCGCCTCCTTGGTAGAATGCAGGTATGATGGTGTTAAAACAGAAAGCTGAATGTCTCCAGTTGTGCACTAAGGATGAGATTAATATTCATTGAAATTGCTAAACTCTCTGAAATGGGTCAGTTCACAGTTTTAAAATCTTTCTCTAACATTATCCGCTCCTTATCTATATACACTGCTTTCGGAGTCATTCATGTATGAAAATAATGAAGAACAATGGCTCATATTCACCTCATGGCAGTAAGGAGCACTAATATGCTGTGCACACTTTCCCATTATGTTTAAGTAGTTTATTTTCTTCAGAAAGACTCCAAAGTATCTCTGAGTCTGTTTCCTCTCAGTACATAGCCACTTGTGACTCCAAAAGCATTCTGGAAACGGTTTACAATGATGCCATGCAAAAAAGCAGGTAAATGTAATTACTGCCACTTGGACATTATTAGAAACTGGTGGGAAAATGTATTAAGTGTTGTCGTGTTGTCTCTGTTGTCGTCGTGTGCTGATGTTGCTTCCTTAGCTTTACTCTGTTGTGGCAAAGAACGGAGTCATGGTGAACAAAAATGGGTTGAATGTGAGGTGTTTCAATAATGGACACTGTCCAAAGCCGTCTTTTCACTAGAGCTCCATCCTTTATCACTTTTGAGGCTATTAGTTATCCTCTTTGTGATTGAATCAGTTGTTGATCTCTTTCAGACAAAGCGAGACTGTTTGCATTGCTTGACTACCCAAAATCCTTCACTCTACATGGGCTGAGATCAACGCAGACGGATAGCCCTGGATCCAAGCTATAAAAGCTGCATGCTTAATGTACATACTCTTCTTTAAACCAAGTCTCCATCACTGGGTTTAAGAATTTACTACCTTATATGCCTGGAATGAAGGTAAATTCCCAACAATGTGATGGTGTAAACAAATTTGTCCCCACAGCACAAGTAATGCAAGCTCACACACACACACACACACACACATACACACATACACATACCTATCTCACCAGAGTCTGGGATTCCAGCAATTAATGGGGCGGCAAATGAGATTGTTACTGATGTGTGGTAGCGAGTTGAGCGAAGGTGTGAAGGTGCTGGAGGAAGACAGAGAAAAGCAAGGTGGGGGCAAATGGCGTGAAGATGTTGTGATGCAAATTAGAACTTTTGCATCTTGAAAATGTGGTTTAAAGTCCTGAAAACACATTTTACCAGAATAACTTACTATTTGGAAAATCTCTAACAAACAGATATGTGAAGGTTCAGAGTGATATTTTAGAATTTAGTATTCTTCTGACATTTTTGTGATCATAATCATAAGAGAATCCAGCTTGGCAGGCTTAGAATTATCCTTTTGTGGCCAGAACACAAAAGTCCACATTTGAATCTATCAGCATCCGATATTTGGGTTTTAAATGTGATGACAGCTGGTAATGGAAGCTCTCATGACTGGTTCCAAGTGTTTTTTTTCTCTTTTATGAAGGACTTCTTCGAACATGGTTCTGTGAAACAAGCCAGTTGGCGTTTCATGTTATTTAAGAGTCTTAGGGAGTGACTTTTGCCATACATCAAAAACTGTCCCTTGAAGGTGGAAATATTTTGCAATAAATCTCATTTTCATCTCTGTGTTCAGTAACAGATGTGTTCTTGCAACAATCTTTAAATCACTTTTTCGGGAATGCTCATGTCAAGACAAGACACAGCAGCAGAGAGCAACAGTATTTATAAAACACCTATAATATACATATAATATGAAACAAAAAATGTATATATATATATATATATATATATATATATATATAACTGTCAATAAAGCCCCCAAGGACTCAGGATTGAGATATGATGAGGTTTTGATCCTTTACATAGTAGAAAACAGGAATACGTGAAGAAATATTGGAGAAAGAATACCAAAGAAAGAAGTCAAAGTCTGAGTGTGTGTTGTAAACCAGGTTTCGCTGGTCCATATGACAACTGAGCCAAGTTCATGTGAGAACATACAACTACTTCCACAGACATGTTTAATGGTCACCTCAAAGTGTATGGAGTTAGACCAGTCTGTTCTAAGAGTCTATTGGCCAGATGTTTGTGTGCTGTCTGGGATAGCACTGTTTGAATGGTTTAATGTGATTGGATCGTCAGTAAATTGTTTCCCCACTTGGGGTGCGTTCTTATGATTGGCTGAAACAAGGAAGATACCTGAATGGTTGCAGATCATTCTGTGTTTAAAAAAAAAATGCATTTGTGAGTTGAGGCATGCCAGGGGAGTCTCAAAATTGACACACAAATGCAGTGAAGTCCACAGACCAGAAGTCATTTGTAAATCAAGTTATATTTGCGTGTGCATTAGAAATACATTTGTGAATCATCCTGAGCATTTGTGACTGAGACTGTTCTAACTCCATAAAGGTGGAACTTCCACATCCATCTATCCATCCTGCTTTAATCCTACTGAGGGTCACAGGGGTCTGCTGCAGACCACTTCTCAATGGGTGTAAGATGGGAGTACACCCGGGACAGATTTCTGGTCCACCGCAGGGCCTTCCAGACTTTCCCACAGTAAAAACAAACAACTTCCTTCATCTCAGTAGTCTTCCTCAGAGGGACAGGGAGTCATAAGGTTTTTCTTGCTTTTGTTTCTGGTTCTGTTTACTTAGTGCTGAGTTGCTGGGAGTGCAACATCCATTGCACCAATAGCTTTCTGTTCAAAAATAAGCTGTTCTCTGATTTTTGAGCAGACTGCTTCCATAGCATAAAATAAGCACTCTTAAGATTTCTGAATCAATAAGAAAAACAAAACAACACAATAACTGACAAACAGTGCAAACACTATATAATGGGTGTAATTTGTTCTGCAACAGCATTTTTTTTATTTTTTGCCGTAACATTGCACTTACTCATTAGTTTATTTCTATGACTGGACAAAAAAGTATATTGATAAAAGAACAATGGAGTGCTTTTCTTTAAAAAACAAGAGCAAAATGATGGATTATGTTTAAAGATGAGGGAACAACAATTGGATTTTCTCTTATTTCTGTTGTAGCTTCATCTCTATTGTACTTTTACTGTGACAGATTCTTACTCACATCCTGTTAGCGTCATGGATCTAAATGCTGATTGCCATTCTCTCTTCATTTGTCTCATCTTCTTTCTTGTTAAACCATCTAAACTGAAGAAGTGGACCCTGGAATATTGTTCCATAGACAATATTCCAGGGGCGGGAATGCAATATGGGAGCCTTGCAACAATGTCTCGCCCTCCCTGGGACCTATTTTGTCCTGCAGGTGGATGATGCACCAGGAAGGAGAGCAATCCATTTATATCACTTAATCCAGAGGACACGCCATTATATCGTTAGACAGGAGGGAAACACACATGTCTGCGGGAACACACACACACACACACACACACACTTCATACTTTTACAAAGCTAGGAGGCATACACACGCAGCCATGTACCTATACACACATGAGCTCATGTAAACGTGGATTTCTCATCGACTGCCCATCAGCACATTTCTGTCGGTCCTGTTAACGATTGCGTGTGCAAAGTTATATGTATGTAAATGTGGTATGAACATACAATTTTCATGTCATTAGTCATAGTGCACATTTGCATAATATGCCATGGCAACAGCCTACAATGCACCTTTGCTGTCTGACTTTAGTATATTTTACGACTTGGAGTGTCACCTCAATTCAAGACGTGGAGCCCTTTACAGAGCAAATTAACTGGGTGGACAGCAACATCGAGTTCAGAAGGGACAATGCAAAGGACCATAAGCTGCCCTTTTTAGACTGTGCAGTGTACATCGAAGAGGATGGAAGCCTTCACACAGATGTTTATGGGAAACCTACTCACACAGACCAGTACTTACTTTTTGACTCACGTCACCCACTAGAACACAAACTGGCAGTCATCAGAACACTTTATCACTGGGCTGAGAGTGTACCAACTATGGTTGAGGGAAAACAGAACATCAACACTCAAAGAAAGCTCTTCAAACCTGGGAGTTTGTCAAATCAGCTAAGACAACCAGACCCAACAGCACGGTTGAAATGTGTTGTGATGCCATATATGGCGGGAGTTTCTGACAAACTCGGACAAACTTTCTCCAAACATGACATTCCTGTGCACTTCAAACCAAAAAGCACCCCCAAACAGAGATGAGTCCACCCCAAGGACAAGCCAGCAGCGCAGCAAAAAATGTGAGGACCTCTACAGAGGAGAGACCAAACAACAACTCCACAAGCACACAGCAGCATAGAAGAGTCAGCAATTCAGGCCAAGACTCTGCAGTACACCTCCATCCTAAGGATAAGGGGTGCACGTTTGAGGACAGTAATGTACACATTCTGGACAGTGAAGACAGATGGTTTCAGAGAGAAGAGCAAGAAATCTATGTTAAACTGGAAAAAACAACGTTAAACAGAGGAGGGGGGTCTCAGGCATCACCTTCCAAGCACTTATGATGCAGCATTGTCACTCCTTCTCAGGCAGTTTCATAACCATTCACACTTTGGAACCAGACAGTTATACAATTCACAGGTGAGAACAACTCCAACAACTCTCTGGCGAGGGCTCAGACTGTAAAGACCCTTTCTGCTTATAAGCTGATGCTTCCCATCATGTAGTCTAGAACTGAAGAGGCCTTTCAGATGAGAGGTGAAACGTCTTCAAGATCCAAGAAGTAGTCCAGCTGCCTTTACTCAAACCCTCAGGATTACCATGACCTGGATGACTGAGAATCTACACCAACACTCTGAAGCTATTGTATTTTTATTTTATTTTTTTGGCTGTAGTGGCATTTATTTGCAGTCAGGAGACAGGAAGGTGAGGCAGAGAGAGAGAATGGGGTTGAGAGGCAGGAGTTGAACTCATAACTGCTGCAGGAGGACTGAACCTCTGTATTTGTATTATTTCTACAGACAAGAAACAGTTGTCAGGAATGTAAGGAAAAGGAATGAAGTAAAGATTTTTCTTCATAGAATATTTTATTTTACTGTCACATCCACGTATTTGGATTTGGACAATGACAGAGTTTGATTTTACCTTTATGCATCACGACAGTGACTTTCAGCACTAAATGAACAGGCTTCACGGGTAACAAAACATCTTAAGTTGATGTCAATATTGAATTAGCATTTGGCAGCTGTTTGACAGGAATATGGAGTCCAAGGGGGACTCTATGCCAGTGAACGAGGTCATCATTCATTTAAAAAAAGAAAATCTACATGAGCTTCCAAAAACTTGTTGATATGTGGTCAGAGTAATTATTTAGTACATTGTTCAAATGAAAGTTTAAAAGAAGGTACACACCACTGGCAACATGCAATAAAAGAAAAGCTAGACTGGACTTTGTTGGAAAACGTCTAATTGCTCTGATTATCTGGACAGATGAAACCCAAATAAACTTATAATAGAATGATGAGAAGGGAAAAGTTAGTGATCCAAAGGGAACCATATCATGTCTCCATCACGGCTGAAGCAGTTTCATGGCATGGACACACTGCTGACAGAAGGAGCAAGATGAATTCTGAGGTGTATAGGGCTTTACTCTGCAGATGGATGATGACCCTGAACACGCTATGAAAGCAACTCAAGACTTTTTTGAAGGCGCCAGTCTAGTCAGTCGTGCTTTTCAGAATACAAAAATGAACTTGGAAGGGCCAACAAACACGCAGCAGCTGAAGGCGGCTGCAGTGAGGGCCCGACAAAGCATCTCCGGGGTGGAAACTATGAAACTGGTGATGTCCATGGGTTCTGCACCTCAGGCAGACATTGACTGCAAAGGATTTTCACATTTCAAGTTTAAAAGATTATATTGACAATTATGTCAAACACATTGTTGGAACACTTTTGAGCCTCAGGAAATGGAATTACTTTTTTTTTTTTTTTTTTTTAAATGACTGTAATTCCTAAATAGTAAATTATGTAATTTTGGGAAATCTCAAAAATTAAATCTCAAAGTTTACGCTTTGATCACATCTTGACTGTTTTATTTTATATCCATTGTGATGGCAAAAACCATAAAAAAAAACTCATACTGTATGTGCTGTGTACACTTTAAGAGTATAAATGCAAAGCATGTTTAGGTAGCTGTGGTTTCTATTGACTGTATGAACATTTGATGTCTGTTTGACATATTGGGCATTTAAAATTCTTTATCATATGCGTGTTGCCAAAGACTTCCCACCATTCCTGTATTTCCATTTGATTGTGTTGGCTGATTTCTCTTCTCTTTTCTTTTTTTTTTTTTTTTCTTCAGTCAGTATGTCTCAGTAATCTGTGACACTGTACATGACAAATGCGCTCAATCTGTTGTCTAATCAGGGCTCAAACCAGGAGAACAATAACATGCAGACATCACACAGAAGATTATGGGAAATCTGCTTTGCTCTCACAGGACTATGGAGATCAGCTCTGCCACCACTACCATTGACTCAATAGATAGAATACAAAAGAATAGAATAGAGTAGAATAAAATAGAATAGAATAGCTCATTGTCAGGTGTCATTGAATTAGTTATTGAGCAAATGAGTTTCATAGCCATAGTTCTTGTTTCCACCAATTCTAGACAAAGAAAATGAACCATAACAGTGGGAAACTAAGGCTTCATATTTTACAAATAGTCATTAAAAGCCAAGATTCAGACTATGCAAATTAGCCATAAAGTTTAGCCTCAAAGTCATTTCTCCCACTGCGTTTGTCATTATTTCTTGAAAGATGGCGATGTTCGTTCAGCGCTCCTACTGCGGATGAAAATATTGTTCATTTACAAAGACTTCTAAAACTTATACACACACACGCACACACACACACACACACACACAAAGAATCAGATCCATCCGTGCATTA
>JBAMYA010000015.1:4018759-4036007 GCA_037176975.1 Arrhamphus sclerolepis | reverse complement strand
TGAGATGGATAGCGACAGTAGTTAATCTAGAATGAATCCTCAAAAGCTTTCCTGGAGATTAGTTTGTCTATTTATTACTCTTACTTTTACATACTATTATTATTTAATTAGCCATGAAACCGGCTGGAGTGTTTTTTCTTCTTCTAAGTGGTTCAAAGTCAAGGCAGGTCTAGTAAATTTCCACTGCTGGATGCAATGCTGTAGATTATTCTACCTGCCTGTTTACTTTCCTCGCCTTGAAATGCCTCATAGAATTTTTCTCTAAACCAGTGGTGCTTGTACACACACACCCCCCCATCACGCTTTTTTCTGCATCCAACTTTCCTTCCCTCTGCTTGTGTGTGCTCATCTTATCAGCACCAGAAGCCTGCAGTCCATCTCAGCAAGCGGTTTAGTTATTTGAGGAAGAATTGAGTCATGGTAAAACAGGTTAAATTGGCAATGGGTTTTGGAGGCCTTCTGGTGTTTCCATTACCATCGATCAACCACATGGCCTTAAGGCCTTGAGTGGACAGTGCACTGTCTGAGTCTGAAATTTTACAAGCTCCCTCATAACTTTATACCTAGTTGACTTTTACCTTCTTGATGCTACATTAAAAAGTTTGGAGAATTTATACATATATATATATATATATGTATTTATATTAATTTTAAACTGGTGTTCAAGTCTTATGAATAGCTCAAAATGGTGTGAAGGTAACTAGTGAACTTCCGGAGGTTAACAAATGGGTAGAGTTATCCAAAACTGAAAAATATGGTATATTTCAATATCATAAAAAAATTACAAGTATCACACATTTATGGGAACTTCTGCAACAGAGTTGGGTTAATATAAACCATAAACTTGTGCTCTATAGAAAGGATTAGCACTCAGTAAAAGACCTTGACATCATAAATTCTCTGCACTAAGTTGTTTTGTCCAGTGTGCAGGTAGGGCATGGTGACCCCTTGGAACCTAAACTACACCACTTTACTACTGTTATGTTCTGTGTGGAGAAAAAAAAAAAATTGAAGAGCATTTCCATTGTTGAAAGAATCCCATGAGTTTGTCATGGGATGTAGATTACATTTGACCAAACTAGACTTAGTTTTATTAGGAAGATATACACATTAGGTTCTACCTGTTGAGCTGTCTTGTTAAGTGAATGACTTGTGTAATGTCTGTGACCTTTTCTATGACTGAGGAAAACGCCGCCTGGAAACATCAGTTCGATATGGGGTGGTATTTCTACAACATTCCATAATGACCTTACAGAAAGTGTCTGGCTTATTATGTCTATTATGTTTGCTTTCCTCAGAGCTTGGTTGACAATTATACTGGCCTCATTGTTTGTTATGTTCTCCTTCAAGCCCTTGTAGCTGGCATTCTAATTAGATGGCTTTTAATAGAGAATGTTTATTGCTCCTTGCAGGGCCTCTATTTTCTGCTCTAGAGTTAATTAGCCTCGTGCCATGTGATAACCAACCCAGAGGACATCTAGACCTATGATTTCTCTTTGAACAATGTCCTTCTGGTATCAAAAGCAAGAATGCAGACTTTTGGCTGAATTACTTGGTTTTTACCAGGCATGACAGTGAGCCTGGTTATATTTTCAAGATGTGAGTATGGGATTTTGTGTTAAAGGTATCAAAACTTGCCAATAGTTATGTTTAAATGTTGTTTATAATAATGATGGAAAACGACAGAAATTCAAAATACCTCATATTTTATAATATTATGTTCTAAAGAGGGCACTCCAGAACAACAGGAAAGATAAGTACTTTTGTTAGTATTCATACTTCATACTCATTTTTAATGTCAAGGCTTCTTTTAGAATTTTTAGCTCAGTTAGTCCATGAGGCGGAAGTTAAAATAAGCCTATACAACCCTGTCCAAGATTACTCTTGCTTGTTCTCTCTTGCTCAGTCACTCTCGTGCTTGTCTTCTGTCATAACTACATTGAGTCTTATTTGCCTCTGCCGTGATGTGTGCTTAGCCTTGTGAGCTAATTTCATTGTTAGTTGGGTAGATGTAGTGCCATGACTGATGCATAGTTGCAAGTGACCACTAGGATGGGAATCCACAGTTACTTTGGTTAGTTTTTTGCCAATAGTAGAAATGTGAGACGGCAAAAGCTGCTTGATATCTCCAAGAAAGTAAACAATTAGTTTAAAACAGAAATGAAACTGATATTTTATCATGAAAGGAGGTCTTCTTGGTGCTTGAAGACGTTTCGTAGTGTTGGAATGCTTGGTTTTCACTGACAGATATCTTTGTCATTTAATGACCCAAATCAGTCTTTCCAAAGACGACATTTAAGATCGCTTAGAGTACAAATCATTCTATCGAAGTCACTACTGCGATTTAAACTTTCCTATCATGGCTGCTTGAATTCACCTTTTGCTTTTTGGTGTAGGAGCTCTGGTCCATGCAAGAAGTCACAAGATGGACAGATGTTATCATGCCTCTTGAATATTAATATTTCCTCCGCCACACCACAAAATACATTTTTCAATCATCTATAGAAATTCGAAATGACAAGGTCATATCCCACATGCAGCTACTCACATAATATATATGGATACTAGTATATTGTACAATATTTGGAAGACTGAAATGCTAGTTTGGTAGGATAAAAACCAAAAATGTCAAAACATGTTATTTTAGAGCTCATATTATAAATACTGGTAGCCAGATTTCTTGTAGGCAAATGTTTCACATTGGCTTCTGAGCCTCCCCTTTTGTAACAGTGTTTGGGCATTTATTTCCAATTAAAACAGCTGTCATTGAGGACTTACTTTAGGTTATATGCCACTTTAATATATCATGAGACATACTGACTTGAACCTAAATGAGGCTATCTGTAAGTGCATTAAGCTGGCAGAACATGAGCCATTATTCACTCATCCTCCATCACTGTCAGCCATCACACTGACTTATCCCCAGCAGAGGAGAATGTGCCCTTCTTAATGTTCTAATCTGCCAGTGTTAGGCATGCGTTATGCGTTTGACCACAGGGTCATATGTGGCAGCTCACATACTGCTTGGATCAACACAATGGCAACTAGTGGAAGAAAAATCAATATATCTGACAAACTCCATTGTTCCAATCCAGTAGTGCTAAAATGGGGTCTTTGTTTCACTACCTTCCAAACGTCGAAAATCTGTTGAAGTCAACATCGCTGCAAAAACAATGGCCTGACCTTTTGAAATGTGCTTACCAGCACAGAGACCAAAATGTGCTGTACATCTGTAATCCATCAAGGTTTATGAGAAAATTCACCTCTTATTAGTGATGCATTGCTGTGTTAGTTTTGAAATAGTTTTAGAAACAAACATGTTGCATTGTAAAATTTTCTTTACATTAGAATCTTGAAAGAAAAGTTTTTTTTTCTAAAGTGAAGAACGACTGGAGGGTAGAGCAGAATAGCAGCATTATCACCCCCTAGTACTACACTGAATGCAGTTTAAAGGGCACAGTAGCCAACTTCACAGATGGTGCTCCGGGGCTGTAGCGTTCTTCACCCAGTGCCAAGAAAGAATAGCGGTAAACCCTTTGAGATTAGAAGCAGTTTGTATGTTCTCTTCAAAATTCCATTGAGGGTTACTCTGCGATTTAGCTCATGCTTCGCATCCAGCTGAGCCGAAGTGCTCCCAGTTGAAGGGACGCTAGAGGCAACAGCTCTGCAGCACGCCAGAAAAGTGAAGGAAAGGGAAGGGCCCGAAGGCAAAAGTACTCTGATACTGTCAGAAATGATCCACATCACTGCCTGGCACCCCTCTGCTAAAGCCACCTCAGTTCATTATGCTCTTCGTCCGGAAACACCACACAAATTCTACTAACGAGTGTTTGATCAACACAGCGTGCTATGGCAGGGAAAGACAGGCAACCTGTACATGACTTATTTTCTCCCCTTTTCCCTCTCAATCTCCCTGTACCTTATAAACCCAATACCTCTCTCATACTAATGTCTCTATTTTTTTTCTCTCTCCCTCAACCCTCCCTTGAGACAGAGGAGAACAAAGGAAGAGACAGAAGAAAGCAATATAACCTCTTGGCCCTTATCTGCGCAGCACACCAGTGCATGTCTGGCCTCAGACATGGCTTTCCCTGTCCTTTGAAGAAGCTCATCTCCCTTTGATTTCAGCCAAATGGTTCTGCACAGTGACAGATGCTTAACTTTCTATCTGCCACTCTGACACCCATCTCTTTAGCATTGTTGAATCTAACTGACTTTGTTTGGGCTGTCTGTCTGACTATTTGAATATGATTGTGACATGGATGCTGATGTGAGTGCTAATGTAAGAGATTGTGACCAAGAAGCAGGTCGAAAAAGACAAAAGGAACTCCTTGCCACTTTTTTGCAGGTTGTCTTGACCGTACTTTATGTTAACCCCGTAGACATTTAGTTGATGGTCTGGAACTGGATGATTTAATAAATCGTCTTAATGCTGCTCATCATCATTTTACCTCGACAATATTCCTCTGTAATGGGCTAGTGAAAGGTGTAAAAAAGTTCAAGCGGAAGAAGAGTTATGGAAGGAAATCTTTTTATGAAATGAAACTTGATTGAGTAAGAGTGAAAGATATTAGGGAGAAAATGCGATTCAGGAAGGGAGTGGTTGATGTAGCACACCACTTAAATGCTAATTTTATGATTGAAGATGAAACGGATTCTGCTGCTCAGTGTGAAATTTGAAGGTCATATATTTCTCCTCAAATGATAAATAGTAACACAATGTTTCAATCACAACATTACATTGATTGGCTTGTTTTTGAAATGTTTTACACTGACCATATGGTTTTGCTGGTGTCTTGATTTATGTGTGCAATCAAAGGTGAGTGATGGAGTAGATGGCAAGGGAAGACTCATACTAATGGCTTACACACCTGTTTCACTGTCAGAGCACGAGCAAAAACAAATGCAGGGCAAAAGAGGGAGAAGTGGCAGGAGTGATTGAGGACATGGATTGATAGATGAACTGTCCTGAATATATTTGTGGAAGTAGTATGATTGTTACGTAAAGCTGCTCTCATGTTTGCTTTTTTTCAGATCTAAAACTGTCTCTTACTGAGACTATGTACATGTGTTACGGCTTCTCTTAATGCCGGTATCAAATTTTAGTTTTTTTAGAGCTGCTGATCTTATATCCATGCAGGAGGGAATCTCAGATTAAATTCTAACTGTTTTCCTCAATATCCTTTAATGTTTAGATAATGTTTATGGGCATGTGAAAGTAGAGCATCTGTAGTATGTAGCTGATTTAGACAAGCTTTGTGACCAAGGTATCTACTTGCAATGGTGGAGCCTTTGCTGCGCATTCGCATCATTTAATATATATATAAAGATCAAACTTCAGACCATGCCAGGCTTTGGTCTCTGCATGGTGTCTCTGTGAGCAAACCTCCATCATCATTTTTAACAGACGGACTTCGAGGCAAGCCAGGAATAGAAAGTCATGCAGGACTTGTGATAAGACCAAAGGCCTGGGGTTTATTTTGCTACACATACTAATCATTTAGATAATGTTTTTCTCCATTAAACAATATTCTCATATCAGAGATGGAGCCTATATCTTTGCCCATGTGCTTTCTGCTTATCTCCCCATGCCTGCCTACACTCCTCAGGGATCTGTCAGTGTCGGGCTACCTGCAACACTGAATGCATGTGGCTATAGTGTGATGACGTTGTTGACTTCCTCCGTTGGGTATGTCCACCCTCTCTACCCTTCTTCTTCGAGGCTATTTCTCTCATTTCAAACCCACCGTGGCTACTCACTTCCTCACTAAATTAGTCAGACTTAAGCCCGTTCCATTCCTTCTACGGGTTTAGCTATTGGATGAGTCATCCTACTGCTCAGAGCTGTGATCACATCTTTATACAAGCGTTAACAAAAAGTGTTGCTACTGACTTCAGGAGCATAAGTGTTCTTTGAGGTTGTTTTCTGTAGGTCATCAACTGAATGGACTTCATCATGTTTATTGATGGGGATTTTCCTGATTGTGAAAAAAACGGTTACACAGCTTTATACCAGTAATAACTCTCCATCTGTTAAGCATGAGATTGGCCCATGCCTTGGGCTTGTGTTGCAACCAGTGGCGTGCAAAACATTTGGCAAATTAAGAAATACAGTAGGTTGAAATATAGAAATATCGGCACGTCCTGCTAGCAGACATATAGTTTGTAATATAGATGAACAGAGGATCAATTCTACTAAAGGATCATGTGCATTAACATGCATTAAAGGTCACAATGTAGTGCCTCAAGAGGTGCAAGCGAAAGGTTTAATTATGGCTTTATGCCTACATTAAACTAAAAAGAAAATACAATTTTCCAAGCAATTTCAAGGTCACAGACATGTCCACAGTCAGAAGAAACTCTAGAGTAATTGGGGTGTTTTCCTGTCAGTTGTTAGTTATAAGGTTGCAACTGAAGTTGTAAAGTTGTAATTCTTTATTATTGACCACACATTGCACTTTGTGCATTGCACATGAAAGAACAGATGAAACATTAGTACCAAAGAGGAGAATGAGTTCTGCTATAACTGGAACTATATTGGATCTGATCAGGGAAATGTACAGCAGAAAAGGGCAATGAGCAAAAAGTGTCCCAATCCAGTTGCTGTGACAAGAGGGAACACCACAAACCATGACCAACTTTTAAAGAAGTGTTGATAGTCATTTGAAAATACTTATGAACTCTTTGCTAAGTCAATGAAATAGATTATGAAGTCATTTGCAACGGTGGGATCATTTTAAAAATGTGTGTCATTGAGGCACATGAGGCACAATATGTCTGACAGAAGGGCTTGCAGTAGACATTTGAAGGGTATATTCAAGATGTCTTGAAATATAAATATTGACAAAATATGGATAAAAATAGAAGCTAAAGCTTACAGATCGCAGAGCAAGAGTGATCCACCGCATCACCTGGTGATCAAGACAGAGGACCACAAAATAAAAGAGCAACACTGTTCCTGCAAAGCTGGGTAGGTGTCTATGCACTACTACAATTATTAAGAAGCAAAAGCAGTGGGCCTATATAACATAACAACAGGAGTTTAGCTAGTCTTTTTTTTTTTTCATTTTGGGTTCATTAGCTGGTATCTTCTGGCTATATAACATAATACTACGGTTATTAAATATATTTAGTTACCTTGGAGCAGACAAAAGCTGTGCTTGTTGATATTTTAGGAGTTTAACTGGGTCCACAAAGTTTAATCCACAGTCTACACTTTCTGGGGTTTGATTTTGGTTTTGGGAAGGTAATTATCACCTCCTTCCAACCTGTCAGGGTAACACGAGGCACTGTTGCAACTGTCCCAGGCACAACATTTAACCATGTGTATATATATGTATATATATATATATATATACGTGTGTGTGTGCGTGTGTATATATATATATATATGTTGAATTCAACGGGGCTCCCTGAAGTTGTCCGACTTCTGGTTGGAGTCTGTTCTGTGTTGTGCTGTGATTGGCCAGTCTGTGTTTTGGGGGTGGGGCTTGAGATAGGCTAATTACTGCATACAAATGACACACTTTCCTTTTTACCATATAGGTAAATATAGCAATGCCCCAGAACGTACTAGAAATCTAATACAGAGTGAATATGGTAAGTTGATTAAATCATGGAAAATTATTTAGCTTTAACGCAGAAGGTGTGTTTTTAATCGGATTCTTGTTTGCTCACATGGTATGTATCAGTGTGGATTTATATCGCAAGTGTATAGTTTTAAAGAAGCAATTTTAATTAAAAATGAAAAAAAAAAAGAAGTTTAGCCTCACAGGCTCAGTGCATTTGGTTTGCCATTCACTTAACAAGCAGCAAGAGTGAATATTTTCCTCCTTTGCCAAGCAGGCTGATTCACTGTGTGCCATCATCTCAACTGCGGTTTGGTGATATGAATCAGCCAATAGGGCTCTGTGAGCACAAGGCTGCCCTGCTGCCTGGCTGATAAGTGGGCCACACAGAGAAGATGGAAAATACTCAGGGCATTCTCTTGCTCACTCTCTTTTTCTCGCTCACACAGCTCCTCTTTCATTTATACTCCTCCCCTCACACTCCTACCTCAAACTCTCTCTTTCACATCCCGTTAACGTCTCCCTGTGTCTGTGCTGTTGTTTTAAGTCACAGGGTTAAACAAGAGAAGACAGAAAATAGTGAGGCGGTTTTCAATGCTCGCTCTGCTTTTTGAAGTTCCTCTTTTAAGTTATCCCTCTTGCACATGGTTCAATTGTAGGTGGCTGTCACCTGTTTCATCCTTTTGTCTTTGTAGTGACACGAGCTGTGTAGCGTTGCCTTTTCACAGAGGTGTCGTCATTTTTCATTACAAACACCCCTGCCCTTGTGCTTGTGTGGATGATACACTTGATGCAAAAGCCTGTGACACAGTGACAGTTGTAAAGCACACCTCTATATTCCTGTGTGCTCTGAACAAAAGACTCTGTTTCCTTTAATCAGTCTTTGGTTTTCCCGTCCAGAGAGAGCGCTTTGCTCATTTGTTCTCGTCCAACCTTGTCTTTCACAACATGGCTAATTTTTGCACATAATAGACTCTCACTGGGAGGCACTTTAGCTGGTTGGTCATGAAAATGAATGGATTGCTGCAGATATGTTGCAAATTTATTCTTCTGAAGAAAGAATCAGCTTCCCATCAGTCTGTGTTTTGCCCTGAAGGAATGATGAAGCAAAAAATATCTTCTTGAGTGATTGCTTGGACATGATCATGAAGATGTAGTTACATAATGGTGTAAACACCTTCATTATTTTGCCTGTTTGTTAGTTATCTAATTGCACTCTCAAATTAAAACAGCCCAATGCGGCATCCTTTGAGAATGCAGACGGCTCAATGGAAGCAGACACAAGACAAAATAAAACAAAAAACTACAGAAAAAAATTGTTGCCTGTGGCACTGATGTGCAAGCTGACCTTATCAGGGAAGACTGTGCCTTTCTTTTTCATCCTCAGGAAAGGTGTCTTCTTTATGGAACTAGATTTCAATAACATCACAAGTGTGAAATGCAGAGCGAGTAAGCGGCTGCATATCTCTTTTGCTGCCTCAGTAAACAGGTGATGCAATACACTCACATGCAGTGACACCTTTGTCCCTCAGCATAATGCTCCCCTGCACTGACACCCAAGATGCAGAAAGATGGGGGATGGATAGAAAAGAAAATTGAGTTTAACCAAAGATTAATTTCAAAAAGCCAGGGCGTAATGGAAGTCCAGGGTTGACAATGAATGGACAGATCTTCATCAGACAATTATCAGAGAATTTCAAATGTGTTTTAGGGTGATGGTATGAGGGCAAATAGATGGAGAGATGAGTGAGAAAGTGCTGGAGCTGCAGGCCCACGCATAGTGATGGATGACATACATGCTGTAGCAATCCTGTCATGCTAAACTCGCCCTCAGAATTGATAAGACACACCAATTGCTTTTCCATCCCTTTGTTCTTCTATCCTCCATCTTTCCATCAGTGTCAGACATTTCCTATTTCTATCCCTGAAATTTCCTTTCTGTCCCTCCCTTCTTTCTCATTTCAGGTCTTTCCAGTTTTATGTTTTCCTGCTATATCTCATACTTCACCTTTACCTTGGCCCACCATCCTTTTTTATTGCTTCCCATGCGTTTTGTCTTTGACTACTCCAGTCTACTGTGTATGTCAACATCAGTGAGGAGAGCCATGGAAGTGCCATACTAATAAGGTTAGAGGGAACATCTCTGTTTCTCATGGTGACACTTTTATAAATGGCAGGAGCGCAAGGCTCTGTCGGTGTTCAATCACCTCTTCAGGGGCTTGCCTATGATGAGCTCAGCATGTGTGGTGTGCAAGCAAATGTGCGTGTGCACGTTTGTGTGGTTTTCTTCTCGGTGGGTCAGCCAGGTTTACCGCGGATCTAGTTGGAGTGGACAACAGCATTAGGGAGGAAACGGATTTGGAGGCAGAGTGAAGACGAAAGAGAGAAATGACAGCCTGGAGCTTATCTGACCAGCTCTGTCTTGTTATGACTCCCTGATGTGTGCACAGAGGGCACACAAAGCAGACACTTATTGCCTTGCACCACCTCCCTCTCTGTTCTGTAGTCTGTCGTCTCACAGGCTCATTTATGGCTTTCTATGAAAACTGTTATATACTTGAACAAGTCTTTTCTCTTTTTTTTCCTGTATGCTTTTACTAATACCAGACTTTTGGATGGACAGGGGTGTAACTGAAAGAAGGCACAGTGAGAAAGTTATGCTTATGACTCATGTTAAGATGGATTCAATTTATTTTATTTCCATTTCTCCATTACTGAATTTTTCCAAAATAGTACATTACGGGATGGTTGTTGTGTTTGCTTAATCTATAAACAAAAGACTGAAATATCCCATTTGCAGGAACATAACAAAAGAGTGAGGTGAAACCAGGATAAGATCATCACAGAAACAAAGTAGAAATATTTCTCCCATCTAGCATTTTACCTTAAATCCCAATTGAAAGTTTTGCTTGTAGTATCAGTTTTAAGAATACTTGAAACTGTCAGACACATACTAAGTTAAGGGTCTGAAAACCCTCTTTTGATTGTAAAACAAGGTACACATCGACTAGAAATCCTTTTAGGTAAATCGTGGTACAAAATATCAGATAAATTTCTGCCAGTGCACGGTCAGTTTCTCCAACAACAAAATTACATTTTTGTCCACTCACACTGAAAAACTGCAACACAGAAAAGCTATTAAATGATTCAGATATATTTTGGAAATGTTCAGACATAAAAATGAGGTGTCATGCTGGCAGAGCAGGTAGCACACCAGAATCCCCACCTACGTCTTCTTAATCAAATGAAAACAATTCGTGCTCACCCATATAGGATAGAACTTTGGGTTGATGTGCCTCACAGCATGGATGCATTTTCTTATGTGTCTTATCTGAATTGCTCTCTGTGCTCATGTGGACTATCAGAATGCCGCAAAACAGAAGAAACAAACTGTAAATATTGTTAGTTGCTTTTGCTCCAGTATCAACCTACTTTAAAATTCAGCTGGTTCTCTCTCTGACCTGAATGTCATGAATGGCAGAACAGGATCAAGAAGATCATTGGAATAGCATCAGAAACCTGGAGGGTGATAATCTTCCCACAACCTTTTTCTTATTGCAGTTTTCCTTAAGCTGGTTGGAAGCCTAGCAGCCTATTTCAGTGGGGAAAAAAGCACTCCTGTCTTGTTTTTTCTAGCATGTGCAAAGGCACAATGAAATATGCCACTGTGCGCATATATGAATGTTGATGTGTAAGGCCTGTCAGATACTATAATTGGGAAGAAAACAGGAAACAGGGGTAGCGTAAAACACTGCACCTATAACACAGGCAGCTGAAATGCAGTGTCATCATTCCTGACCATAAAAGCTGCTCAGCCAGTCAATACAGTCTGAGTTCATTCTCTCCACCCTGCTCAGTCAGAGCTATTTTTAGCCTTGCTGTGCCGCGTGGCTCAACTGCCGTTGTAGCTACCTGGATATTAGGGCTTTTTCAGTCCTGAAGGCTGGAGCAGCACTGATCTTGCAAGCTTTACAGCTTCCTGGTTCCACAGCTTGGGCTGCAAAACACCTCCTGCAGTGATGGGAATAAACAGACCGAGAGAAGAAAAAAAACAGGAAAGCAAAACAGATAAATGTGATTTGGCTTTCAAAGCTTAAATGAAACAACAACTGAAACCTTAATGTGACAGGACTGAAACTGGATACTAATGAAGCAGCCTCATGCTTTGCTGTGCATGATAATATTAAGCTAAAACAATTCAAGGAGATTAATTAATTAAACCAAATAAAATGAAAACTGACAAATCTGTCTTATTAGAGGTGCTTTTAATGTGGTAATACAAAACAAAAGATGATTAAAGATAAAACTGCATTTGAAGTAAGAGAATAAGTCAGGCTTTGTTGTGAGGCATTTCCTTTAGAGTAATACAAGGCTGAGACTGCAAAATGCCTTTTCTTGCACTTTGCATGCATTGTTAGTCACAGACATTTTGTCTAGTTTGTCTTTCTCCTGCAGGTATACAAACCTGTGCTTATTAATTCAGCATAATATTATTCAGAATTCTCTGACATGGTAAACAAATGCTCCAAACTGATTCATTTGAAATGACTGTGCTGCAATCCCACGGTGCATTAGGGCTGTTTAAATGCAGTGAGTGCTCACAGAGACTCACTTAGAAGCTGCTCGTAACGTTTTTTTTCCCCCTCTTCTCTTGTTTTTCTTTAGGCTTGCTGTGCTGGCACCAGCTACACCATATCTCACATGTAGCTTTAATATCGATCCATGTTACATTATTCTTTGGTACATTTATGGTTGTAAAGTTTTTCATATCAAAATTGTTTTTGAACTGCTAGAGGCAGACAGCAACTTTCCTGGTCAGCAATCGTAATTTTTTTCATTTTCAATACATGCAATTAGTCTGGTTTTCCTGGATTTAACTTTGATTTCCAGAGGGCAGTGGACTCAGAAGAAACAGCCTCTGGATGTCTTTGGTTAGGCAAATGATCTGTCAAAGAAATGGAGCATGTGACGTGGGCAGAAACAAAAGACTTCAAAATTAAGTGAATTGGAGTAGGAGTGCTGGTGAATAACTGCTGTTGGTTTTGCAATAAAAACTTATTGACCCGAGGTGTTATTAGAAAATTCTGCTGCCATAGGTTTTTTTGAAAAAAGTGGCTCTTCGGTGTTCCAGTATGAGTTTCCGGATAAAGCCTGCGTTCGACCCATTGGGTTAAGCATGTTCTGTACCAGCAGAGATGGTAGCATTACAGCAATAGCCCAAAACGTCTTTACAGTCTCCCGAGTTGCACAGCAACATTTGGAAGTTCTGCCAAAATTAACAAATCCAAGTCCCACTCTGCCTTGCTTCTGGGCTGCTGTGGTAAAATTGCATTTTTCAGTGATTGGTAATCTGAGGATTAATGACAGCAGCACATCTGTCAGTCATGTAGCAGTGTGACACAGATGGCAGGGAATGCACACAAGAGATACCGACAGAGAGAAGTTTACCTCCAGCACTCTGTCATTTATCCACTACAATGTGCTGCTGCAAACTGTAATATTTTCAGTTGATCTAATCCAGATTTCTCAGGTACATACACTATCGGTCAAATGTTTTAGAATCATTATTTTTAAAAAGGTTCAAGTCTATTGAAAAGCTCAAAATGTAGGGTTACCCAAAACTGAAAAATAATGTACATTTCAGTATAACACAAAAAAATGACTTTTTGTAGGGAGCAAATCAAACCAGCTTCCAATTTTCACGCATTCATGGAAACGTCTGCAACACAGTTGGGAAGAACTTTGTGAAAAATATTTGATTTCCATTGTAGAGAGTGTTCAGCTGTTATTGCTATGAACGGTCGCTATGTTGAGTCAAAAGTTGGTTTATAAATTGATTCTATGATTTCTTTTTTTTTTTTAACTTCAGTTGTTTATTTGTTTCTGTGCTATCATTTAAGAGTATAATGAGACATTAAACTGCATAATTTTCAACAAAATTTTTGACCGGTGATGTATGTGGGTTCTTTTGATATTTGTACAGTACTTGATGATAGTTCCTTTGTAACTTCATTGTGTCTTTTGAGTCTCTGAAAATATGATGATTTTTTCTTATACATCTTTGCATTATGTTTCAAAATGTCCATAACATTTATGTGATATAGTAATACAAATCTGGCCCATAAAAGACAGTTGTGTTACTGTAAAAAAATTAATTGCGATCTTAAAATAACCTCTCGCCCTCCTTTCTACTGTGCTGTTTGTGCTTGTATTTGTCATATGTGTACCACCATCAATGGCCCCCACAGCAATAACTGCAGAAACTGGGACTGATATGATAGGAGTCCCATTGACTTTTAGTAGCACAGTAATAGCACATCTCCAATATGGAGGCAGAGAAAAGATGATACTAACAATGCCTCTGGCAGTGCCTCTGGCTGCAGGGCCAACACACAAACACGTACACAACTGCACACACTCTGTGTTTTCTGTGCCTTCCTTCGTGTTAGCAGAGGAACACATGTGTCTCCCTAAATTACTTTTAAGAAAAGGCAGTGGGTGTGATTCTACTCTTGCAGGAGAAATTTCATAAAGCAGCATGTTTTCTAGTTGTGCTTGTCTCCATTTAGTAAGTTACACTGTTTTACCTTTTCTTTTAATTACCAATTTCTCATTTGTGTCTGACCAGGTGGTCGGCCCTCCAAATGCAGGGGCTTTTCAGGAGAGGCCAGCCAGACCAACCACCTTCCGCGATCACTGTGACTCTGGAAACATTCCAGTAGCATTGACACATAATAACAGAGGGAATGGCATTATGTGGAAGGTAGGGCAGCTATTGTCTAGAAACATATGACAAATATTTAGGGCTTTCATATGGGTCCTCAGGTAAGTCTGAATGAGGTTAGGGTAGATGTTGTCATAAAAAAGTATATATGTGTGTGTGTATACACATGTGTGTTTGTGTTCTCTTTTTTCTCTTCTTTAAAAAAAACAACAAAAAAAACAGCCTGTATGGGTTTACCTTAGCTGTCAAGTAGATGTGTTTTAATCCTAAAACTTGATAAGTGTTATGCAAACACCATTTATCGTCATCATTATCGACTTGACTGAGGTGATGATGACAGTTTCTCACATGTGCCTCTACACTGCCTCACACAGGTCTAGTGTGTGCTGTTATCCTGTAGGAGGCAGTGTAGATTAGCTGCAACAGTTTCACAGCACCAGTCACAGAACCCATCAATCACAAAGGCAGCAGAACACACATACACACACATTTATGTATATATGTATTCTTTTTTCATACCCCACACAGTCATTATTGTAGTGTCCTCACAGCTACACTGTGTGTGGGATGGATCCATTTTAATAATCCCCATGTTGCTTTATTTTAACTCCCTCTATACTTCAAATTTTTCTGCAACTTCACAACCACCATGCAGCAAATACTCTAATGACATTTATTCATAGTGAGCAACAATGAATGAATCAAGTAAATTATGCCCCTTCTCTCCTTTTTTTCACTTCAAAGGGAGAAGGAAAGATGGGTGGGTGGGTGAGTGAGTTCTCCCTTGTTAGCTTTCTGTCTTCAGGTGAAAAAACTGTAAAAGCATCTCTCTTGGCATGAATTATTTACGTAAAATGTTCAAGTGAATTTTTGCTTTTGCAAAATAAAATAAAATAAAATAATGGGTTTCCTTTGTGAAATGTGAACTGGTGTATGAAATTGTTGCTGTCATATCAAGAGCTTCTTTTATGCTTCCTGAATTTCTCCAAATACTGACACAAAAACTTGTCAGTTATAAAATCTGGGGCAAAAGGGTAGTTCATTACTCAAATTGTACATCTTTCTTTTCACTTTGACTGTGAACAAGTGTCTCCGGTGTATTTTGTCATGCAGTATTCTTATTTTCTCGACATTGTTTAAAGCAGGTTGAAATGGTCAGCACCTTCTGTGTGCAACTGTGTCCTTGTATATGTGGGTATAATGTAACAGAAAGTGTATCTGTGATTGGAGTAAGTGGAGAGGGGCTGCTGCAATGTTTGCACTGAGCTGCCCTTGGGGCACAGGTTCAAGACGGCAGCTCAGGATCAATCCCAGTCTGAGAGCTCAGCCTCCAAGCAAATAAAAATCTGTGGAAAGTAAGAAAGACAGAGTCGGAAAGAAAATAAATTGTGTGTTGATTTAGTTTGTTAGCTGAGTACTCAAGTGTACAGTGTGTGTGTTTGTGTTTGTGTATGTGGGAACTGCATGTGCGTATCAGTTATGCTATGGGAAGATGAGCAAGTGTATTCAGCTCAGGAATTCAGGCTCTCTCCTGCAAAGGAGAGGATTTCCTTGGCATCGCTGTAAACAGCAACTGCTACTCATTCATGAAACTGAAGATGAAATACACAAAAATATCTAATGTTTAATTAAACAGCTCTGTCTGATCAATATTAACATCTCTGATCAGGTACACAATTAGCCACATTTCTTCTTTTTCAGATTACATGGCAGGCAGCAGGCAGCCTGTGATTCAGCCTGTGATTCTGGCCTCTGCATGAATCATCAACTTCATGATGTTTGCATGTAGCTCCTTTTACACGAAGTAGCTCAGCACTTATTTGGATTTTCCCAGACTTACTGGGGAAGCATTTTGTCTTCTGAAAGTCTTTTGGGAGCAGTGGAAGGCCCAATTCTCATGGCCAGTTTTGTAATATTAGTAAATATTAGTAAAGATAAAATTCATGCTTTCATCTGCGGTCATTCGTTCACAAGTAAGTAAAGGCATGTCATAGAATCAAAGACTATGACATAGATGACATGACATGTGATAGTCTGATATAAATCAAATTGTTGAGGTATACTTACTTTTCACACATAATTCACATTTCTTTTCTTTACTTAAAGATATAAAAAGCAAAAAGGTTTCCTGCTAGTTTGCAAACACAAACTTAGTGAATTGAAGAACCTTCTCCTTAACCCAACAAGTAAGAGTATTGTCAGAAACCTTGTCAAAATAAGCTAGAAAAAGTAAAACACTGCAATTAGTCACAGCACAAATCAGAAAATTAATAAATAAATAAATAAATAAATAAAAGCTTCTCTACCAGTCTAAAACAGAAATAAGCATGTTCCTACCTTAGCAGACAAAACCCTGTTGGAAAGTGCCACAACACCAGATTTTCTGTAAAAATTCATCCTGCTGAGTGAGCCATTAAGTGTGTGCAGCATAAATTTGAACACTAACTGTTAACAGGAAGGAAGAATGATTGCTATGTTTTGAAATGATTGCTATGTTTTTGTAATCTTCAAAACATTATCACCGGCTGCTGGTGTTATGATTTTTGGGGTTTCATCTTGGGTTTTCAGTTCCAAAAAAAGTTGGGACCTTTTGTAAAACGTAAATAAAAATGAGTCATTGCAAATCTCATAAACTATATACGTATGTATGTATGTGTGTGTGTGTGTGTGTGTGTGTGTGTATACAGTGGAGAGAAAAGTATATAGTCAACCATCAATTGTGCAAGTTCTCCCTCTTAAAAAGATGAGAGAGGCCTGTAATTTTCACTACAGGTATACTTCAACTATGAGAGACAAAATGAGAAAAAACAAAACAAAACAGGAAATCACATTGTCTGATTTTTAAAGAATTTATTTGCAAATCATGGTGGAAAATAAGGATTTGGTCGCCTACAAACAAGCAAGATTTCTGGCTCTCACAGACCTGTAACTTCTTCTGTAAGAGGCTCCTCTGTCC
>JBAMYA010000015.1:3998409-4018659 GCA_037176975.1 Arrhamphus sclerolepis | reverse complement strand
CACACATATATACACATATGTGTGTGTGTGTGTGTGTGTATGTATATATATATATATATATATGTGTGTATACACATATAAATGTATATATCCAATCAGAATTACATCTTTGGTAGACTCGGTTACAAAAACAAAGTAGCAGCGTTATTTCTTGGAAGTAGTATGAATGCTCTAAAGCACAGAAACAGTGTTTTTCCGTAACGTTTATCCCCTGTTGCTTTGTATGACTCAGATTTAAATGAGGTGGTAGCTTTGTTGCGTCGCTTCCTTTCGTTCTTCCAAATAAGCATATAGCTGCATGAGGTGCTGATTGGATACTTGATGAGAGAGGCAAAAGCTTCTAAGGTGAATGCTTAAATTAAATGTTCACCGTTAAAAGAAACCTTTTCATACATTCATCTAAACAGATTAAGGTATTATTATTAAGGTGTATTTTTTCCACCAAGGATTTCTCCTATGCATTGTTAGTAGCTAGCCAGTAATTGATTTCGCATTAAAAAAGTCTGCGCTGTGCTGACAGGGTTGAAACCTTGCCATATGTTATAGGTATCAGTTTTGCTTTGAATCTTTTAATCTTTAAATGCAACTGCAGTTCAAAGCCGTGTCACTTTTTACGTTGCTGTTTTTGTGCATTGCTCAATTACAATTTACACATTTCCCATGAGCTCAGATGCAACAGTAAGGATGTAATTGTAGTCTCTGGCCTGATTGGTTGCCATGAAGTCAGATCAAGTTTTAGCTCCACTGAAGAAACCAGGTCTTTAAATTATAAGTATGAATAGGATATTAACTGTTCAATATTACATTTTACTTTAGTATAGCTTGTTTAATTATTGTTCTAGTGAAAGTGCTGCTTGTTTTAAAAAACAAAAATGAAAACACATTACTGCATTGTCATTGTTGTCACCCTTGTCTTAGGGTAATACCACTCGGCAAGGAGCAGACTATAAGTGGACACACATTCTGTGGGTTTATGTCCCACTCTGAGTCATACCCTTGTCCTTACCTCAATGCTGCCTCAGCTATGGGCATCACTCGGGAGGATGTGACCCTGTGCATCAAAAGACTCGACAAATGCCTAAAGACTCTGAAGAAAGAGGGAAATGCAGCAAGAAGCAGTTCTCCAGAACCTCCGGTGAACCAGGAGGTCGCTGATGAAGAATGACTGAACTTAAATATAAAATGTCAAGACAAAGCTGGGCCCTCTGTTACCTGCACCTACCTCTTACCTGATTTTGGATGATACGTTTTGATGGACTATCAATGTGGGGCTGTAATAATGTCAGTGACCAGAGACAGCAGGTGATTAAATCATACACAACTGTTTTTTGTTTTCTTTAAGCATAATTGACACAAGTTGGTACCAATGATTAATTTTGATTGTTTTGTGAGGACACGACTTGCATATAATTTCTTCTGATGCATTGTTGATTATTTATGTTAAAATACGCTAGTCATTTTTCATAATTAAAGCTGTCTAATATCTTTACAGAGGAGTCTTTGGATGAGATACTATAAAAGGGTTGTCCAGACAGATGGTGCATAATGAATGTACATTATGTTTTTGGAATAAATTAGACTCTACGGTGATATATAAATCAATATAAATTTATAACACGATATGATGTGCCATGTCTTCTGCAATATGTTGCAATGGGATACAGAAGCCATTAAGTTCACTGCAACAGATCACAAAGAACAGATGATATTCAATATTCACCAAATACACATCACATCTGTGTTCAATAAAGGAAACCTTCACTATTTGTGTCAACATTAAACAGATCGAGAAAAAGCATAGAAGGTATCTTGATGCACAAAAGAGGTGACTGTGATTGACTTCTCTAATCACTGATTACTTTTTAAAGTGTGAGATGAAGTTTCGTAGTGTAAAATAGTCATCATGGATTCACATTTCTGTAGATATTGGCTTTTCACTTGCAATTAGTCAAATAGGTCAGAATAAATTTGTAACAAAAGCAACAGAAGAACAAATCCACCCAACAGCCTTTAAAAGTGGACTGAATTCGGACAGTTATGCTGTTGCATCAGCACATTTCCCACTGTTCCCAAGCTGTACTAAAGCATTAAGAAAATATAGTGGAAAAACACTGCTGCCTGTGATGGTGCTGGTACAATGCAGCATTCTGACAAGGAGATTTCATAAAAGAGTATTGAGACAGTAAATGTCGCAACTCATTAACCAGCGTTAAGAAATTATTACCTGCCTATGGCTCTGAAGACTTTCAAAAGGGAGCATGGTGGAAACCTTTGAAACAAATCTATTTTTAGACCAAATGCACAAGTTAATATATGCCATTCCTTGTCAGTAGTTTGTTTCAAATCTGATGCCATCTTTTTAAGAGTTGCAGTGGGATTTGAAAGTGGCTTTCTTTTGTCCTGAGAGAAAAATGCTTTTAAGGTTTGTTGGAGTGTGTTTATCTTTCATCAGATTAAATCAGAAACTTTGCATAATCTCTCTAATTCAGATCAGTGTAAAAGCTGTTTGTTGCCTCGTATTTTGCTTAAGCCCAACATTATTTACCATCTTCCCTCCTCACCAAAAAACAGACTGCCCTTAAAAGCACTCTACACATTCAGTAAGACCTCTGAGTACCCTGGGGATGTCGCCACATGACAAATGGCCTTCCAGCCTTGACTCAGTGATGATGGCATCCGTCGTCACTATACTGTATTGAACCTCTTTGGAGCCTCTTTTGCACACAAAGGTGGCGCATACTGCTTTAAAGAAGTTCAGATGTCTGTTTTGTATATTTAAACATGTCAATATGCGAAATGATTTCATAAACATCACTCCTTTTTAATGAAACTATACAGTACAGAGCTCGGTGTGAGCAGATCTGCGTGGGTCGCCACAGAGGCGCTGTCCGTGGTGCTGCAGTTATGCGCTACGGAGCTCCTATAAGAGGGAGGGGAAATGTATTGCTTTTTCACCGTAGGACAACATTTCCAATGGAGTCTTATAACAGTTATCAGGTCTCAGTCAAACATTTTGATCACAAGAAAAAAATGTTTACAGAAATGACAAGAAGAGGTTGCTACTGTGGTGAAATTGGCAATGATTTTTTCATGGGAAGTCTAAATTTATACCCGTAAGTCTATGATTGAAATAAATACATTTCAACAAAGGGTGGCTTTCGATTTTAAAAATAGACATCCGACATCTGGGTGTCCTTTAAATCTGCTTTCAAAGCAGCTCTAATTGTAATTAAAACTCATCTGTGACACACTAAAGCCGTGTGATTAAAAACCCCTTTTCTCCCCCTCTCGGATGAATGTTGCATGGTTGTTTAACCAACAGCTATCCGACTGGAGTCCTGACTTAATAAATATTTAAAGCGTCCAGAGGGGAGCTGCAGCTGATTTGCTGATGTCAGGGAGCCAGTGCAGCATTTCATGGTGCAGGGGTGTAAACGCGCGGTGCCATCTGCCTCGAGCCGTGCAAACCGACAAACCTCACACATGCAAGCCCGACAAGAAAGATGTTGTCAGCTCTCAAGATTTGGGCGTTATTGTCCCTGTCGCTGTGTTGCCTGCCTGAGTTCGGACATATGAAAAAGCCTTTCCGATGTCCTTCAACATGCAGTTGCTCCAAGGAGTCGATCATTTGCGTCGGCTCCTCCTATATCCCAAGGATCGCCCTCAACGATGTCAGTTCTTTGTGAGTAGCCACCCAGTCTATGTTTTTCATACATATATATATGTATATAGCCTATATATTTAAGTAAACAATATTTCCACAGCGTCTATATATGAATCACAAAGTATTATTTAAATGGTCAATGTTTTAATAATAGAAATGGAAATCGGAGCTGATGGCAATGCAGTCTTTATTTTTGGCTCTATTGTGACACCTTCACAGCATTTTTTTTTTGTGTTTTCGGATGTTCTTTTGCTTCTTTCAGGAGTATCGTTAATGGGACTTTCACAGAGGTCAAAGAGGCAATGTTTTCTCACATGCCAACCCTCCAGCTGCTGTAAGAATACTTTGCCTGTCCTTAATGCCACTTTGAAATTGATTCATACACTCTTCCCCCACTTAAATGTATAATTCTGCAATAACAACAGCCGGCTTTTATGCCACTTTAGTATCACAATCATCAGTAACTAAAGTCTCTGCTGTGTATTACTTCAACACAGATGCAGTAATGCACCCTACAAGTCTGTTGGTGCATCTTAAAAGTTGTTCAGCAAGAAAAGCTTTTAAAAAGGGTTGGACACCTGGAATGAATAATGGAAGCCTTGTCTTGAGCTTTCAGTGTGTTCCATACACTGTACCTGTCGGAGTCCATTAATCTTTGTTGTTACTCTAATAGTGGCAACTTGCATATCAGCATATATCAAGATGTAGCTGATACAGAGAATTAATTTTTTTTCTTTCAGATTTTTTTTTTAATGGGTGTCAACTTTACATCAGAGAACATTAGTGCTAAACATGGTTTGAGATTTCTCATTAAGATTTGCTGTTCTTGGCTTTGTTTCAGTAAGTGTGCTGAAATTACATTAAGTTATAAAGCATGGTAATATAATAACTAATTCAGCTCTTCATTTCCCCTACATTTCCTTTAAGAGCTCTGTTCCTCAGACAGAAGATCAAAAATGCATTGTTATGGTAGCCAGTGGAGTTTACATACACCATGTTTTGTTATTTATTGCAGGCTTTTGAATTCCAATTCTCTCACAAATATAAGGGATGATGCGTTCTCAGGCCTTCCACATCTGGAGTACCTGTAAGTTGTTGTTTAATTTAATATGAGCAAATGGAAAGATGCTGGCCACACAACATGAGTACAAGACTGAAATAAAATTGCACATCTTGATATGACAAAACAGCCTTAGGGCAGGAATGTTTAGACTGCACATTGTCTGATGTCTAGTTTTCCAGAAATGAATTCAAAGTCATGATATCATACATTTCATGTCTGTCCTATATAATATAACATGATGCAATCCCAGCCTGCATTTGTATGTGGGGCCCATGTGAGATTTTAAAAGAAAATGGCTGAAAATGAGGGCCCCTATATTGGATTGTCCACTGGTTTTGTTTATATCTGTTATTTGTTATGTGACTTTTTGAGAGGAAAGTAGAATTACTGTGCAACATTCATGTAAAAAAATAAAAATAAAACTCTTCATATCATAATGTTAAGAGTATCATAAGCAGTAATTAATGATAATAGATTGTCAGAACATAGATTGTCAGTACAATATCTCTTACAATAGTCATTGTTTTCTTAATCCACAGGTTTATTGAGAGTAATAAACTAGAAACAACATCTAAATATGCCTTCAGAGGACTCAGGGACTTGACTCACTTGTAAGTTCTCAGATTGTTAGTTAACAAATAGTACTATGTTTTACAGCTTTCGTAATACCTATTTCTTATGTGTTAATTCATTATGGATGTTCATAGGTCTTTGGCAAACAACAACATTAAAGCCTTGCCCAGGGACCTCTTTAGTGACCTGGATTCTCTGATAGAGCTGTAAGTTTTCCACACAGTCAAATCTGTTTACAAATTAGTGCCTTGTTTAATATTTTTCTCTTCAGCTTCTGTGTCAAGAATTGGCAATGTATATGAGGCCCCAGGTTTTATAATGTTGTCTTTCTCTTTCCTTTTGGGTTTGTCCTAGCTGCTACATAAAGTCACAAGTTTGTTTTTCTGCAATGACATACAGTAGTCCTTTTGTGCAGGGACTTGCGAGGCAATGCTTTTGAGTGTGACTGCCGAGCTAAGTGGCTCTTGACGTGGCTGAAGAGCACCAACGCCACAGTGTCGGATGTCTTGTGTACTGGGCCGGAGGACATGAAGGACAAGCGCCTCAATGACATGAACAGCCTGCAAAATGAGTGCATCTCAACGGGTGAGAAATGCCTGAGCCAGCTGGACTTGTCTCAAGTCCAGCTGCAGTATCTGTAGTATCATTCTAGGAAACCATTCATTTGCTTTGGTTTTGATTCGCTTGTTCATGAAAAATTCAAATAATGTTGAATTCTTCCATAGATTTTGTCCTTCATCAGTCTGTGGCATCTGAATCTTTGTCCGTTGACACATTCAGTTATAAGAATGACGTCTATGTGACAATTGCTGCTCCCAGTACAGAGAGCTGCATGGTCTACCAGTGGGACCACATCGAGATGAACTTCAGGACTCATGATAATATCACAGGTAAGAAACTGCCCAAATTGTCTTGGAATATTCTGAATTAAGTTTTTCTCTCATGTGGTTGGTGTGTTTCTCTGCTCCTCAGGTCAGTCCATTGTGGGTTGCAAGTCAGTTGTTATCCAAGATGAGGTGTTTGTCATTGTGGCTCAGCTCTTTGGTGGCTCTCACATTTACAAGTTTGATGACGACCAGAGCAGGTTCAATAAGTTCCAGGACATTGAAGTGTCCAAGATCTCCAAGCCCAATGATATTGAGGCCTTCCAGATTGGCTCCGACTGGTTCTTTGTGGTTGCTGATAGCTCAAAAGCTGGCCTGTCCACCCTCTACAAGTGGAACGATAACGGATTTTATTCATACCAGTCCTTGCATGAGTGGTACCGTGACACAGACGCAGAGTTCCTAAACTTGGATGGGAAGGCCCATCTCATTCTGGCCAGCCGCTCACAGGTTCCTGTGATTTATCAGTGGAGTCGGAGCAACCAGAAGTTTGTGCTGCAGGGCGAGATCCCAAACATGGAGGACGTAGTAGCTGTGAAACACTTCAGAATCAAGGAGGACCTCTACCTGGCCATGACACGCTATATTGGCGACTCCAAAGTTCTACAGTGGAGTCCCAAACAGTTTACAGAGATCCAGGCTGTTCCCTCACGAGGTTCCATGATTCTGCAGCCATTCTCTTTCAAAGGACGATACTACCTGGCTCTGGGAAGTGACTACACCTTTTCACAAGTCTACCTGTGGGATGATGACAAGAAACTCTTTGACCGTTTCAAGGAAGTGTACATCCAAGCCCCTCGCTCCTTCACTGTGGTTTCCACCGATCGCAGGGACTTCATATTTTCCTCCAGCTTCAAGGGAAACACACAGATCTTTGAACACATTATAATTGACCTGAGCTTGTGAGGGGCTGTGCCTTATTGTCCCTCCTGCAATCAAATGTCTTCCGCTAAAAATAAAAAATAAAATAATAATTAAAAAAAAAAAAAAGATTTGTGAGGGGAACAAATGGACAAAACTTTCTGAACTGTTAAACATCAATACCTGCTTAGTTCTGAAGCAAACTAGAGCTTGGTCAAGTAGTGTCTTGACTATTTCTTTATGGCCTTGTTCTATTAACTATTCTTATGGGTTCTTAGACTTAAAGAGGTTTTACCATTTCAGAAAGATTGCTAGTATTTTCTATTTCAGAAAAAAAAATCAAAATGACATGGGAGGTGGAGCTTTTCTGTTAAATATCCATCCGCTAGTAGTTTTAAACCCCAAAAATAATACATAAAAACCTAAGAGATACTTTTCCATCATGTCCTCATAGCCTGTGGTAATTAATGTACAGTATGTTGCTCTATCAGAGGGGGGGGGGTTTGTGCTCTGATAGGCCCACAGTGCCTCCCTCTGGCCATGATGAAGCATCACACCCCCTTTTTCCCCCTGCAGGGAATGTCTTGAAAGCACAAACCTTTAACTACCATGTATGAGATCTTAGATTGTAGTTGTTTAGCGGCAAATGTAACTGTAGGTGCTATAGACTGTGTTGTATGCGGAAGTTTAAGAAGATAAATTGTTTGTTCTTTTAGAAAGTGAAATTTTCAGGGCTGGATGTTGGTGATCCCTCCGCAGATGAACCCACGTAACTGGAGAATTCACAGTCTGATGCAAGTTTTAGATCAGATATACTGTGAGTGGTGAACGATCTTGTTATCGATCAGGGAAGTTAAACCTACTTGCAAGTTTGTAAAAAAAAAACAAAAAAACAACTCAGATTTTGGGCTTGTAACATAATTAAACTTTTATTGAATAATCCCCTCTCAGCAGATGTTGAAGGCCTCAGATGGAAATTAAATGTAAATATATCAAGTGAAAACTAGAGCTTTTCTCAATCTTTCAATATTTTCTTTGAAAATACTGATTGTTGACAATGTATAAGATGTTCAAAAAAAATCAGGATTGCAATGCCACTACCTTTCCAGAACAGACCTTTGCACTTATTACATAACAAAAAAAAGACAAATGTTACTGAAGCTTGCGGAAGCATGATATAAAAAAAAAAATAAAAACAAAAAAAACAAAAACACAATTGCCAACTTATTTTTAAAGAAATCTAACAAAGTCATTAAGTGCTTTTGTTAATAAAGTGAATGGCATTGCAAATAACAAAAAAAAGAGATATGCAAGCTTTCCAGTTCTTTTATGGTTTAGTTATAGTATTGAATGTTAGTCTCAAAATCTAATGTAAGTTTCAACAGTTAAGTATCAAATAAATGTGAAAAGATGAGGTTGTAAGATGTTTTATCACTGACAACAGATGAAAGATTTATTTCAAATGAATGAATGATCTTTGTCAGGAAGAAAATGCACAGTATTGCTTGATCAGCTGGGGTAAATGAAATCATTCATTAGCTTAAATTCCTATTTCTGTGAAAAAGTGCACTTGTAGATCAGTATCCCCAATGATTTGCAGCCTTTTCAGCTCACAGCTCAGTCAAAGCTGCAATGAAATATTCTGATTGACTCACTATAGATTGTACTTTTACTTACCACTCCTGCAGGAATCCTGCAAATGACTGCAAAGGTCCCCATGCTGGCGACTGCTGCATTTTTTAAGAAGAAGAAGAAGAACGTGAGCAGGACAGCATTTTACCATCATGATAGTGTCCTATTACTTGTCAATCCACAAGCAATAACGTGAAGTAGTTGTCTCTTGCATCATCATGGAGGAATTTTGTCCAATTCTTATTTCTAACATTGCTTCATTTAAATTGAATTTTCAGGGATTTACTTAATCGAAGTTTACTTAAGATCCTGGAACAGCATTTTAGGTAGGCTGAGACTTCAACTCTGACCACTCTGACACCTTGATTCTTTTATTTTTGAGCCACCGTGGTGGAGATTTGCTGATGTGCTTCGTATCGTTGTCCTGCCATATGACCCGCTTTCAATGAAGCTGAGTCGAGTAAGTTTTGGCACAAGGAGGAGTTCATAGTTGTCTCAATAGGGACTTCCATGCTGACATTCTGTCATATTTACAAAAAAAAGGCGCCCCCAGTTTTATGCCGTTGGCTTTTTTATGCCGGACCAAACAAGACCAAAACATTCCACAAACACATACCATTACGTACATAAAGCCAATATTTTGAAAATGCAGCTTGTCATTGTATGAGTGATGTGTGACATGAATTGTTGAGCCAGTCGTGACAAAAAAAAGCAAGCAAAATGTTCCATACTTGGCAAAACTTCTCCCTTAATCACTTAACTTTCTTGAAACCTGACCTGAATGAAAGCGGTTTAAGCTTATCTGCATTCATTCACCTGATTTCATTTTCTGTTTGAACAATCAGAAGTTCTCTGATTTGTGCATCTTGCCAATTCAGCATGAAGTTAATTCAGTGAATGAAGAAAAATACTAGATAAATGTGTCTTCTCTGTTTTCTTTTGCATGCCTTTTGTGGCGACGTTTCCAAAAAGTTGTGACATGAACCAACATTACGCTTGGTAACAGAATGGGTTTGAAACCCTTTAACATGCAGAACCCATCTCTCCTCTTTCACCCCTTTTTATTTAGCCACAGAAGTCGAAAAAAGGGGTCATCAGAATTTTCCCCTTTCTGGAAAGCTGCCATTACGTACACACACTGAACCATTAAATTCAGCATAGAAAAGCCAGCATGCAGCTTCATGCTTGACAGTGGATATGACATGATTCTGCTGAAATGCTGTTTGTTTTTGGATTTATTAAGGGCAAGGTGAGGCAATCTTTGTGCCATGTAACTTCTTTGATCTCTTTGGTGCAACAATGGCAGCAGCAATGGTTGGCTGTCAATCAAATGGCATCCATGGCCATGTGATTGGTCAGCTACTTTAAATCTTTTTGCTTTATACAATTTTCCCCGATTTGCAAAAAAAACAAAACAAAAACATATATTTATATGTGAAATTTATAAAATCCTAAACTTTTTCTTTTTGTACTTTGTTCTTTTTATCAGTGAGGTGAAACCAGATCACCCAGAGAAAACCCATATAAATACAGAAATATGATGAGAGAAAAGATCCATGCAAATCCACATCCATGTGCATTTGGGAGTATTTATAGGTTCAGATGTAAATGTTCTGATCTGAAAGAAGATTACCTATTTTAGGTTAGTTTTAGTTGCTTGAGGAATTTAAATTTGCCTCCTGCTCTTATACTGGCAGCATCAGTGGAGGCTGCTGGTCTTTCAAAGAGGTGGGAGCTCATTGCTGGTTTACGTCATAAAATTTGGCAAATACCAAGAAATATATAAGTTTTCTTTTTCACTTCTCTTGCAAAATCTGCAATGGGACTGAGTGCTCAATGATTGTGATGGTGGATATCTCAGTCAAAATGGGATTCAGCCTTTTGACTGATCCTCCAATCATCATGCGGAAGCTCAGCGTCCAGGCCAGCCCACAGCTCCATTCACCCCCAGAGAAACTGAGCATCTAGGGGCGGGACAAAATTGTGACATTTATCCAATGACCGTCGAGTTTCAATGCAATGAAGTGAAGTGCACGGATGCTCAGCTTCTATGGGTAAAGACATTGACCATAGACCTTATAAGAAAACGATTTCTTGAAATCTGTGGCATTGACGCTTCTGAACGAACTAGTGTTCGACATGAATGTGTTCAAACGCATTTGTAGTCAATTAAATGTTAACTCAACTGTACATATTTGGCCATTTAATTGGCTGAGCTTCCCTTGCAGTCTTAAAGAAATCGCCTCTGATACACACACACACACACACATATCATATATATATATATATATATATATACACACATATATATATATATAGATAGATAGATAGATATATGTATATATATATATATATGTTTACAAATAGATATAGAACATTTTTGTTTTTTCCTCAGACCATTCAGATGAGCTTTCACCCATAGGAGACGGTGGTGTTTCTGGATTATGTTCACCTATGGCTGTTTCTTTGCATGATACAGCTTGAACTTTTAGTTTGCACGGTGAAGTGGAAGTGTTCCTGAGCCCATGCAGTGATGTCCAGTCGAGAATGTCATCTGTTTTTAATGCAGTGCCTCAGGGCCTGTTGGTTCCTGAGGGCACAAAGATCCTCACATCCTGTTTTAACGTTGTCTTGTCCCTTGTGCACAGAAACTCCTCCTGATTTTCTGAGTTGTACGTACTGTACAAGGGATTATTAAGGTCTTTACAATTTTGCATTGAGAAACATTTTTAGATTCAGTTTGTCACAGCTTGGTAAACCTCTGCCAATCTTTACATTCAAAAGTCTGCCATTCTGAAATTCCCCTTTTATGCTACTGACCTGAATCCAGTTAACCTAATTAGCTGTCACATACCCCTCCACTTGTTTTTCATTTGTACCAATTACTTTTTCAGCCTTTTGTTTCCCCTGTTCCAACTTTTTTGAGATGTGTTGGTGCCATTAAAGTCAAAATGAGCTAATATTTTTCATGAAATGGTAACATGTCTCAGTTTCAGCATCTGATTTTTATGTTCAATTGGGAATAAAATATGAGCTTTTAATATTTGAAAAATCATTGCATTTTCTTTTTTCTTATTTTTAAACAGTGTGACTCTCCTGTTTGGTTTTTGTTTGAAAATTGTCTTGAAGTTGTGATGGAGAATTAAAATCTGTGGTATACGTGTAATGTCTATATGACAAATTTATGGGCTAGGGGAAATGCATCTTTGTAAATGTGAGTGCTGGTGTATGTTTACTGTAATAATTTGTGTATGAGTCTATATGTACTGGGGAAATGCAAGTGAACTAAATGTCAAGGGCAAGTTGGAAAAGGGAAGGTTGGATCTGAAAGGTAATTTGGCTCTCCAGAGGTAAAAGGCTCAGCTGTAATGGGATGCTCAGGTAGAAGCTTTACACATATGGGGAACATGTGCGGCAGGTAGATAAGAGAAAGTCAGTGAGTTACTATCCTTGTGTATTTGTGTTTGCATGGCTGTGTGTTTGTGTGTGCAGGTGTTTCTATGGGTGCGGATGAGTGGATGTATGATTTTCATGTGTATTTGGCCCCCGTTGTAACATGGAAGCCAAAGGCCTAGAACAACACCGTAATCTACTGTGATGCCTACTGCCAAAAAGAGAGAGATAGAGGGGAGAGAAAGAGAGAGAGGGAGAGAGAAAGAGAGCTCCACAGGGACTCAGCAATCAGGAGACATGGCAGCCGCTTGGCTCTCAGTTATAATGGATGAGTTGAGGTCCTCCTGCCATCCCCTGTGGGGCTTGGTCTGAATCTTCCATCTCTACCCTATGCTGCACTCTACAGTCTTGCAGCCAAATAGTCTTGTAGCCAAATTTCATGGTACACATACTGACATACACACATTCATCTCACGTGTGCTATACCTCTTAAGCAGTCTTGTTTATTTAATTTTATTGATTGCCTGTATCTGCTTTATCATGTACTCTAATACTGTTCAGCACTGTCTCTCTTTCACTTCAAGTTGTTTTTGTGTCATCTCCATAAATCTGCAGGTGACTTTTGTAAGCCTTATTCTCTGAGTTTCTCACATTGGAAATGCTGAAGGTGTGACCTCATCAGAAATTCCTGTTGCTCTCTGTCAGTCACGATTAGCAGGAAACAAACTTGTCAGTGCCAACAGAGTGCTGAAACCGCATACAGTTTATTCAAAATTGCTCCCCTTTTTCATGAAACAAATGTGCAAGGAGACTTACTTGTTGAGACACTACACCCTTGCTACTCACTGAATCAGATTTACATAAGTAACTCAAAGTTAACTGCCCAACAGAGCATTTCACTCACAGCTGTCAAGTGCAACAGGTGCCTTACTGAGTTTTCAAATGAGACCATGGTGGTGTTGTGAAATGAAAAAGGTAAGGAGTATTAAGACCCCAAGTTAACATGTACTGACCTCATGCTGTGCAGTTTTTCCCTTAAAACTAATGGCAGACTAATATTGCAGCAGTATAAAGCCTTTATGGAGGAGAAGACTATCCCTTCATGCATCGGGCCCTGTAGGAAAGTCAGTTTCATTCTTGACTTGAAACACAGAAATGGCAGAGTATTTGAACTCATGAAGAAGCCGTGGCATTCTGAATAGCTTTTACTTCATTCTGTCGAAGTCAGCCTTGAAATTTAACCATTCAAGGACCAGGTCCACAAAACCAGCCACTCCTACCGTTAAACTGAAAGGTTCCAAGAGTTGGCTTTCGGTGAGTATTGCTTGTGTTTTGGGAAGGCATTGCTACTCAGAGACGATAGCTAATCAAGTGAGCTAACCGTTATGCACGTCATTACTTTTTATGATTAACAGCTTGCGTTACTGTTTGGTGGTGGGCTGAGAGAAGGTCTCTCTTCATAACACTGTACAAGCCTAGAACGTAAACTTTGGGACCAGGTTCACACTTGAGTTATTGGACAGCTATGGCAAGTCTCAGGAGAGACGAGAAGAGTTTTTTGTACCTGGCAGTTCAGTGTTGCCTCTATATATAGGTGCCTCTGCCCCTTTGACACTGATGGGTTTGTTTCCAGTCAATCCCAGCTGGCAAGGTGCAGTAGGAGCTGATGAGGTCACGCCTGTTGGGTATTCCCAATGTGAGACACGAGAGAAATGCTATGGACGAGAACCTCCCTCTGTGTTTCTACAGGCGTCCATCCTTTCATGTCACCAATCACTCCCCCCTTTTCTGGGCTTATGTACTTTATCTATTCCCTTTTGTCCTTTTACGGGGCCTGTCTGGAGGCAGAAAGAAAAAGCCATTTTTTAAAAATATCAATGCAAACCTGATTTACCCTCCGCTACCATGCCAGCTTTGGTCGGCGACGGGGCCGCAGAGTTGGGGGGGGGGGACGACAATCAATTAATCTGATCAAGCGCTTTAGGAAATGGAGAGCGTAAGCGCTCCTGGGGGACGGATATCCATCTCCTTGGGATGATTGAATTACGCACAGAGTGAGAGTTACAGAGGAGGGAGAACTGGAGAAATGAGGTGGTTAGGGTGACGGAGGATGAGGACGCATGTGCTTGAGAAATGCAAGGGGATGTGTGCTTGATACGAGTGAAAGATAGAGAGACAGTAAAAAATAGCAAGAGCAAAAGAGTGGGGTAAATGTGAGATGAGGTCACTGCAGAAATTGCAGAGAAAAGGAGTTCTTGTTTTTCTTCCTCACTTCATGTCTCCTATCTTGCCATTTAGGTTTTCTTGTGTCATACCTTATGGTTAATAATCTCTGCACTTTGACAATTGTAAAAAAAAAAGGGAAATGGGCAGGTGAGTTTGCTTTTCAGTTCCTTTAAAACAGTATAGCTATTGATTAATTGTTGTGTTAGACTGGAACAATCACACACTGCCCATTACCTCAACTGAAATTGTTAATACAGCACCAGGAAAAATAATTGTGTCTTGCACGTTTTCACAAATAATTCTGTTTCAGACATATTTAAAAATTGATTTCTTTTCTTGTTTTTCACCTCCCTGCAGATTGTTTTGCATAATGACAAAGCAAGAACAGCTTTTGGAGTGTCTTGTTATTTATTTAAGTATTTATTAATAAAAGACTGAACTACGCCATTTCAATTCATAGCAAGACCCTTTTGCACCTGTCTACCTAAGGTCTAACAGCTGATGATTTAGCCCAGCAGGAAAAACAAAAGGTTGGGCCAACTGTCCAAACGCCTGCAAGACATGATTGTGTCAATGAGTAGATGTACTGAAGAATGTAAGCATTTAAAAAGCCCTCAGAGAACATAAAACTGGTGATCACTATGAGAAATGTTCAGATTTCCTTTCTGGAGTTCCACTCCATCAGTCAGGCTTTTATGGTAGAGGGACCAAACAGGAGTCATTCCTCACTAAAACAGATAGGACAGCCTGCTAGAAAATTGCTGAAAAGCATCTCACTGGCCTTCAGACCATGACATCCTCTGGTCTCATGAAACTAACCTTTTTACCAACAGTGTGTATGGAGGCAACCAGGACTTGGGCCACATTGTTATACCATTGCTAGAGTTTAAATATGATTAAACAGTTTAAAAATCATGATTATTTTGTGGAGATATATTTATTTTTGTTTGTTTTCTGTAACAGGGAGTAAAATTAAGTCTGTTCAGGGGGAGTAGTTGAGCCAGAAAAATACTGACCAATCTTGATTAAAAAATATTTTACAGCATAGGACTTCAGGTTACTATAAGACTTTGTGTTTCAGCACGCAGTTACCCAACACGAGGGACTTTAAGAAAACAACACAAAAAAAAAAAAAAAACCAAAATCTCTATAGTAAATAGTTCACAAAAGAACAGACCATTTTATCAACTTAAAGTATGTCAGCACAGCTCGACATAGCACTTTCATGACAGCTGTTTCTAACTGTTGTCCATTATTTTATGAGAATGCACAACAAAGTCTTGCTTAGATATGGACTTTTCTTGTGAATGCTACATTTTACCCTGTCTGTAACTGCCTATGCATATCATAACTACTCTTCAACTGTGATTACCAGAGCTTTTTTGGGAGAACCTTTGAATAGACAGAATAAAATGGGCTTAACCATGCGTTTTCTACAGCTCCCCAGCAGAAAGCTGGATACTCGGGGGGAATAGTTCTGTGTCATAACGAAAGTGATGAAATACAATAAGAGGAAAGAATATGAACAACGCCCCTTTGGGTATTCACTGAGAGAAAAAGCAAAGAGAGAAAAAGAGGGAGTTTAGATTAGAGAAGTGGGGGAAAAATATCAGCAGGCATATACTGAAAAATGAAAGATGGGAAGAGAAAGGAGGAGTGGATGAGTGAGGTGGAAGAAAAGGCCTCCAACAAACAGAGCTGGCTAACGTTCAAGATATGGATGGGCTGACTCCCTGGTGGGAGAGAATTGTTGAATTACTGCTGGGAAAAATCCCGATGAGCTGCCAGTATGGCTGCAGGAATGAAGGGATGGTTGGAAGGGAGGTATCCAGTGGAAAAAGCTTGTCTGTAGATCTTGAACGGCAAATCTTGCTCACTGCCCTGAGCCATTATTCATAATAGACAAATGCCTCATGAGGCTGATGGTTGTTTAAACAGTGGGACATCTAGTCCTGCTGTGGTATGAGACAAAAAAAAAAGAGTTTGTAATTAATTCATTTTTGACAATGATTTACATTGGGAATTATTACAAAACAAATTGTGAACATCTTAAGTTTTGCTTACAGTCAGGGGGCCTGTAGAGGGTTCAGAGCTGTAGCCACTTTTTTTTAATAGTTATTATCTATTTATTTATCTTTTTCGTTAGAACTGACAACTGTAGCAGGATTCATTATGTTTATCTGTTGGCCATTGGAACAATCAGAGTGAATTTAGTTGAAAATGTCCATTTAGTCTCAGGGATGAACACAGTTTGGTGGTAAGGAGGAAAAAAAAGTTTGTTTTTCCAGTTACTCAAGAATCCATGTGCTAATCATGATAACATTTCAGAAATCACAGGGCTGAAGTTCTGACCAAAATGTTAACTTTAAACCTTAGTGGGCCGCAATGTTTTAGATAAGCACTAAGTGTGGAAGTGTGGACACAGTTGTGAACTGCACCTTGGCTCTTGGCAGAGACAGTCAACCGCAGACGGTAATTCTAGTCCTGATCCAGATTTCCAGCAATAGTGATCGTTATCTTTGGAGTTTCCTCACACAACAGCATGTCAGGCACTCAACCACTTCCAGGATAAACTCCTTTCAACCCACATTCCACAGCAGTTTTAGAAATGGATGAAGGCATGGATGCACTCATTGCATTTTGTTACATTTGGAGCACCCTTCTATTATCACGAGGCCCTCTCTTTCTATTCCACTGTTCTTTCTCAAATCCCCAAGCTTGCATTATCCTCTGGGATACCCTGGTGATTCCAGCTCCACTGCTGTGAAGCCTAGGCTATCCATCTCTAACCCTAGCTGTAGCCCCATTCGTTTTACACTGTGCAGATGGTGACAAAAACAGAGGCATCTATACTCTCACAGGGAAACATAGCACCATGATTCCTTCCTTGTAGACAGAATGGGAAAGCTGTGGATAGCTGGGGGTAAAGAAGAGTGAAGTGATGTATGACATCACAGTGAAGAGGAGGAAAGAGATCATGGAATGGGCAGGGTGGCTACAAAATTAGACAGAGACAGAGGACAAGACATAGAGGGACATGGGGTATATGCCAAGGCTACAAATCATGTCCCTGAATGTAGCACCAGCGCTGTCACCCCTCCCTCTTACAAAATAAGCCAGAGATCTATTGATTGGCACTCGTATTTGCTCGTGGGCTCCAGCTCAAAATGGAGCCTTTAATTAACTTAATGGACCGGCTGCAGCTGTGTGTGAGCCAGTAAGAGAGGGATAGCAATAGATGGTGGGGAAAGGGAGTGAGAGCATAAATAATAAGTGGGGTTAACTACAGACTCCTTCTACTAAAAGTTAGGCCTAGCAGCCATAGTGAGCTTGAGTTCTCTCAGCTTTCTCTTTTTCCTGCATCCACTGGCCAGCTTACATTTGTGTCCTTGCAAGCTATTTTCACCTATACCTCAATCATGGAAACATTTTGATAACGCTCAGCCATGTTTAATTCACAAATCTCACAAATCTCAGTGTCTGTCTGAGTAGAGTATTGATGGGACAATACTAGGATGTGCCTGGGTGTAGTCATCCCCAAAATACTATACCCCTGCTTGCCAGACCCCTTTTTCTGCACAGCACAGCTTGCTCTCCTCCACCCACCTCTGTCTAAACTCCTTCACTATGCACCATTCTCATTCCTGTCCACTCATCCATTCTGTCAAAGGTTAATTGGTTTGGAAATGATTCGATTCATTCTCAACGTTAATGCTGTTATCATGCTTTTGTTAGAAAAAGGGAGAAAGAAAAACTACCCCCCACATGCACTTAAGCCTAATTTAAAATAAAAGGAAAAAAGAAAAAAAAGAATCCAATTTAATTTTTTTTCCTTCTTACTCTGGCCTAGGCTTGTCCCCACAAGTCTTTTCCTTTAAATTATGGCAGAATTTCATTACCTTGAAAGCTTTTCTGCCTCCTCCCTCTGCTCCCCTCCCTGTCTCCAATACTTTGAATGGATCAGGACTAATGTCTTTCTTGTAACCTCAAGGTCGGAATATTTGGATCCATGGAGCGCTCAAGGGTTCCTGTGATTAATGCACTGTACAAAGTACCTTGGAATAATGCAGTGGCTGATGACTGTGCAGAGCAATCCGCTGCACGCTCACCAATACACAGATACATGACTACATCCGTTGGATGTTGGGAGATGAAGGTGCCCCTGTCATTTGAATTTTCCAGCTTGGGATCAATAAAGTCCATCTATCTACCTATTGATGTGGATCATGGCAGACTTTCATATTTAAAAAGGGTTAGCTAGAGTTTCTCTCACTTCCCTCCCCAACTGTGCAGTACAGTATTTTTTTCTATATGTAGTTTCGTGCTTCTGTCGCTACAGTATGTCTGATCTTTACTTAGGCATTAGATTGACACAAACATGCTATCACTTCCCTTGATCTTGCTTATATGAAGACCCATTTTCATTGGTGAAATATGGAGTTCTTGTGGAAAAAACAAAACAAAAACCCAGCTGGACCTCAGTGCATTCCTCACAAGAATTCCAGGTTTCATTTGCCCACTATCCATTAGAAAGAATTAATAAGGTTATCTTTGAATGTCAAAGAGATATAGTTTTAGACACATTCGTATCTACAATAAAACAGCGACCATCTGATTGCTTCTTTGGTGTATTTTGCTGACACAGCTGCTGATGTCTGATAAAAATGTGATTTCCTCTGTTTCCATGGCCACCTAGAGGTCCTCTCAGTGGCTGCTGTGCATGCCGTCCACGCCCTATTGATCAGAGGCACACAGGACTCTGTATTGAAGTTGTTTCTAAGGCTGCAGATGCTATCTCCACTTTTGTTAATTATTTACATTCGGTTCCTCAAATCTGATCAATAGTTAATTGAGCCAGCGAGCTGTTTGGGAGAAAAACTAAAACTTTGTGAAACTAAGGGACAAAATCTTCAGTGTAGCAATTTAAAGAAGTTTGATTTCCCATTCTGTTCTTAAGTATACTGTTATATTGGATTAAATTGTAATAGACAGAGGAAGAAGATACTTGAAATGACATCATGTTATATAACTGTCTAGTTTTCAGGTTTTACAGCAGGAATAATTTTGAATAACAATGCCTAAGGGAATTGAGAATTTTTAGCAATCATCTTGATTTAAGTGTCATTTAAAATGGCAGGATTCTCTAGGATAAACATTTAGTATTTGTCTTTTGTGGGCTTTTGGGAAAATCAGGTCTCTGAACACCAGTGGGGGCATTTATCAAAGTGTACATAAAAATAGTCAAGGTGTATGAGCTGCATGCACACGGAAGGTAGTTGGTACCAATGAAGCATGCAGTATAAGCAGTGAGCAGTAAGTCCAACACCTGCTTGTAAATAAAAAAGGCCTATTTACAAGAATGTGTTCAGTCTTTTCGATCCTGTTTGTATTGGTCTTTGCATCAAGAAAAACTGCCCAAGTTAATGTGCTAGGTTAAGACACTTAAATAACTTACTTGTGATCAAGTAATTTCTTTTTATCATCTGTACATATCCAGTTACAGAGACGATCTATGAATTTTAAAGTGGTCATAAATGGTTTAAATGCTGGTATTTGCATTTGCATATTTATGAATTCATCATTGCTCTCTTACTACTACATAATGGGACGGGAGTCCAAAGTTACTTTGTCTAGTTTTAGCCAATAACAGAGATGGGAGACTGCAAGAGGTAGATGATGCTTCCAAAGGCTGTAATCAAATATCCTTTTCAAGAAAACTGAATATTTTACCATGAAAAAGGTTCTTTGTGGTGCCTTTAGGTAAAAACAAACAAACAAACAACAAAAAAAAATAACTTCCACAATTGACAATTCTAGATTAGCCTATGTCAAAGTTGCGGTGAATAACTTCAGTCTCAAGCAACATAATAAGTTATGATCACATTTTCAAAGGCCTGAATCATTGGCAATTGTGGAAGTTATTTTTTTTGTTGTTTGTTTGTTTGTTTTTACCT
>JBAMYA010000015.1:3975368-3997272 GCA_037176975.1 Arrhamphus sclerolepis | reverse complement strand
AAAAAAAAAGGGAGAGAAGAAAACAAGCCAAAGAAAAGCTTTTTAAACATACAAAACCAGCTGTGCGCAGAATTAGAAGGGAATAAGGGAGGAAGGTGGCTAAGAGTAGCAAGGGAAATATAAAAAATGAAAATAAAATAGAATTGTGGGAAAAAAATGGAGGCAGAAATAGAGACAGAAATAGGGCATGATTAAAGAGAGAGGTCTCTCTTGTGACACCCTCGCCCTTTTCTCTGTTCTGTGTAATGTAGATTGTTGAATCTGCCTCATTGTCATTGCCTTATTTCATAGGAGCAGATAAATGGTATCTCAATTTTGTCCTACCACAGGCTTTAATGGAAGTCTTTTGAGAAAATGCAGTATTGAAGTACATCTACCCTTGCACATCTTTTAGCTGTTGAACTTTGTTTTCATTTGTGTGCATATGTTCCTAAAAAATCATAAGGAGGATGGTTCAGTTATTTGTGTTCAAATAGTTGGGTAATAGAGGAGGCAAGATATGTGTTACTATACTGTACCAACTGTGATTCCAACTGCAGTCTGGGTTTGACCTGACCTAGCAGTATTGCTAAATCTGACTTCTTACATGATGGGTACTCTGGCACACCTCATCTCGCTAAGACAACCTCTGGCCGCAATCTGGGTGTCTTTGTCAGTGCAGAGAATCCTGGCCACTGGAATTGCTGAGGTGTTGGATTTTCCTCTCCTCTCTTGCTCATTGTCTGCCCCCTACTTTATTCCTTCCCAGCATCTGCACATCAGCAATTTTTCCCCCCTTTTGTTGTCATCCATTCACACTATCTCAGACCAGGGGTTTCTCAACATCCAGGGACTATAGTGATGGAAACCCCCTGGATCATTTCCCTGTCTGTAATTAGCATACACCTTTCTATATCCTGAGCTGACAGAATGAAGCAAGGAAATAAGAGAAATGAACAAAAATTATGACAAGTAAGATGATAGGATTCATTTAAAAAATAGAAAAGAGAGAATAAAACATACATACAGAAGTGCTTGATTAAGTGGTCTTTTAAGCACAAGTGGGTAGAAATTCAGCAGCTCTTTAGTCTCTGGAGGACCTGTCTCAATTACCCTAATGAGGCAGAATGACTTAACAGTAGATTCCCAGGAAGACTATGGGAGGCAGGGATCCTTGCAAGGCCATAAAGGAGGGGCTGGGGGACCAACAGCCTCGATGTATGTGCAGTTGTGTGTGTGAGGAGCATGCAGGAAGTGGATGTCCTGTGAAGTTAAATGGAGCGTGCCGGGTTCCCAATGAGCCAGTGGTAGCTGTCGGACTGACAGACAGTGACCTCCCACTGTGCACTTTCTCTTCTGGGTTGTCAGAGAACGGCAGTTAACCTCAGTCTGCCCTGAACCTTGACCTTCGCTAAACCAATACATATCCTCAGTCAAGGTCTCGCATGGAGAATGTACATGTCACACTATGTAGGCCTACTGTATGTCAATTCTTAACCTCCCAGGAAAAGATGAAATAAACTGTGTTTGTGGAAAATAAAGACTTCAGTATTGTTAATTATGTTTGGCCATTCAAAACTGTAACTGTAACAAAAAAAAGTTAAAACTGCCAGAAACTATTTTTTGTCAGTTAGAAGTACTATATATCCAGCATTACATGAAATTCCATTTGCAATTCAACTTCTCACCGCTGTGTTTCCTGTTAGAAATACTTGGTAATGGTACAAAGTTTTTATTCAATGAATCACAACAACTAATTTTCCTAAAACAGTTTTACATTTTTATTCATATGCTGAATTTCTAATCACCTCATATTTTTGGAGTGCTGTCCCCAGCCAGTGTGGCTTTTTGTGTCAGTGAACAGGGAGGTCAAGGGAGGTCAGGCTTCGTTAGTTAACACTAAGAATTATTTCCTGCTCAGTTACAGCCGTGTGTTTGTTTCTCCATGTTGCTCTTTAAGTCTGCTGTCAGTCTGTTTGTAAAATATTTTACATTCCAGAGCAATAAGTCTTGGCACCTAGAGATCAGATACCTTTTTCGCCCAAAAAGGGCTCAAAGGCTCAAAAGTAGGGAGGTTTAAGTTTTTGTTTTGTTTTCTCTGAATTTTTGTTTTTAAGCTCCTTTTTTTTCTTGAGCAATGTGTTATTGTGGTGCAGAAGCCCTCATTGATGTCACCTTTCACCTTTCAATTGCTGCAAAGCAACCAGAATCATTTGTCATTCTTTCTGGGCCACTGAGTGAAATATGACTCATGGGCCTCAGAAATGTTGAATTTGGAAAAGTACAATGGCACATGGTGCCTTTGTCTCAGATCTCCTCCTTCCTCTTGTTACTTCTATGCTCTCAGTAAAACAGAAGAAATGGCTTCCGTTTAGATATTTTCTTTGTGATGGAAAGCATTTATTGTCAGATTCATTTTAATCTATCAGTTGGGAGAGCAAAATCTCCCCATGAAATGGCTGCCTCTCATTGCTGTGTCTCACTGCTGACCAGGTCACTCCTTCTTTGATAAAAGAAATGAACGAACAAAAAAAAAAAAAAAAAGTTTTATCCTGGGGGCTTGAATGATTTACCTTATTAAATTAAGGTTTGAATCAGAGTACATCTGGCAGAACTTAGCTTAAATTGTGAAAATGTCAAAAGCAAAGTGTTCCATGTCTCCCTTGTCAGCACCGACAGAAGACCAACAACTAGCCAGACTGCCATTCGTCTTCCGGAGTGAATTTTTTAATATCCGTAATGGCTGAGGCAATAAATTACCTACAGCCTGTCACAGAAAATAAAGTGCAGCATTTGAATGAAACAAAGAGTCACTACTCCATCAGTACCTCACTCTGATTTTATTTTTCAAGTAACTTTAAAACTTTGTTAATGTTATATATCTCTGCACAATTTTAGGGTGTTTTTCTTCATTCTTTTGCACATGACTGTTGTAAAACATTAATGTTTTACTCAGTTGTGTTTTTGTATTCTTCATTCATTCTGGAGCTGGCTTCACCACCACCACTTGCTTGTTTTGTCTCAGCTGATTGAAACACGTGTTGTTTTTACAAGAAGTAACCCTTATTCCTGTGACACAGCTTAGCATAGACGGCTTTAACAAGTTACTGTCAATATTAAAACGGAAGTGACTGATACAGTTGGAAATAACATGATGGGAATACTGTTCAGTGCTGCAAGCCTGCACACTGAGGGTTCCAGGTACTCTCAAAAGTACTACCCATCTGTCTACCAGGGCTGTTTTGGGGAGTAAAGTTGCTCCTCTTGAACTCTGTTTAGCCCCTGCTTCCTGCAGTTTTAATGGAGCAGGCTAATGAATATGACTGCATGATATTAAGAAAAAATGCTATGTACAATGTCACAGTTAAAAATTGTAATGTGGTATGAGTTGTGATATATAAACCAATAATTTTGTGTTTGGTACTTATGTTTTTTTTTCTGCTTTGCAGCTCAGCTTGTCCCCTGACAGTAAACAGCCTGTACAGGCACAAAAAAGAATTCTATTATTTCTACTGCAATAACACAGTTTTATTAACAAAAAAACAAAAACAAATAAACACAACTGTAATATCTGATTGGCCAAATATGTTATTGAAATATTGTGTTATTGTGGTATTGATATTGTGAAAGTTGATATTGCAGTGCAGGTTTTCCCTTTATTGCTCAACCCTGGTTCGTAGAAAATCTTGTTGAGGTCAAGATACAGCTCCCACACTCCCAGAAGGAATGCTTCAAGCTAATGTTATAGTTAGCTAAACTGTTTGCAGCCCAGGTGTATAATGTTGAATATAATATTTACAGTGACACTACAATGGGAAGCTTCCAAAATTAGCACGTAATGGCTGGACTTATCCAGCAATGTCCTGGCTGTATTGGCCCCTTGTCTGATAGATTTCCTCTTTATAAAATAACAAATTAGGCCTGATAGCTGATTGGAATTACATGTCATCTTACCCTTGAGCCCATCATTATGTGCCCTTGCCCAAGAAAAGGTTCCTCCCTCCCCCTCCTATGAAGATGACTGCAATCCCTCTGTGAGATGAGCGTGCTCAGTAATTGGAGCGGTGGGAGGCGATATGTGCGTGTCCATTCCTTCAGTGCCAGCAGTTTGCTGGTGGGCAGCCCATGGAGTTCTGCCATTTGTCAGATTGGGCTACAATTTCCTGGTCATCTGTTTGCATCAATAACTGAGGAATAATGGGGGGAAAAAAAAAAAGACTGTGAATGATTGGGAGATTAATATGGCTCCTCATAGTGCAGGAGTTTACTCCTATTGACTACATGAAGACTCGTACAGTCACTCTTGTGGCAAATTCCTCAGTCTGGAGGCCATAGTCTTCAAATGTTCACTGTCTGCACGTGACGCATTTCTCAATGATGTGTTGCTTTGCTGATTTTTTTTTTTTTTTTTTAGCAGAACTGTGGTGTACTAACAGATGGAGGATACTGTGCTTCTGGGAGAGTGTGTCATGTTGAAATGAAAGCTGCCTAATGTGAAAAATATGCCCCTTAGTAACAGGCAAGAGATTTCAGTCAGATTGCCTTAAGTATTAACCTCTTGTTTGCATACTTTAGCTTAAGGCAATGTTTATATTCCTGTGACTGGCCAGAAAGGGAACTGACTATATAAGAGCAAAAGTGAAGAATTAACTCTGACATGGGGCTGGTTTGGTGTTTATCAAGCTGTTTTAAACCACAGTTTAAAACAAAGTAATATGCATCACTAGCAATCATGGTTCTTCTCAGCCAGGCGCCCACAGAGTGCAGCTGTGCAGCATGATAAGCATGCGAACTCTGCTTCCAAAACTTGGCTGATCACACACTTCCATCTATCTATTTACCGAAACCAATTATTTTTTCAATCCAAAGGTACCCCTGATACCTCCCCCATCAGACTGCTGCAGCGGGGACTGAAGAATTCTAAAGAAGAGCAATGAGTGGTGCGGGGCCCCTGTGAATGTGGAGATGTGTTATGTTTAATCACAAATTGATGTCCTTTGTAGCCATGTCGGGTTGGTGTATCTGTGAGTTGGGAGAGGCAGGCGTCATGTGAGGCAATGCAGCTGCTCTGGCTTTCTTCACTCTCTGCAGTAAAGGGTTTCCTTTCAAAGGAGCCAAATGTGTCTCCTTTCAGCCAGACAAAATGGAGTCACTATAGTTCATTGGAGCCCCAAGATAAGATAGAACAGGTGTCAGGATGACTGTCACACAAATATCTTTTATATTCCTTTTTGTTGAGAATTTGGAACTAAGTAAATGCTGAATGCATTGCGTGTTTTCTTTTATTTCCAGAACTTTGCTTGTTCATGAACTTCTTCCATAGTTAATTTGAAATCTTTTATTCTTTTTTAGATATGTGGCATCAGTTGAGTAGTCTAGGACCACTATATGTGTCTCATGAGGCATTTCTTGAAACCTTTTTTTTGTCTTATGATGAAGAGATGGCAAAACATTAACTGACAAACACACTATTTTAGATTTTTAACAGTTTTAATTACAGCAATCAAAAAAACTGAGAGTTATGTTGTTTTTTGAGGGTTATTATGTTTTTCTTTCTTTCTGCCACTGGAACATTAAGAAAAATATGAGAAGGATTTTCACAGAAATTTGTCGAAAGGTTGTGAAATTCAAGTAACTGCTGCCTATTTAGTATATTGTTCATATTATATGCACTGAAAGCATCACAACAGAAGTTGAAACTTTCCCCAAAAATGTTTCTAAAATTATTTTAGTGGTAGTTTGACTTATAACAAGACCACAGACAAGCATCTTCTCCACATCTTTCCCGGTTTTATCATTGTGTGTCTCAAACTACAATTGTGAAAATGTGAAATACACACAGCTAAAACAGACAAGCAAACTACCAATATTTGTGAGCAAATTTACAGAAAGACAAGCAACTGAAACTCGCTTATAATAATGTGATATGGCAACCATGGTCACAGTGTTTGCTGTGTGGAGTTGGCCAGACTGTCAGGTAGGTGAGTTTGTGAGGACCCAGATGCAGGAGCCGGAGGCAGAAATAATCCAGAACTGTGATATTTAATGATAAGAAAACCAAAAACGCTGCCACAGCAGGAAAATACAAAAAGCAACTGGAACCAAAAGAAGCACACCACAAAACAAGGTGAGGCAAAAACAGAGGCAAAAACCAGGCATGAACGAAGCGAGCAAATACTATAGAGCAGCACAGGGAATACAAAGACAGGACCTTATATACACACACAGGGGTAACGAGACACAGGTGAAACACATCAGGGAAAGAAGGATCAGGAAAGTCAAACAGAACTTCAAACTAAAAGCAGGGAGACACTACCAACACTTGGGAAAAAAAAACAAAACATGAACACCACAACCAAACAACCAAACCTAAAACGTGACTCATACACTATTTATAAGATGAAGCTATCTAACATACATGATCACAACAAATGTCATGGCAGAAGCAGTGAAGAAAGTGAAGAGGGTTTTGTCAGACGAGGCAAGAAAAAGAGTGAGTGCAATAAGAAAATCCCGTACATGAGTCAGTATTGGTCCGACATAAAGTCTTTGGCGTGAGGTAAGAGGATCAGGGCTGCGAGTTGGATAACATCCTAGACTTGCTGCTGTTGGATTTGTAAGTTATGTGTGTTTGAATTTTATTGACATTAGGCTGTATTTAAAGTTCTTTGTTTGCTTAATGGTTCATAGTTAATTTCGTAATAGAAGCCAGTAGACGAGGTAACAGACAACTGCGCTTCTCTACTAGAGAGTTTGCTAAAGAGCACAATCTTATGTGGTATCACTTTAATCATAGACTCTGATTCCATGACTTGTTTTAAATGCGTTGACAAAGATATGCACTAATGTTATTTTAAAAAGGCAGTATATGGAACTAATTAAGGATTTTCTTTTTGAAAATAAAGTAATCCTGCAAAAGTCTGGGCTGTATGTTATGTATTGAATGACCCCAAATAGAATTAACAGGGGACCTTGCAGGTTACAGTATCTCAGCCCCCAACAAAGACTAAAGTAAAACTAAATCTTGTTTTAAAGGCATTAAAGTAAGATTCTGCCAGAACTAATAACAGGCATATGTGAGCCAGAATCTGCCACGGTGAAGGACTCTTCATGCAGCTGCTCATGAAAAGCAGTACATGCCACGACCAAAGCTATAACGATGCACTGCGTACGACCCCCAGACAGCACTAATCAATAAGTCACTGCAATGAAGTGGCGCATCGATTACACCAATGACAGGGCATTTACAGGTTTAATCTGTATAATGAGTGCAACATTTTTCTTTCAGCTACCTGCTTTCTGCCTGGCACTGACCTGTCCAAGGCCATCAGGGACCAGAGAGGGGATGGGAATAAGATAAGATGAACGTCTCTGTGTATGTGTTTTGCTGCTGGGGGTGGTGGACTGAAAAGCCAAAATAAGGGAGAGAGTAAGGGAGACCCAAGAGTAATTTATATGACAATGGGGTTTGTAGGTAAGAATGCGGTTCCGGGCTAGGATCATCATCATCGCATATTCGTATGCGCAGTAGAGGTGCTGTCGGTGATTAATGTGTGCTGTGGTTAACTCGAGGCTTTGCAGTCTCTATAGCATTTACAGTGTGTCGTCCTCTCCTTGCATCTGCAATCTCTCCCACAGTTAAATGGCTTTCCTGTTTGTCATAGGGCGAGAGGTGGGGTACGCACCATGCATATGACACCTTCAATAAATGTAGAGTCATCATTTAACCCAACCTGCATGCTTCTGAACTGTGGGAGAAAACAGAACTGAGTAAAAAACAGATTCCAAATTTAAGAAAGAAAACTGCAACCAAATGAGCAAAAGTGAGAATCATGTTACAATTAACTTTTGATTATGGCTCTAATAGATTGTCTGCTGAAGAACTCACAGTATGGTAAATGTTCCCCATCAACTGCTGCAAAAGTTGTCTCTAGAGCACACAGTGCTCTGAGGGTGTTGTCAAGGGAGTATCACTGCAGTGCTATGATGTGTTTTTATTCTGTCAGGCTCATCCCTAAGGGCAGGAACCCCAGTCATAACGGCACTGCCTGCTGGTTTACTTTTCTAGAAATGCTTCAACACATAAAGTGCATACACATGCTGACACACAGACAGGAGATGCACACAGAAACCAGTACTACATGTTTACGCAGACACAGCCCGTCACCTTCACAAAGTTGACTGCTTGCAGCTAAGCCAAGTTAAATGCTGCTTTGCCAGTCCATCTTTGCTTCTCCTTCTCTGCCCTCCTCCCCTCCCCTTTCCTCATCTTTTTGACTCCCAAGGACAAGGAGACCCTCTGTACAATTGGACACCATTTATCACTGCAAGAACAATTACAGGAGACATTTCATTGTCAGAAAATTTCAAGCCATTCTTTCCCCCATCTCCCTCTCTCTTTATCTTATGCCTCTTGCTTTCTCAGTCTCTCTGTCTCAACATCCTTCTATCCTTTCCTTTTTATCCTTCTTTCCTCTGCTCTGCTCTTTATTGCATGGATCCCAATGAGCTCAATTGCAGGTCAGGCTCTCATTAGCTCAAGCACAGATTACACACAGAGAAGCTCTATATGATATCTCATCTGAAGGCCCCAAAAGATTTTTCCCTCTGTTTCTAACAATGGGTCCTTTTTTCCCAGGCATGAGAAATTGCCTCTGATACGGTATCTCCAGCCCTGTGTTTTAATGAAGGCTTTCAATCTGGAGGGCTATGAAGGGGAAGGAAGACAGTCAGCTGTCCCAATCTTTAGGCTTGTTAAAACATGCAGGAATGGTCTGTAAGTGTCAATCAGGAAAGAATGTAATATCAACATATGAATTAGATATGCAATGTCTTGTGTTTTCTTTAAGGCCCCCCACTTTTGGTTCTATTTTGATCTGTTGGACTCCATGGGTGCATTATAGTACAAAAGTATTTTATATGGGAGGTATATAAAGAAATTTAGCACAATCAGAAGAACATGCAGACTTGTTAAGTTTTGCTCCCTCATCCCTGAACTGGCAAATCTAAAAGCACTACATTTACAGATTTATCTTAGAACTTCCATCCATCCTTTTTCTATGTGCCCTTTATCTTTTTTAGGTTCATTGGTGGAGCTCACCAGTGCAACAGTGAAACAAATGAGACAGACAGCCATACGTCCTCATACAATGTAGAATCACCAGTCATCTCAGAGCTCATATTTTTTAGGCTGCGAATGGAGGCAGGAATAAGTAGACAAAACCCTCACTGGCTTGGGAAGAAGAGCATCAGCTGAGATTTGTACCTCTGCAGTAACCACACCACTGATTTAGAACATTTTCTCAACTGATATGAGAAACTTTGCTGAAATTGTGTGGTTCACACCATCAGTTTATTTTATTTGCATATCACATTTGTTTAGTCAATATTTGGTTTTGGTACAACAGTTAAACGCGTGCTTGCAGAAAAGCCAATCGAACCAGTCGTAAAACAGCCCTCTGGTTGCCTATATAGCATCTTTGGCATCAGTCGGTGCTGGATGTAAATCAGCCTAAAGTGATAGGCAGTTGTAATTTATCTGCAAGAGCTCATAGGACCACTATTAGTTTGTTTTAATGCCAAATGACATTTAAAAGTGCTTTGGTTTGTGTTAAGGCAAAGAGAGCAAAGAATCTCTTCTCAACACACTCTTCAGTGCTGTGTACTCCTGTTGTGAAAGCAGCAGGTATAAGTCAGAATAAAATCATGTTGAGCGAGCATGTGTCCATTTGTGTCACTGTGCAGACTGGTAGGGAGACCCTGAGGCAGTGCCTGAGGGCTGCTCAGTGGGTTCTAACACACTCTCGACAGTCTCCAAGTGTGTCTCAGTACCAGCCCACAGCCACATGTTAAACTCACACATTGAAATGCATGTATAGGTGAATGTGTTCAAGTACAGAGGTGAAGGCAGCTCTTGGCTCATGGCGGTTAAAGTTTGTTATCAAAGATAATGCAGTACAGAGCAACTGGAAAACATTCTCTTTTTACCTTATTTAGGCATGAACTGACACATAAGGGCTGTTTGGCCTTGTGAGCCACATGTGTCATTCTATCCCTTTTTTAAAAAAATTTTCAGATATGAAAAACATGCAAGATTAAACTGAATTCCCAAAAACCTAGGTCACTGTTTCACTGACTTTGTTTTACCAAAAGAGAAAAAGAAAAAGTTCCTATTGTACTGTAATTTCATACATATTTTCTAAAGTTTTGAACTCTACATGCATGCAATTTTTGATACATCTATCTATCCATTAGCTTCTACTTATTCCCTCAGGATTTGCCTGAGCCGCCTGATGGTTCGCCAGAATCTTCTTGGAGCTAACTGGAAGCTGCTTTATGTGGCTTCTTTAAACTCCTCCGACACCCGATTTTTCAACTCAGAAATCACTAGGGCTGCAGTCCACTTGGTCTGTTGGTACCTGTTTCACAAGTTAACCAAAGGTAAGAAAGGCCTGGGCCACCATGGTAGACACAGATGACTTTGCAGCTACAGCTCTGGTCAGCTGCCTCAACAATGGAGGTGTTGAACATGACCCACTTGGACTCAATATCCCCAACCTCCTTTGGGATGCTGTTGAAGCTCTGTATGAGATGCAAGTTGAATATCTTTCTGATAGGTTCTTCTGACAGACATTCCTCGCAAACCCTTACTACATATTTGGCTCCTCCAGGTCTGACAGGCATACTCCAACTGTTCCAACTCACCACCAGGTCGTGATCAGTTGACAGCTCTGCTCTTCTCTTCACTTGAGTGTCCACAACATATGGCTCCAGAGCAGATGATACAACTATAAAGTTGATTATTAAACTACAGCCAATGGTGTCATGGCCCCCAAAAAAGATGCATGCACTTATGGACACCTCTTAGGTCAGAGAGGCCCAGTCATGCAGGAAAGGTACCATCTCATCAACGGGGGAAAACTCCAAGGTACAGAATCCAAGCCGGGGCGCTATAAGGAAAACCATACCAGTTGTTGCCTTTCACCTTTGGCAAGTTCAGAGAAAATGAGGTCCAGCCTCTCTCAAGAAGATTGGTTTCAGAGCCCATGCTGTATGTTGAGGTGAGCCCAAGTATATCTAGTCGGCCCCTCTCAACGTCACACTCAAGTTCATGCTCCTTCACCACCATAGAGTTAAAGGTCCATATTACAACAACCAGTTTTGGAAGCTGAGGGTCAGCACACCAAGGCACTCCTTGCCGATGAGCCTCTTCTCCAAGGCTAGCTACAGAGTGGGCCTGGTAACACTAGTCCAGGAAGGGAACATCGAGCTCTTGTTCTTTCTTTATCTATGTCAGCCGTCAGAATCACATTTAATCTGGCCCGATCCACGGGACCAATTTACCTTGGGAGACGATACCTGGGGAAAAGTCCTGGACAACTCCTGGGATCGCCCAGGCACACAAACCTTTCACCACGTAAATGAAGCAATTGGAGGAGGGGGCATTGAATTTTAAAATTTGAGTTTTCATTTAATCTCCCTGTCTTTCTTTGTGTGTTCCATTAACATTGTAATATTTTTTATGGGCAATGTCGCTGCCTGTGTGACAATCATGTTTCAGATTTTAGATAGACCCATGTAGTTTGTGACCACCTGAAACACAACTTGTCCTTACAATTTGGTAAAGGACTGTTTTTGGAAAATGAAAATGTTGACAATGGAGTGAGATGAAAGATGACAGATGGTGATGTTGGTATTACTTGTGATGAAATGTACAAAACTGCTAACAGACATTGAAAGTGATATTCTTCTGCAACTGCAACCACAAACTCTTGGTTCAAGGAGAGGGTCACTTATCTCTGGAAAGCACAGCTGGATTTATCAGCAACCGGAGCTCCTGAGGAACTCTCACACACATTCCTTGAAGTTTGTCTCTGCAATAACTCTGTGTTGACACCACTTTAAAAGGGTCATTTAGGAAGAGGGCAAAAGATCTAGCATGTCTGTACAAGTGAGAAGATGTAGAACTGACCAGTTACCCCCACCTCTGCTGAATGCTTAAGAGGAAAAGAAAGGCAATAAAACTGTGCTTTTCTCAAGTGTAAATTTTCAATAACATTCAGTTATTCTGCTTAAACTCTTGATTTAGTAGTTTGTAACAGACATTGTGTTTTGTTGCAATACTAGCTTTCAATTTCTATCTTAACAACTGGGTCTGAGGATAAACTACAGACAATCTATGAAGAATTTAATATCAGTGAGAGGGTTAGAACACTGATTTAGGACCACTAAATAGAAGCTCCATATAATCAACTTTGCATATTTGATGTGAGACACTTGGGCTGGCTTTCAAATGTAAATTTTGCCAGCAAAACTAAATCATTTAGCGCATTTTACTTGATGCGTATCTTCAACAACAGTAATTCAAAAGATTGCTGCATCCATTAGCAAATTGGGTCTGCAGTAGATGGAGAACAGGGGGGAGGGGGCAGTGATCTTTTATAATCAACAGTAACTGTTTCAGAGCTACAGTAGCCAGACACTGCGGCACATGGACACTCATAAAACATAACATCTAAACAATAGGCTTATTGATTGGCTAGTCGGAGCAGTGGGTGAAATGTATTGTAGCTCCAAGTGATGCATGCCACAATCAGCTTTGACGAGCCACTGTTTGTTCCCCAGCTCCCTCGCACTCATGGCCTTCTCTGTGTATCCGTGAGACGCCCGCAACGGATCTTTCAATGGGCGTCCTTCATGGTTCACAGTTTGCTGCCAGTGCACCCTCCCTGTCTGCTTCTGCTCTCCATCTCATCCCCATTCTGTCACTCTTTCCCACACACATATTTTTCAAGACACTGGCCTTGTCAGAGAGTTTTTGTATGTGTGTATTTTTTGTATGTGAAAAAGAGTAGGATGCAGTCAGTCCACTCTTTAAAACTCATGCATTAGACAGAATATCTGGTGCACAAAGAGAGACACAAGAGGAGAAGAAGAAATGGGGCCAATTAGAAGCCTGGAGCTTGCATAGTCCTCTGATACTGGAGGTCTGGGCCAAAACAGCATGTGTGTGTGCATGTATACTTCTTTGTATAGATGAATTTTTTTCATGTAGCCTATAGGAGGTGAAGAGTATAAAGGTAGGGCCCGAAAATCCATTATCTCTATTTTAGTGTCCAGCATTACTGGAGGCAGCCTGAAATATAAATAATTAAAATGACTGTAGGGAGCTTTTAGGCCAGATTCTTTGCTTCAGAAACCTTCCTTTTACTGGTAATCAGATGTGATACTAAAAGGTGGTTGGATTGGGTTGATTCATTTAAATGTGTTTATGCAGTAGTGCAAAAGTATTTGTGGTTGTCCTTTATTTTAGTCCAAAACTAAGTGATTGTTTCTTACTTAGGCTGTGCTTGGACCAACAGTGAAACATCTTCCAAATGGTCCAGAAGTTTTTCTATATTATGAACTTAATTGAGTATTTTTTTGACATTCAATGTTGTTACAAATCACACAGTTACTTAAAATAATTCATCCATGACCCAAAGAACATTTCTCATCTCTAGGGCCTTGTCAAAGGGGTTGACTAGCCATATTTTTTCTGTCTGAGAAAAGAAAGTTGTGTCTTGATTTGTTTCTGCACCCTTCCAGAATCCATAGCCTATATGTCTTTTGCAGCCGTCATCACATCTTTGTTAATTAACAGGACAGTAAACATGCTGATTCCCAATGGTGAATGCTGCATATTTCCCTAGACACTGTCTAACTGGTATATAGGGGCTTTCTCTTCTCCACAATATTTTTAATCAGCCTTCTTAATTTTAAGCCCTCTATCTTTACTCCCGGTCCTCAAAGTCAAGAAGGAAACTGTCATTCCTCCTGCCCCCTGGCTCTGCCCTGTTCAGCTGTTTAATCTGTCTTCAGTGGAGAACTTACTAGAATACTTTTGATCAAATTATTATCCATTTCTTGTGTAGGGGATCATGAGGGTGTTCGAAAACATGGACATCGTCATTGACATTTCCTGATGGATCCAGTGTTAAACCAAACGGGATGTTAGTGGATTTTTTAGACTCAGGGTGACTAAGTTGTCATCAACCGAAAAGCGGAACTGTGTAGTTATCCTTTAAATCTGTGCTGAAAGGAGTATGTCAAAGTCTGAAAACACTTAGGGTTTTATGTGGCATGGAACCTCTTTATTCTAGAGTGGAGTGTGTGGCAGTAATCTGACCCACAGATAATAAGACGGCATGTCATAAACCCCCTCAGAAAACTACGGCAGTTAGGCTCATATTTGCTCATTCTGTCATGGCACGCATTGTTTGCTGCTCAGAGGGAATTGTCTTCATTCTCTCTCTTATTTTTCCCTTTATAGTACTGAAACTAAAATAGTCAAACTCTTTAAATATTGGCTGGCCTCATATACACAGAGCCGACAGTCAGGCAGCATTCAGCGTTGCTGAAGTGTGAACTCTGTAAACAGAGATTGTCCCTGAGAGAGTGAGAGTCACGAACATTATCATAAGCTACTGTCAGATTTTATCTTTGTGTTTTTAAGTCGAGAGAAAAACCAACTATGATTTAATTAAATATGAGAAACTGGAGAAATAAAAATCCAAAAGGAAAGAACAATAGAAGCTTATGCTTAGTGTGTGTTTCATCATCTGGCCTTTCTTTTTTCCCCCCCTCTCTTTTTTTTTTTCTTTTAACTACCTCTGGGCTCTTAGAGCAGCTGTGGGGATATGTGAGTGCCCAGCTGCAGGTTGGAGACAGGCAGTAGTTAGGCATGCCAATCTGGTGGCTTCTTTCAGGCTGCCCACATCTTCAGGGCTTCTCATCAGCTTCCTCTGCTTTGCTGATCTCTGGCAAAAGAGCTAATTAAAATGAGGCTAAATTAACACTTTCACAAGATGGCCTGCCTCATCTGTTTGACTCCCTACTACTCTTTTTTTCCCCCCGTACCTCCACAGACACACACACAAACACGCGCTCCCAAAGCCCCTCCCTATTCTTATCACCCTATATCTCACTGAGACTGCCTGCAGCGGGAACATGTGTTTACCTTAAGGGTTTTTATAGCAATTACACTCATGAGCTCTCACTGCATGTTTTGTTTTCCATTTATGTGTTTATTTAATTGGCAGTCAATGTGCTGAAATTCTATTAGTTTCTGAAAAGGTCAGGGTCGTACGAGTATGGCTTCAGGCAAACTTGCTTGTGAAAGAAGTAGCATTTAAAGGGCTCCACACATGCACAACGATAATTAAAAATGGCCGTGAATAGGAGAACTTCACAACCTTTTCAGAAAACAATTTAAAAAGAAAAATTATGCACTACCAGAAGATCTACGCTGTGATCATATTTAAAAATATTGCCAGAACATAAATATTTAGCTCTTATTGAGTTCATTTTTACTTCATGACTTAAATTCACTCAAAGCACTTGTTGGATGTTAATAACTGCATGCTGAACACAGCAGAACCTTAGACACGGACAAAAGACTTCTGCGCTGGAAGTCTCTCTAAAATGCTATGGTGTAAGGCACCTTTCTACTGTCAGGTCATCATCCAAATTACCCAGGAATTTTAAAGTGTTTAAATTTTAAACTCTTATAAAGTGGCCAACATGGCCCTGGCTGCATGCTGCTGTTAATAATGAAAGAAGATGAACAGAACAGCATATGTAATGGAAACTTGGCTGGAGACATGGCACGGGCTGACTTGGTATTTCAGTTAATTTGTCATGCACACCACACCCCTTGGAAGATGGTGCTGATTGTTTAGTGGTGTTGATAAATGATAGTGTTAGGCTGGCCCATCAGCATTTCATAATCTGCCCTTTCTTTGTCTTCTTCTCTCCATCTTACTTTTGTTCCCAACTCATCAAACTTGGATGTTTGGTCAGAACCCCTTAAGATCACATGTGAATGAATAGGTATACTCCTTCTTTACCATTTTTCACTGAGTAAGATAGAGATAAACTTCAGTAGGAGGTCCATTTGAAGTAAGCACCTGAAATGGACAATTTAAGACGGTTATAAAATGCTCTCTGTCACGATCTTTGTTAGACATCTCACTGTGGTAACTAAGCTAATGGAAGTAAGCTCATTGCAGTAGCATTATGCTTGAATTTGTCTGTCTGCATGTGTGTCCACATCCAAGTGTTAATAGGCTCTAAGACAAACTTGAAGAAATTAGAATTCGATCTCTAAAATGCAGTGTAAATTCAAAACCTTATGAATCGGTGAAAACTTCAAATTTCAAAAGGTTGTCCTCGCTTTCACAAAAATTATCAAATTAAGGGAATAGAGGGAATGGAAATTGTTTTGCAATGAAATTAAGTGTTTCCTCTGTGGAGAATACATGTACTTAAAACACACTGAAAACTATAAACATAATGAATAGTTCATATTGTTTATTCCCCTTAAAGTTTAATTCCCATTTGGAACTCTGATAATCATAGACACAGTAATTTAGCTGTCATTTTCTAAGGTCGCTGAGTTTATTCATCCCAAAACAGGCTTTAGAAACATGCTCAAGAGACACTTTCATTTTTGATTACATTTTAAACACTTTTTGTTTTTAAATATGCGTGACAACTGGACGGAAACTACTGGCTGACCACTATGATGTTAGATAGCCCTTGCCTTAATGGTTTTTGTTTTAGTTTTCTTCTGAGGCCACTCACAACTAAAGTGACATAGTTGTTTCATGTAAAAATATACTGATAAACATAATAGAAAGGTCAGTATTAAACTAAAAAAAAGCAGAAGGCTAAACCTCTCTGATATTTATAAGTATTTTCTCTATAGTCAGACATTTTTTCTGAATCATTATAAATAATTTTGACTTTATTTATTTACTACTGATTACTCTTTTTGCCCTGCGATGGACTGGCGACCTGTCCAGGGTGTACCCCTGCCTTTCGCCCAATGTGAGCTGGGATAGGCTCCAGCAGACCCTCGTGACCCTGAACAGGAAATAGCGGGTATAGAAAATGGATGGATGGATGATTACTCTTTTTTAATTACAGCTACTTATTTACTTTTTTAATAATCAATTAAATTATTACTATTTATATTTTTACTTTTCATCTTTACAGAATATATTGTCATTTATTTATTTTTAATAAGATAAAGATATTTAATGATTATTAACTTCAAAGTCACTAATTTCAACAAAAAGTAGAAGGCTCAATATCTCAAGTGGTATTTTTCCCATGTTTTTCAGAGTATTTCCTAATAAAAGCTTTTGATATACAGCTTTTAGTTTTCTGTAAACCCTTCAGTTTGAGGCTTTTTTTAAACTTTAGGTCTGGGTCAAGTGGTTTTCTTCTTATTTTCTTCTTTTTTTTCTGAATGGTTATAAAGTACAGTGATTTTTCTTGATTCTGAAGCCTTTCTTATGTGTTTGTTTTGTGTGTTTGCAAATTGAGGATATGATGTTCTGCGGTCTTTTTCTATTCTATTAAATATGTTTGTTCATAAACATCAATTTCTGCATTTCGAAGCTGCAAGACATTCCAAGAACAATTGGTATAAGGGAATCTTTTGCGCTACGATGAGGTTAAAATATAAATAAATAAGAAAATCAAGTGATGCCAACAGTGACCAATGATAGACTGGTTACAAAGCACAATCTATAAAAGGCTGAGTCAAAGTACATTAAACTAAAATTAAGAATCACTGATTTTTTTTTCTTGCATTTTCACATTGTCCCAAACTTCTTTTCTCATTTCGAAGTTGCAATTATAATGTCTCCAGTAGAGAAAACACAACAAATACACGAATCGGGGCTGACAGCTCCTTTTGAATGTGGTTAGAAAAGTGTAATTATAATGCAAAACTATATAATCAGAAACTGCTGTTGTTATTGTTTTTGTTTTTTTTTTAGTTTTTGAAAAACCACAGTGAATAAATTGTAGGGGAGCCACGCAGCTATTTTAGGATGGACTGGATCTTTGAATGTGCACTCTAACATTCAAGCAAGGATTATGCCCCCTCCCCAAACCTCCCCGCACTTAATTGGCTTAGATGAATATCTAAAGCGCTAAAGCTGTTTTTAAGCCATGCAATTAGCAGAATGCTATTATTGAATTTACATGAACATGTCAGATGCTGATTGTGTGTCATAAACAACATTTAAATCATAATGCACATGATGGATACTTTGCATAATGTGGAATGTTTATTTCTAGAAACGATGGAGCTAGAAAGAAGGAGACAGAGTGAGAAAATTGCCTAAAATTCAATATGCTGTGCAATTATCATGTGTAATAGCCTGTAAAATCCTAATATCTTTTCAGCCACTTGGAAAGGCAAAAGAAATGGCCCGGCCACTTAGCCCACTTTCTCTGGCCCCTTCCTGGCCATGACAGACGACCCTGTCTGGAGAGCAGAAAGAAATAATATAAGCCATATTTCTTTCAAAGGCTGGTTCATGTATTCTCATTCTTTCTGTTTAACAGACTTCCCCAGCTTTCCTCATCCTTCTGATTTCAGCAGAGCTATATTAACAATTACCTCCGGTGAATCGGCACATACAGTGTGCCGACTGCATCCTGGAGGTGGACGAGTGTGAGTGTGTGTGAATGGTTGAAGGCGGCTTGTAGCGTAAAGCAACACCACTAGAAAAAGTGCTATATAAATGCAGTCAATTTTCCATTTCATCCTGGAGGCAAAATACACTGTGTGGAGGTTGTTCTTTTATTTTGCTGTAATAGCAATTTGTGGACAGCACTTTGGGACCTGTTCAGCTTTCTTTTGACATTTCAGGCAGTCAGCTCACACAGTACATATGTTTCATTATCAAATACTTAATTTTTTTGTCTATGCTCCAACCACATCACTGTCCACAGATCATGCATACACAGAAAATTAACCTCCTGTTCTGATTCTTAAACTTGGCACCTACAGATGGATGCTCAAGTGCTTTTTTCTTTTAAATTTTTTAAGCATCCAAAACCTTGGCAGTTGTGGATTGGTTGGCAGGAAGAGAAGGACACAGTTTTCTCCTTTCAAAAGGCCAGTGAACTTAGTGGGTGTAAGTGGAATGAACCATGTTAAGGGGTGTATGTGAGTACAATATGATGCTTGTCTGAACTAGCTCACAGACATTTCTTTATTTCTTGGAGAAAAAAAAAGAAAAACATTTAATTTGAACATTTGCATGATAAGAGAGTTATAGTGAAAGAGTTCTTTTCTCTCATAGAAAATAGACTTGTTTATGCTGCATTACAGTTTATGGCATCAAATACATCATTTTAAAAACATTTCTCAAGGATTAAAAATATTGTAGGAAACCTTGCAAAGGCAGCATCCATGTGACATAACAGGAACATGCAACCTGTAAGTAGTAAAATGTGTAAGCCCTACACATTCAAATTGTTTTAACCTCTTGGAAAAAGGTTGTCTGTAGCTCTGTCTGTCGGTCTATTACATGAAATGATGCGACTGATGTGCTGTCATGTCAAATGTCATCAGGACATAAGATGCGGCGAGACGTTGAGTGTCAGCATCATTGCATAGTGAGAAGAAAATGTTTTCTTTTTGGGGAAAATAGTAAAAAAACAGTCATTTTACATTTTGTGAACCTTTATTGTATATACTTGTAATATATACTTGTAATTTTTGTCTCTTATTAGTCAGCAGCTGTTTGTGCACTTACCCTGTCAGAATTATACCCATATTTTTCTCTTTACTGTTCATTTTCTCATCTGGTGACTTTTCAGTTACTTGAAGTAATTGGCTCTAGTGCTGCTGTCCCTGCAGACAGCTGCAGATGAAATTGCACTCTCCAACACAGACTTATAGAAGATATGCAACATCATGCTGCAAACGATGAAGCGCCTACGCTTCCTGAGGAAGTGCTGTTTTCTCTGTGTTTTCTTGTAGACAGAGAAAGTGTTGCATTTCCAGTCCAGTCTGATTGATGTCCAGGTTCTCCTACACCACCTTCGCGTCTTCTCCCAGGATGCAAATAGTGTTATTACTGATCCTCCTGAAATACACAATCAACTAATCATTTGAAATCCACAAGGTGAAGTGATTGCTCTCACACCATGCTCCAAAGAGGCCCATTAGTTCTCTCTACACAGCCTCCTGTGCATGACTGATCATCTGAGTATTTTTCTGGAGATGGCAGGGTCCTGAATTGCATTGAAAGTCTCAGGTGTACAGAGTAGAAAGAAACAGTGAGAGCACAGTCCCTTGTGGTGCTCCTGTGCTGCTGATTTCCTGCTCAAACTGTACCATTGCTTATACCTAAGCCAGTAAAAGTAACACTAAAGCTATACATAGTTTCCTTCCCCAACTGTTTAATCGTACTGTTGTTTTTTGCCAGTTGGACTAATAATGTTTATGTGTTTCCACGTGTTATCATAAGCTACCCGTTTGATTCATCAAAAAGTGATATAACTGAGGTGGATTTATGTCAAAAAGTCACAATTTAGCAAATGTTTGCAAAAACTTTGACAACAAAAAGTAAAAAAAAAAGTTTTTGAAAACTTATTTTTTTTAAATAAGCAGAATTTATGATTTCAGAAGGTTTGTTTGCAATTTTATGTCAAAAATGTATATTTTCCAACCAAAAATTTTTTTATTCTGAGTGAAAAAATTACTTTTTTTGACATTTATGATTGAACAGTAAAATGTGAGTTTTACTAAATTTGCAATTTTACAACAAAATTTGCTTTTTTTCTGAGATTTTTTAAAATTGTTATTATTCTATTTTAAACAGCTGAGTCCTGGAACTATCTGGAAATGTGACAACATAGCTGGTTGAGAAAGTAAAGAATAGCCGACCCTTTTAATGGTAACCATGGTGATGATGTGGCCTGGGATGAAATAGAGTTTGACACCTCTGTCTTAGAGCAAATCATCCAAACCAAAGATTGCCTGCGATAAGAAATGAATGTAAGGGCTATTTTTTCATGTGTGCTATCCTCTCCTCTCCCCCTCCACTCCCAACTATACCCACCATCTCACGTCATCTTCCTAAAGTGTTCGGTCTGAAAGGAGCAGGGAGCACTCGTCACCTCTGCTGGAAGATTTCCTCATTCTGTTGCTCCCTGATAAGCTCTGACTTACTCCCTCCGTGTGGGTCAGGGAGACTTGGGGACACACAGCTTGTGTTGCCTTTTTGTAATTACATCAGCTTCACTGCGCTGTTTTTGCTCCCCATTCTCTATTGTCTTCTTTTCTAAACAAGTGATGCATCAGTGGGTGTGTGTGTGTGTGTGTGCATGCATGCGTATGTAAGGAGTGGGTGATTGGAGCTGAACAACTGTAATCCATGTACACCATCTTAGGGCACCCATTATTTTTCTTACATTTAGGCAAACAACATTAAATTGAAGAAGTGCTTGTGTCCCCAAGAGTACACATTTCTTCTTATGGTTTATGTTCTCCGTCCACTGCAGCACAGCTAACCCCAGAATGTAATGGTTTTTCCAAGCGTGACACCACATTCCTATAGCTTATGCTTTTAGAATATAGAATTTATTCATCCAATTTGTCACATGGCCTAATAAAAATAAAACTTTTTACATATGAATAAGAAATTTAAAAATAATTCTAATAAAAAAGTTTTTCATTGTCACTTTGTGTTTATCCACTTTGGCTTTCTGGCAGGTATGGATCATATATTTATTAGGTTCGGAGTATTTTCTTGTTTCTTTTTGCACGGTACTTCGCTTTAGGTTTTCTTCAGCTACAGTTTCATGACACGCGTATGCTCAGTATTAGTTAAACTTTCATTGGAGTCGCTGATCTCAAAATCTTTGTTTTCAGAAAGCATGTTTGCTGACAACACCAAAACATCATCTCTGAGCTCATTTTGAATGAAATAAATCTCATAAACAGCAGATGTTTCTCTTCTTCCTCTTTCTAATTTCACTGAGGTTCATGTTGTCATCTGTAGGGCTTTTTTGACGTGTTTAACTCTCATTAGAGTCTCTGTCTTTGGAATTGAATGTTTGTATAAAAAAAAGT
>JBAMYA010000015.1:3920202-3963002 GCA_037176975.1 Arrhamphus sclerolepis | reverse complement strand
GTTCTGACTCTGGGCACTAATAAAAGACCAGATCCAGATGATCTGAGGGGTCTGGTAGGTTTATATGGTGTCAGTAGTAAAGATAAGTATTCAGTGCCGCATATTGGTGCTTTGTTTCTAGACCTCCCAGTATCAATGCAACAAGAGAAGTAAAAGATGTATTCCCAACTTTTCTTGAAAACAAAAGGAGCATAGAAAGCTCCCTAAAAACTCTTTTCTGTCTTCCCAACATGTCTTCCCTGAACCATTTGAACCTCTGTCAACCTGAATTAAGAGAGAGAGAATAGTAAAGTCATTTACCTCATTAGCAACAAACAACATATGTTTCTCTGTCAACTTCTCTTTAAATATTTTTTCCATAGCAAAAGGAAAAGATAGTTTTACCCTAATTGTACCCTCACTATTGTAATATGAATAACTTATATTAAATATATACATATTCATAAAACATCCACTCAAAATTATATGCAGAGAGGCATGCAAAGGGGCAACCTGCTGTGTTTGTTCCTCCTGTTCTCCTGTGCCTCTCAGGGACCTCGGCATCTGTGGTTTAATGAACAAGGACTTTCCCCACATTCAGTCCTAGACTGGTGTGTTCACATGATCAACTGTATCACATGCAGCACTGTACAGGGCTCGAAAATCCAATGTTTCCTATTGCAAATTGTAACATCTCTCCTTAAACTGGGAATTGGTCACAAATATGCACAAATATATAACTTTAGCATGTTCAAAAACACTTACAAGAAAGTAGGTGGGGAAAGATGGTGTCACTGCACTGCTAATTGTCACGCCATTATAACCAACTGCTATACTGTCCAAGGGCTTTAATTTTGATGTTGTTTTCTTTCATGGTTGGTTAAGATTACAAAGCCTGGCATAACATCACTTGAATGCTGCCCTAAAAACAAAAGAAAAAAAGGCAAAGTAAAACACGACTGTCTTCCAATATCAGCCCCTTTAGGTCTGGGATATGCTTGCACTGTATTGTGCTGTATTTTTTTGTAGAATGTGAACGACTGATGCACCAAAGAAGTGTGGGATGTGCATGGCAGCCATGATGTATACGACAAGTCAATTTCAAGCCACGTTGTGATATAACTGCATTTTGAAACTGCGTAAAATGTACCTGTTGCACATTTTTAAGTCAGACGAAGCTATCCAAGGCTAATTGCTGCTACTGGGCTGATTGTCTCTCTTTGCTGTACTGTCGCAGAATCCCTGGACAGAAGGGGGTTTCCACAGGCATCCAAAGACAACAAACCTGGGCAGATAATCAATAAAGGATATAAGTGTTACAGCTGAGCACAGCTGCTGATTAAGATTCTCTGATAATGTGGGTCTATGTGTGTGTGTGTGTGTGTGTGTGTGTGCATGCAAGGGAGTTTAAAGATCACCTGCACTGTTTGTGTTACAGAAACTCTTGAGTCATTCCCTGTGTGCTTGTTACTATGTGATATGGAATATTATAGCCTATCCTTGACTCATCACCTGACTGTGGTGGAGGGGTTTGTGTGCTCGAATGTTCCCACGTGCCACGTTGTCCAGGCTAATTGCCCCTAGAAGGGTTTCCCAATGCAAACTAGTCCAGGGGAATGAAACGGACTCATCTTGACTCAAAAGCCAAGGCAAGAAGTGCTACTCACTTGTAAGGTTTGTAAGGTTTTGTCTAAAACTGTCAATAAAATGCATGTATTGTAATATTATATTATCATGTTTAGGTGCAAAGAATTATGTATTTCTAAGTATTCTAGCAATACTGACTGGCTCTCCCAGCATTCCTGTTTGTGGTCCGGCCTTTTAAAAACTTGGTTAATAGCGTAATAGACATTTAGTTAAAACCTTGGGAAATCATGGCACCTCATCTTTTATAACTAGAGAATATGGATTGATAATAGACAGCAATAAATCCAGACCAAAATCCCACTGAAGCCTGTGGAGACATGATGGGTGAAAGTAACAAGAATCAAATTATAAAAATAAAGATGATCAAAATTCATGTGTATTGAATTGAAATGGAGCAGTTAAATTTGAGGTTAACTCAAAACAGGAGTGATAAAGTGTCGTGTTATTTGATATATTTAAGTGTATTTTGATGAAAAGAATAATGTTGTAAAAGCAAAGCCATGTTTTATCTTCTACAACACAACGTTGCCATTTATCATTTCAAAGAAGAGGTCCCAAGGGGTGAAAGTAACAAAAACAACAGAAAAATAAAACAGATGGAAACACTTGCAAATTAAATATATAAGTAATAAAAACATAGGCAAATTGAAAACAAAAAATGGAGTGATATATTTTCACTTGATTTGATGAACACCATTCAAGACTCGTCATATTCACCTCTCAACCTATTTTATCGCAACATCTTTTCTGAAAGCATGCAAAGTAGAAAAACCATGGCAACTAAAGAAAAACCTGGTTGCTGGAGATGGCGGCCAATCACAAACCATGTTCACTCAGTGAAGCTGGACTGTCGCTCTTTTCACAACAAAGTTAAACCACCCTCATTTAAGTGTTGATATTCCTCTTTGGAAATTCATGCAGACCAAAGAGACGCTTGATAGAAAACAGAGGCATCTACTGGCACAACACTCAGGTGTCAATGTTACTTAGAGTGTCTCCCTGCTGTTTCGCATCTGCTACAAGGTAGAGTTGTTCAGAGTCTTGTTTAATTTCTTTTGCTTTTGTGCTTGGTTGAAAAGTGTTCAACATGATGTCTAATAATGTTTAACAAAAAAGCTGTTTTAATTTGCAAAAATGGTTAATTTGCCTTTCATTTCTGAGCGTATATACAAAATTCTGACCAGCAACGATATATGCACGAGTTGAGCACATAAAGGGACCAAACATCATTAAATCCTAAATATATATATGGTTAAAATATTTTATGCCAGAATATTATTTTTCTCAAATATTTAAAAATACCAACATGACTGAACGTTTGGGGACAGTGTTTGTAGCTGGTATCAGACATGTAGTTTGTTTCAGCTTATTGTATGATGTGTCCCAGTGTGCCACTGACTGCCACTGGCAAGCAATCTTTGTGGTGTTGTCGTATCATCTCGCCTCTCATCACCCTCTACACTCTCTGTCCCCTCTCCACTTCTTCTCTCTGGGTTCATGTTTGCCTTTGTTCTTGTCTCTAGTCGGCCTGACTCACAATGATGATCTTGACCAAGTGCTGGGAAAGGTCAAGGTTGGCCAGCAAATTGCCTCAAAGCAATCAGCCTTGTTTCTCTGCGCCAACAGTGTGAGCTCTCTGTCTCTGTCGCCATCTTGCCTTCTCTCTTTTCCTCTCCCTCTCCCTTCATCTGTAGTCTCTCCTCCTCCATGAGTGTGTTTGCCCGGGGGTTTGATGAGTGTCAGGAAGGAATGGCAGCAGAAATGGCTGGGGGTGTTGGGTGGGGTTCTGGAGGAGCTTGTTCATTTGAAGTCCTGGCTCTGACCAGCTAGAGCTAGGAACTTTGAAAGTACACAGTGTCAATGCCTCTGTGACATTTCAGCTTAGAGCATGTGACCCAGCAGCACACTTGTGTGTGATTGTGTATATAGAGATATATTGCGACTGTACATTTGAACTAGAGGGTCTTCTTGGTTTCAAGCTATCGTCTAGCTATTAAGTACTCCTAGAAACCAGGAGATTTCCTTTCATTACAATGAAAAAGTTACTTTTGGCTTCTAACTCCTAGATTCTCAAAATTACACTTTGGATGTATTGCAACAGCTGATACCCCTGATATAAATAAACATGCAACTGGATCCAGTATACAAACACTGCTTGAGCCATGTACAATTTCATGTGATTTTCAGAACACACACATGCACACTCTAGGTAGCTCAAGGACAGCTTCTTTTGGATCAGCTGTGCATGCCTGCCAAGTGTGCCTGAGTGGCTTTCCTCTGATGGCTTCTCACACTTCAAAGACTTAACTATAATGGGCCGCACAGCGTTCTCACACTCAGCCAAACAACATCAAAGTGTGCCTGTGGCCTGAAGCTGGACGAATGTCTTCATCTATCCCCCGATTGTGCTGTGTGCGCCTTTGTGTCTGTCCTGTAAATGGTGTAAACAGGTGTTAACATGTCAGCCCACAAGATGCCACATGCCGCTGTGTCATGATCTCCCAAACAGCTGTCCCCTGCCATTGTGTGTATGAGTGTTTATTGTGCGGGTTATAAATGGTTGCAACAGGAGCATTAGCCCTAGATTTTCTGCAAAGCCAAGGACAAACAAAGACAAAAGGGCAAAGAAATAAGGATTTACATGGCAATATAACTGACATAACCCAGTTTCCTCAAAAACAAATTAAATGTTGCTAAAGTAGACAATTTCTCATTCAAGAGCCAATTTAGTTAAATCAATGAAATTGACAATTAATGAACAGCGAAAAAAAAAAAAAAAAAGACACCCATGTCTCTTCCTCACTTACAGCTACAGCTAACAGTACACATAAAGCAAATGTACATTTCTGTTCTCAGGTGGACTTTGAGATGCTGGACTACCACTTCTACCTGCCACTGTTTTTCGAAGGTTTAACTGAGACCGCTTATCCATATGAGACCTTCACATGCCAGGGAATCCATGACCTGTTGGACCATGGCGGGCCTAAGATCCTTCCTGTCATTCCACAGCTCATCTTTCCCATCAGGAGTAAGTCTGAGATAGCGTCAGCAATCATGACGTACTCTCAACACAAAACTTATTGTGTAAGTGTGACTGTCTGTCCTTTCCACAAACAGAAAAATATGCAGTTATTAAAAAATACAAACAAAAACAAACGTGTCATAGAGTTGGAGTGTCTTCTATATGTTGCTAAAGAATATTAAATACATGTACTGAAATTAGCATATTTCAAGTAAGTGCTGCTTGATTGCTATTTTTCCAGAGACACCATTTTTGCAGGGCATTTTCAAAACAATTTTCAGTGATAAAAATGCTAATTTTCTACTACCTTTAAAAGAGTCCTACTGTGTGGTGACCTTATCACCATGGAACCCTTTAAACCACCTGCTGGCATGTGCAATGGACTGAGACAACATTATCACCAATTAGACAACATGTATGCTGCAAACACACAAATCAGATGCAGCTAATGCACATCTTATTAGGTTGATAAAGATGATTTCTTCATATAGTATGTCTCTGACTGGTTGTATGTTTTTCATATGGCATCTAGAGGTACTTTCTTCTGTGTCCTTTGGTAAAGCCCTGACATTTACTTTGAACTTTATTTAATTCTATTTGAATCAGGCTATTACAAGTGTTGACATCTTTGACCTTGAAGGCATCTGGGATGTAGCATCACATAGTGTCATGCAAAAAAATGTACACTGAGATTTTAAAACAATAGATACTTCTCTCAGGACAACAATCATTTAAGTGAGGTCCATGCATTTTTCACAAGGCAATGCAAAACCACACTCTGGACAAACATATGGCTTATTTATTTTCCAGTTTGCATTTTCCATATTGTTCCTTTTTCTGTTTTGGTTCATAAATAGAACAAAACACTTGGGCTTCGAGCACAAACAGAATAAAAGACCTGGTATATCAAGTCAGTTGTTGGTGTGCAAGCTACTGTCAACTGACACAAAAAGAGGGGAGTTCATGGACTCTGCTTCACTAAAACTGGATCAGTACTTAGATATTTATAACAAAATAGGCTAGTGTGCTTGCTTGACATTTGACAGATAACTTGAACAGACTTATAACAAGAAGAAGACCAGAAGATGTCTGTAGAATCCTTCTTTGGTGGGCCGGGCCTATGGGGCAGCCCTGGGGCAGTGCTCTGTGGGCCATGGTGTGATTCTGCTGCAGCTTGATATCTCTCAGGCAGCTACTGATGGTTCTCATGGGTCATGCATCAGTGCCTGGGCTGCTCTGGGTTGTGCTCCTGCATGTATCCGAGCTGAGGGACGTGCTTGCTGCTCTGTCCAGGTGTCTCTCCAGTGTGAGTTTGCACCATGCCTCTTGTAATGTGCATCACTAGACCAGGACTGCTGTGATTCTGAGCTGGTCCACTTTCTGTGGGTGCAGGGGTGTGGAGGATTCATTGCCTTGATTGGGTTCATTCCTGGTTAGGCCGCTGGTTGGAATGGATGGTTCCTGTTGAGCCTGGAGGGAACTCCAGTGCACTGGTTGAGGTCTGCTGCATGACATGGGCCCATCACGCCAGCACTAACTGTAATCCAGGCTGTAGTACTGGTTGTGGTCACTTGCTGATGCCCTGCATCAATGCTTTAGGTCTGGTTGCTGGGCTACTTTAGCTTGAGAGTAGATATGGGGGTTACATATAACTTTAAAACACAAACCTTCACACATTCATCTATATACACTACAGTACACCACATAAACACTTGCGTCTTCTGTCTTTGTCCTATCCTTTGGTGCTCTTCTGTTGCTGACTTTTATTGCACTCTGATAGAATCAGGGTTTTAGGCCTTTATAAAACACATTAGATCAGACAGTCAAAGAGGGCTGGTAAACACACATTCACATTCACTCACACTTGTGCACTAACATCTGCTGCAAGATTAAATTGCGTATATATCTGACTTGTCTTTTGGACCGTATCTACACTATCACTTAGGTAGAATTAAATGTGAGTCTTGTCCAAAGTTTAAAAGTATGCATACTGATTGCTCTAAGTGCTAACATTATTTGCCATTTTTTTTCCAAACAAATAATCTGTTATCACTCAAAACTTAATTTCATCTTAGTTTCATCCCTAATAAAGGTTTCCACTCCTTGCCATTCATTAATACACCTACAGTAATTTTAATTCCAGAATTTTCCTTTGACATAATGATGCTCTGAAATAAGCTTAACGTTTTAGAATACATTAACAGGATGGTAAAATCACTGTTTAATAATGAAATGATTAAATCACATTTAATATGTATCCAAATCTATATCAGCAGTTCATAAGAAATATATTAAGATAGCTTTGAATAATTACACATAATGGCTGTCTTAAATTCTTAATAGTTGATATTACATTGGCTTTGAAGTGCAACCAAAATACATAGAACAGCAAAGGGCTCACCTGTCTTCCAGACTTCCACCACCATCAAACCAGTTGTGCTATGACATTCTAATTTGGTTTTACAGCCATATTGTTCCTATTATTATATTAACTCATAGGGTCGGGTGTCCTTGTATTTGCCCGAAGAAGTTGACTCTAAAAGCATGACTGGTGATGTGCCACGAATGTGGAGACATGCAGCACTACACTGTATCACCAGGCTGCACCTCCTTACCTTTCCACTCTGACTCTGACACTTTTGCACATGGACACACACAAACACACTCATACACGTTGGCAGATGGAAGTGGGTGGAAAGGTCATGTCTCAGGGCGAAGGGGACTGACTTCAAAAATAGACATCAGAATTTATAGTGATGTGAAAGGGAAAGGTTTCATGTTGGGCGAATAGAAGCAAGATCAAAGTACTGAGAAATTGGAGGAATTCAAAGCGTGGCTTTCATTGGAAAATTTCATCACGTGCACGGTCCCACAGCCTCACACGCACACAAACACACACATGCCCGCACAAACTGTCTTTTATTTGGCGCCACTGCCAAGTGGAGTGTCAGTTTCAAAGTGGGAGCCTTTAAGTGGCGCCCAGTGAGCCTGCGGTAGTGTTCATGTCATGGGCAGTTGGCTGTTTGGGGTGTGTGTTTGTGTGTGTGTGTGTGTGAAGCGAAATAGTGTGTGTGTGTGTGTTTCTTGTTTATGTGTGTGAGTGTCGGATATCAGTGGAGGCAGAGGGGCGTAGCGGCCAACACTAGGCAAGGCTGTTGGAGACACAGAGACACAATGACAGACTGACCCTGGTGCTAAGTTGCACTGAGCGTACAGGCTAATGGATCTAAAGTTTGGTGCATGAATGAGAATCACAGCATTTTTAACTACATTGATCTTAATGTCACGTTAATCTTTTTAAATAATGAACGTGATCATTTCCGTACTACACCAGTATACTTTGTTTGGAAGTAAAGCCCCTTTTGATGCACAGTGTTCAGGTATTTAATTTGGAAGCATTTTCTTTTTGTAAATATTTGGACAACATATTACATATGCATTGTATATTTTCTATATTGGACTACATATATATTATATATTTTGAGCTCTGTCAAGTAGCACTTGTTTTATGCACACCTTCACAGTACACACACGTAACTGAGCCACTCTCAAATTTAAACAGTTTTTTATTTTAAAGTCCTCAAAAGCTCTGGTTATTTGCATTAAGGAGGCCAGACGAAAGGTGATGGCTGTGCCCCTCATGAAAACACACACTTGGGCCTGATAATGGAATTTTAAATGGCCTGCTCCTTATTAACTTTTTAGTTTATTAAAAATCAGGCCTGCTCCACCATCCACAAGGCAAAGCCTCTAGTGCGTGTCCCTGTTGCAGATTAATTACTTTTCTACGGGGAAAGGAAGAAGAATGGATTGTGGAAAGAGGAAAATGCTGTCTGTCATTTAAAAATGGCAAGATATATATTTTTCTCCTCTGACGCTAATGCATCCTCAGTTTGGCTGGCAGGCTCTTATCTGAAGAGCGAATGAGCCACGTTAGGCCCTGGTGAATTTTGATGATGACTGCAGGTCACCCAAAGAGAATGCACAATGAGGAAGGCTCTGGCTGACATTAAACTCGTAAGGCCCTGTCCTCAGTGACTTCAAGACTCTCCCCTGCTGTACATCATGTTCCCTCCTTCTGGCTTTAGAGAACTCATTTATAATTTAAAAAGAGGCAAGAAAGAAAAGGTAGAAAAATATGCAGGCTACCGGTATTTAAGCAAACAAATTCATTTTGTTCTGTTTTTTTTTTTTTTTTCAGCCAAACAGTCCTAATATGATGTAAGAGAAAAGGTTAATGAAATTGTGTTGTTTTGGTCTCTCTGCCTTCCTTAAATAGGGAGTAGGTTTCAAAGTCATGCTCACACTGAGCCTGAGTTGATTGAAATAACATTTGTTTAGCTTTGAATTAAAATTAGACTTTCATTACAAGAACATCCTCTGTTACGTCTCTTCCAGAGAACATCTCCTTCTAATCTGAAAAGTGTATTTATACACTGAGTGAGAACAATTCGTCGTTAAACTCTCTGAGGTGTCACCCTACCACTACCTTTCCACAGGAAACAGAATACAAAGTCATCATTGTTTTATTTTCTCACCGAATATGAAACAGATCCTAATAGATGATTACTTACTGAGATTTGTCCCAACAAAGGTTTGAAACCAGTATTAATATTATCAGGCCCGCGGCTGCCTTTTGCTTCACTCTTTTAATTTTTTTCTTTTCTTTTTTTTTTCCTCCAACAAGGCGAAAGTGCCGATGAATAATTGAACAGTCCCGCAGTCCAAATGTCACAGCAGGGAAAATTGTTTGCGCTGGCTGGTAATTAGAATTTCATTGTTTGTTATGTAGGTTTGAAATTCCTGTCATTCTATATTCCACCTTGTCTTGGTGATGGCAGATATCTCTGGACTTGTCTGTCTGGGGACATGCTAAGGCAGAGATGGAGAGATGTCATCAAAAAGCACAATACATGTGCCTGCTCAGCATCATCTCCTCTGCTGCGGACCCTCCCAGACCACACACACACGCACAAGCACACACATATTGGCTCTGACACAGACAAAGTCACGCCTACACAAACTTGTCCTTCTCTGTGGTCTCAGATCAATTAGTCATTCAGTCATGTAAATACTTAGCCTTTATAAATATCCCTTGAACCAGTTCACCTCTCATTGTTTATATGTCTCTTTTACAGACTTACTTTTTAGTTTACACACACACACACACATATATATATATATTATTTTTTGCAGCGTTATTTGGCTTTGCTTTTGCTTCACGACTAAGGCTTAATTTGCATTTTATTGCTTTAAAAGTTGTTTTTTTTTCCTTTTTCTTTGAAGTGGGGTTCTGCTTACAAGTACTTGGTATCTTACCTGCAGTACATACTCTCAGTTTGGAGGCATCCATTATGATGCTGAGTGTGTGTGCCTGACTCATGGTGTATGTGAATGTACACGTCTATGCTTTGGACTGTTCAGTATTTTCAGATTAGCTCATTTAACACAGGGCGGCTTACGGTGAGAAGATTCACTACATGGTTCCTGCAGCTGGCATTTTCCCTATTTGGAGCTTGCAAATCCTTCCTGTCCCTATTTTCTTTGGGTTTCTCTGTTAACTCTCACCCTCGATATACATCAAACATTCCTTTCTTCACCCCTTATCTGCATTTTTAAGTCTGTCTTACCTGAGATGCAAGCACAGAAGCCGAGAAAGGAGGGAAGAGAGCCTGAAGCAGCAAAAGCATTTTACAAAATAAGACATTCATGCTGTTGTAGTTTTGCTATGTCCTTCTGATTACTATTTACTGTTTATATTTAATTCTGTTCATAATTAGGCCAAAATGACTTCTGTAAAGGTTACAGCTGTGTATCCTTGCTCTTAGCTCCTTTGGTCCTTTCTCCTAAAGATATATGAACAACTCAGAAAACCTTAGATTAAGTGCTGGGATTTAGTTTTCTGGTTGAAGGAAGCAGGAGTTAAAAGACAATGTGGCAAAAATCCTCAAAGCTATCAAGGTTAATGTAAGTGGTGTTTCTAAATTTGCTGGGGCTGCCAGCATGAGGGGTTGACTTTTTTTCCTATGATGCACTTGTGATCATTGCCGAGTTTTAGCTTGGATAGACCCTCCTGTGGCCCTCTACAGCAATGGCCCCTAACCTTTTCCCGACACGTCATGAAATTTCTCATTGAGCAGTTTATTAATATTATTAGTTCCATTTATTGATTTAAGAGAAACAAGAAGGAAATTATTAATCGTGTGTGTTGAGTGAACATTCCTCCATGAGCAGCATGCCTACATGTTTATATTTAATGTATAGTATAGCTGCTGTACTGTATAATTCACGTGACTTAACATTTGTTTTTATTGGCTGGTGAGTTTGTGTCTAGCATGATGCACGTAGCACTCGTGCCTCCAGAGCATGAGCTGAAAACAGTCGTGTATGTGTCTGTTGCAAAGTGAACCGCTGCCAATCTAAAGATTTTATCATGATGGACGAACTAAATAGTCACTCTACTAATATTGATTAATGTTTCACACTGTCAACAACTAAATGCATTTACATCAGCATTGAAACCTAAAGTGCAATGTATATTATATATAGCATCAGTCTGTAGATGTGTACATGTGTAGATGACATTATATTGATCGATAAATCAACTTGAGTGTTTTTTTTCTTCTGTAGCTGTTATGTACGGATTCTCTATATGAAATGGACAATCCTCCTTACACATGTGTGAATTATAAGATGACTTTAGGGCAGAGGTACAATATTGTCAAAACTTACCAGTGATATATAAACATGCTGTGTGTACAGTTTTCTTTCTGAACATCCAGCAGGTATAAAGCAGTGTGCTATTCAGTGAAATAATCTTTCTAACTATCTTTTAAATTCAAATCAAATATTTACTCACATTTATATATTTTGCTCTTTTAGCTTTTGATCTCGGCTTAGCTAACTAAAGCTCTGTTATGCTGGGCAGATTTAAAACCAGCCGTTAAAACTATGTTAATAAATTGGTGCAATAGCAGCAATTTATTAACACAGTAAACTGTCTACCTCTTGATTTACTAGAAAGCATCTGCGACACACCAGAAGAATATCTTTTACTTTTCTTTAATTAAAAAATAAAAAAATCTTTCAATGAAACAAGCACATATGTATATTAGAAGCACTTGTTCTCAATAGTTCCTTTGAAAACAAAGTCTCCGTTGTACCTTTGTACGGTTGTTAGGAACACAGTTGTAAAGAAAACGCATCATGTGACCCCAACATAACATGTGAGGTGAGAACGTTCATACTTATCCGGGGCTTTGCAGATCTGTGCCTTTCCAGTCTTCCCTGCTTTAGTGGCTTTCCCCGGTTATTCCAGGCAAAGTGGGCAGGATCACCACTCACGTAGCTGTCAGTGCTGGTCTGTTTTTTTGTTGAAATGGCGGGAACATAGCTGGGAATTTCATGTGAGATTCAGCATGAGAGCATTCTTTACCGTTTTGTCCTTCCTCTCGCAGCAAATACCTGCCTTCCATCTTCTCTGTGCACAGATCTTTTGGTCACTGTACCACATCAGCCATGAAAGGGTAGATGTGTAGCTTCTTTGCTTTGGTATCTGTGCAAATTACACTGTTCAGATTGCAGTTTTACGCCATGGTTGTTTGAAGGTAGAAAGTGACGAAAGATGAATGATCCGTATCCCTTCTTTTGTTTTGTCGCTTAATTTACTCGAAGTGGTCATGTCTGCAAAAAGCCCCAATGTGTTACAGTTGTAGCTGCCACCTACCACAATATCCCTTACAATACTATCAGCAAATTGTCTTGCATTTGAAACACACAGCAGTTTTACTTTCTTCCAGCAGTTAAAGATTTGTTGCTGTTCTTTTTCTGGCAGAATAGGCAGCGATGGCATTACAGTCTTGTTTTTATTGAAGTTAGTGTCAGCAGGCATACTGGAGAGTAGCTGTATGCCTTGACATATCGTGTTCTCAGATGGAGTCAAAGACTTAAAAATAATACAACAAATATTCAAATATATCAGCCTTTTTTGTTGGTTCATCACAAGTTTGTTCTGCTTTCTACCTGTGAAATATCTTCACCTACGTTTCTGACGTTTTGTCTCTTTTTAGTGTTTCTTTCTACATAGATTTCTCTCTCTTGATCTATCTTGCTCTCTATCTCTCCCACCATTATTCTTTTTTTTTCCCTTTTATCAGTGGTAGATGAAGTTAAGTGTAGCCTGTAGGCCAAATAGCCTAGTGATTGGCTCTCACTTACTTCTTCCTCCCCAGTGCATTTGAAATCACTGATTGGAGACAAGCCTGCCTAAATCAAAGCCCAGCTATAAAGCAAATGTTGTTTTTTTTTTTTTTTTTTATGTCTCAGGCACAGGTTAAAGTTTATTTTTTATGTGTGTCTCCTAAGCCCAGACCACTCCATATTTACTGAACCTCCATTTCTTTCTATTCATCAACACAGACCTTTTTAAATAATAATCTTCTTTTATCTGATTCTTGATTCCTGATGTTTGCCATTTATGTTGCCCTTCAGATGCCATGAATACAAGGAACCATCGGGTTATGTGCAACACCTTAAAGGTCCTCCAGCATCTGGTGATGTCTGCAGATGGAATCGGCGAGGCTCTAGTGCCATACTTCAGGCAGATTCTCCCTGTCTTCAACATTTTCAAGAACAAAACCAGTAAGTTCCAGTGGAGTTCATTGTTGAATGTTAATTCATGGGCAGATGCTGTGTGATGTATCTGTGGATTTGGGGTGCGGATAAAGTTTTGTTTATGCTGGTCCCTTTGTGCTCTTCCTGCAATGGTGTTTCTGTGCTGTTTGCAGTTTGTTTTAACACCAGAGGGTTCCACAATTCGAGAAAAATACTGGTTAACTATCTTTGTTTCAGTATGAGTCCAGTGACTTCCAGGCAGAAATAAATGTATTCTACCCACTTTTTTCTGTGCATTCAGTAGATGCTGCTCTTTACTTTTTCTCCCTCCACTTAAGCATCAACATAACAGAATAGCTGAATTTTGTCTTTTGTATTTTCAGTCAGCTTGCTTTGCTGTGCATTTGAGGAGGAGACTTTGTTCTTACTCTCTCTGAAAGCCTCCACCTGAGGACCTGGGGAGATTGGCATCAGATAGGCATATTTTTTTTCTGTGTATGTCTGTGTCAAAGCGCTTAGCATGGTGTGACATGATGTGGCCCTTTCAAGGCATAGAAACACAAGCATTACAAAGCACCACATAGGTCGGATGAATGAATCAATCATTTAAGCACAAGCTTTAATAGAAGAAAACACAAGGCTTTAGTCTCTAAATCAATATCCAATTTGAATCTATTGTCTCAAGTTCTCTTACACTATCTGTTACTATTTCCTGAAAAGGAAAGAGAGAGCAAAGTAGATATGCAAACAGACAAAGGACTGAAAAGAAAAGTCTGCCTTATTAGTGCTTGGCCTTATGCAAATCTCCTCTGTAAATTAGCTGTCAAATCAATCCCCTAAACCATCTTGAAGCGTGAGTTTCCCACCACAGTGGAAGCTCAGGATTTGGCCAGCGAACCCTACCAGGAATGGTTTTGTCTCTGCCTGGTAGTTATAGTGCCGACATGTCTACCTGACTGCACACTTGTCTGTCCTCCTCTGGTGGGGATTGATTAAACCTGAGCCAGTCTCTCACCTGGCAGACTTCCCTGCCATTGACCTCTCCCGGAGAGACCAGTCTGGGCTGCAGAGGGGTTCATACAGCTGCCAAAGTACAAAACCTAATCTGCTAAACAAGGACACTCCTTCCTGCTCAGCAATATACTGCCATCTACTACTGTAAAGTCTGAAAAGTTTGAGTAAAGTCATGGTTGAAAATACACCCAAAGGGATGCACTTGCATTGAATGAAATACTTCATAAATTTTGAGATACATTAGATGGATAATTTAGTGTATTTTTCTCAGCTAACAGACAAAGATACAACTCTAAATAAGGAGAATAGATGCCTTTCAAACACAGCACTGTGATCTTTTTAATATATAAATATTGTAAGCTTATTGCTCTCACATCATTTTCTGTAATCTCAGTCTTTGTCAGTCTTCTCTTTTATGCCTTGTTTATGAGGATGTCAAAGCTTTCATTGAAGTCCGTCTCTCATCTAACATTTCTTCCATACACCTTCAGGTCCATCCCACACTTAATCGACTGTCTCAGCTGAGCTAGCGTGCAGCCTGCAGTGGACAGACACAGTCATTGTTTTTCATACAGAAGACTGTCTGGTAGTGTGTCGTAACATCTCTCTTTGGCTCTCCCACGCTTTAACTCAGAGCTTGCATGGCATCCCTCTTATTGCCCGAGTTACAACAGGACCACAGTCCGCATTGTGCCAAGTGTGTGTGCCTGCATACATTTGTGCACATCTGTCATGAATAGATGTGTTGTGTCCCACATGCAGCTGTTGGCTTCAGCATAGATGAAGGCCCCAGCCTCCGTCTCCTTTCAGTAGGTCTGCACAAAATGTTCTACTAGATATTCACTGCATGCTCACGTCCACAGTTGTACCACCACACGCTGGTCCACAACTCGACCCTGTGTCTGTCTCCCCAGCTGTTGGAGCTGTGTATCAATAGGCTGACAGCCTCTGGTGCAGGGTGAAGGCTACAGTTAGATTTCGTCAGCATCTCATCATGGGACAGACCCCCCTGGCAGTGTTCACACACTCTCACTGCTTTGCTCCCTCTCAGAGAGAGGGTTGTGACCTGCTAAATTGGTCTGTATGCAGGCCACTTCAGAACAATTTCACCAAGGTCAGAGCTGGAACTTCTCCAAAATGGACCCCACGGTGCTCTTTCACTCAGACTGGCTTGGGACCTCTGACCAGATGAACAGAGTCACAAGCCACATGTTTAGCCTTGTTGGTATCTAGGCCTCTGATAGACTAGCTTCATTGTTCCAAAAGGAGGAAAAAGAAAAAAAAAAAAGCTAAATAAAAAGAAAAGCCTGTTTAACTTCAGGCGCATACTTTTAACTAACCAGCAATGTGTCATTTTGAAGTGCACAATAATGAGAGATCATAAAATCATCGTCCATGATGTACCTCATTGTCTCTTGAATCAGCTCTCTGTGCTTTTGTTTGCTGCTTGCCTCTTGTACATCAACTGTTCTATGTTTTTGTGTGTTTCGTGATCTGTGTAAGAGACAATGCTGACAGGAAATTCCTCTGGTACCATTTGCATGACACTGTTTGCTTAAAGTGATGAATCTTATCCCTAATGAAATGCAACAATGTTCCTTAAGAAGGAGAGATGGGCTCTGTCATCCAGCAAATTCCTCATCTAAGCTCAAAGGAGAGAACTCATCTCTATGTCATTTCAGAAACAGAAACAGAGTCAGAGTTTGTGATTTTTCTTTTTTTTTAAGGCAGCACAATAAAACCTACAGAAAAGATATCCTGGGGCTGTGAACAAGGATCTGATTCAGTAGATCAGATCATAACTCTGACTGACCCACAAGTCATTGCAAAAGTTCAAATTAATTTATTTTTGTCTTTATAAACTGCATTGTTTCTACTGTTTTCACATTTTATGACTTCTCACAAAACTGTTATAGCTTTTAATGAATGAGAAGGAGATGCTAAAGTTTACAGAAATTTAAGAACACACATTCATACCTGTTGGTCACCTGACATTAGGCTGTGCTTTTAGAATTTTTCTTTTTTAAATATACAAGCTGTCATATAAGCTGCACACACTGACAGCTTGACAGGGCTTTGATAAAGGATTTATTTTTCATATTTTTTTCAACATTCAGCTACAGCATTATATAGTCTAAACAGGCAAACCACAAATGGCCGAGGATGATATAGGGAAATTTTTCATGACGTCTTCAGGCTCTGCATGGCTGAACATTGTGTCCTAATAATATTCATGTTTTTCACTGTACTTTGTTGTAATCATATGTAAACATATAAAGAAATTTCCTGTAAAGCTTGCATGGCATTTATCTTTACCTATATTGTTGCCTTGTTGCTGTCTTGATAATTCTCTTTGCTTATCTGTAAGGTGTAAACTTAAACACCCATTCATCAGTGACAAACACCCTTTTCTCTCGCTCTCTTTCTCTCTTGCACTTGGTCTCTCTCACACACACACACACACCTCACATGGACTATATTGCTCACAGACAGCAATGATCAGATTCATTTGGCCTCTTTTGTCTTTGAGCGAAGAATATGGCCATCTATGATAAGGTCAAACTCACATGACTGCAGCACAGACACACACACATAAGGATTGTGAAAGCGGCTCTCTGTCTTTTTTGCCTGTGCAGCTGCTGAGGTTTTCGTGTTGCTGACAGGCAGTGCTATAGTCGGTCCCATTATCCCCCTCCTGCTTTGCTTGTGCATCATATAAGAAGCACATACATTTGCACATGATGCTGGGTGTTACAGCACACACTGATGGTTAAAATGGAAATAAACATGAAGAGCTGGTTAATCTTACCGAAGTGACCCCCTCCCACAGTAGGACAGAAGAAGTCTCGACAGAGACACTCAGTCCACTGTGGATGAAGATTGTGCAAATGTAACTGCTAACCCAATCAAATCCACTGATTTTTTTTTTTTTCTGAGTCATTTTGATGTGACAGAAGGCCAGGCGTATGTCTATACGCTCAACCACCTGTGCCTCTGTCCAAAACACAGCATAATTCTCCATCTTACTGCCAGAAAGCTGCATTACTGCATATATGCTGGTGAAGTTAATTCCTGGGATTCCCATTTACAAACATTTGCTTTATTTAATGACCTTTTCCAGCTGCTGTTGAGAAAAATTAATTCATTGCCATGCTTTCCCAGTGTACATAGCAACACAATGCAGGAGACACACACCCACATATACACACATAAACCCCTGGCCTCCATGTAATCTATCATCCTTCAGACACCCACAGGTCCTTTTCCCTGCAGACAACAGAACACACACCTCATCCTCAGCGTCTGTCTCCTCCTCCATGTCCCCCTCTCCAACAAGAGATATCTATCTATCAAACAATCACAGCTTGCCAAGACCCGTCCTCCATTAAAATACGAAAAGAATGGCAGAAATAGAGAGACAAACGCGAGATGGAAGAAGAGATAGCACAAGTGGGCAAGAGATGAAATCCAGGTAATACCAAGCTTGTCTGTTCTTACCTGCTCCAATGTTAGCATGCTTCACAGCACATAATGACTTTTTCCTTCTCTCCTGAAGCTTAAGAAAAGACAGGAGGTTGAGGGAAATAGTGGAAATATATTGTTATATTAACACAGCCCCTCTCCTGCTCCCACCTCTCCCTATCTCACTCCACTCCTTTGCTCCTTCCGCCTGTGGATATGCCCACCTGGCTCTGTTAATTTCTATTGTCAGCAGGTCTGAGGTGAAGCAGCCAATCATATGTGAGCGTCAGCCCTTGGGCCTGCAGTCTCTCTGCGGCTCCAATTTAAAGGTCAGCTGATAAGCGGCCAGATTCATGCATAATCTGGGCAGCTTTGCAGTCAGACAGACAGGCTGCTCAGTGAAAACACATATCCGCACACGCTTTGTATGGTTGGTCTATGAGTCACCCTCTCAAACTTTTTACTTTGTAGTCTCTATTTTGCATTTTTGATATGTCCTTTTCCAATTGGAAGATGCAGTATTATTGCCTCTGTTTTTCCATCAGGTCAAATAGTGTACTTTGAGTAAGTGCTTGAAAGAAACGCCTCACTAAGAACGCGGCTTTGTTGATTTGTTCATTAATTTCTACATAGCGCCTTTTGTAATGTGAAGCACTTAAGGGAATTATAGGATCCACTCCATAAGTGGCACAAAGCCCTGAGGCTGGTAGTGTCCTTAAAGTGAAATAGAATTTGGCGTCTTTTCCAGCGGTTTGCCACTTTAACAAGCACCTCTTCAGTTACTGCAGTGTGGAGAGGCTGGAGTTTGTACAGCATGGCGTACCTCCTCCACAACTTACTGAAGATGCTCAGCAGTGTTTTCAAGTGCCTTGCATTTTTATTTCTACTTGTTTTGTTTGATTATCACATCATTGTTATCTCACAAACCCATCACCTGTCATGATCTACTGTGACACCGATGAGTTCAATGTCAGTGGTTTTCAGTGCATGAAACCCTCCAAATTAAATGTAACAAAAACAAAAGTGTATTTAAATGTTAACAAGGTCCTTGGTTGCTTGCAGCCCAACTCCCTAAGTGTGAACAGATGAATTTGGTGTTTTGATTATTTCTGCATATCAAGGTTATATTTCTCTGTGAAATCTCAAAGCTCAAGAACATTTAATTCCATTTCTCTTTCAAAAGGAACTATCTGAGGGTGAATCTTCAAGCTATTTGACCAAAACCAAAGTGTCTACTACTGATGGAAACTAATCAAGATCATTTGAATATGTGCCAAAGAAAACTAACAATAATTATTTCAATTATTTTCATGTGGTTTGCTTTATCCTAAATTCTTAATATCATGAATGCATTGAATGTCAGGAGTTAGAAGAATCTTTGAAGTGAATATTTTAGACTTTGAGACAGATAGACAGCTTCAACCCATTACTCCTAATCCTTAGATGTTTGCATATACAGTATACTCTTAGTATGGAACCAGAACTCTGCAATCTCAGTGGGTTCCTCTTTTAATTCAACCTAATCCAACTCAATTACCTTTATTAGATGAATTATGAAGGACCCTTTCTCTCTCCATTCCCTTACATATCAATGAGATTGACATTCTCTGTAATTAATGAATTTGGGGCAGTTTGAAATGATTTTTCAGGATTGTCCTGGCTCAAGAGGCCTGACATGTCTAACACAAGTGTCAGCCTGCCTAAGTTAAGACAATACAGTGAGGTGAAAGATGCTGATGTTAGTTGTGTTTGTGATAGCCAGATGTTCCAGTGAGAACCTGTTTATGTTGATGAGGGTACTTCGATGTCTATATGTGGTATTTATTAGTTTGAGTCTGTGATCTTGCGTGTGCATTTGTGTTTGTGGTACAAGTTCCTAGCGAAACGGGAGCTCTCTTACAGCCTCTTACCACATCATTGTGTTTGACATCTCCGCAGGCAGCCAGCGACAGAATGCTGGTGAATGTGCAGACATTTGTCCAGCCCGCTTTGGATCAACATTCGCACTCTCTGCCGAGTTCGCTGTCAGCTTTCATAAGCAGCCACACCTTTTATGAACAGGTCTTCCGCTCGAATGTGGAAAAATCCGAGGAGCAGACTTGTTTTCCGAAAATAAATAAATGTCAATTTCTACAATCTCCTGAACTTGTCATCCCTGGCAAGGACACACAGTATAAACAATAGAAATAAAATAGATTTTCATTACACCTGTCTAGTTACTTATACATTTTTTAGGTTGGTGTTTGGGAATTGTGTAAGAATGTCAAGAATCTTCAACCTGACAGTTGTAACACCTCTACACCTGTCATTTCTGTGGTCTGTTTCCTGTCTGTCTGGTTTGTCCATGTCTTTAGAGACCCACATCCTATTACTACCCCTTCTCAGCATGTTTCCGTGACACTGGAAACCTTATCTCTTCTTTTTTTTTCACAAGCACATCAGTGTGTACCAGTCAGGGTCCTCACTATCGCTAATGGATGTAATTGAATCTGATTCAAGCTTTCTAATGTTCACTACTTTCTAAGAAACACCCCAGAGCCTAGCCCCCATCAAAACCAGCCCAAACTTTTAGTCACTAAATCCCACCCAGGTGCATATATTCCTGCCATGTTCCCATTTATCTGAATTATGTCTTTTTTGCCGCAAATAATCTTCCAAAGCATATTAAATCAAATAAAATAAGAAATAAAACTAAATGCTAAAGTAAACATATTGACTAAACTGATTTTAATCATGAAATGCAATTTAGATTTTTCCTGTTTCATTGAGAGGAAAGAAAAAATCTGCATCACTTATTTGACGCATTATGTGCCTAAATGTTTTTGGCAAAACCTGATAAATACACTGCACAGTTATTGTATGTAGATAAATATCTTATATAGATAAAATATAATATGTTATATATGTTTTTTTGTTTGTTTGTTTGTTCTTAAAGAGAATTACTGAGAATATATAAATAAATAAATAAAATAAATTAATTTAAATTTAATTTAAGTCTAATTTATAAATGAAATCAATTCTAGGCAAAAAATAAAGGTTCAATGAAACACATTAAAGCAAATTTTGGATGTGGCTATATTAAGCCTCTAGGGAGGGAAAAAAAAACATATGTATGGCTTTTTATCTTTATGCACTGCACTGTTCTGATTTAAGAAAGCATCTGATGAGCACCTTGCATTACTGTGTTTATGTAAGTCAGTAACCCACATAAACTGTAGGTATATATAACTAGTAGTCATAGCTTAACCAGATACATATGAGCAAAACTACGTTTTCATATGAATTTAATTTTACATTATTATTTTAATACTACTAAATATTCAGTATTTCCATCTCAGAAAGAATGTTACTCTGTTAATCAGAATGTTGCAGTAATTACATGCAATGCTGCATTACATTGAAATAAAAAAAGAAAAGAAATTCAGCTTTATTAAATGTCATCTTACATCTAGTCTAGTTGTAGCGAACTTGATTAGCTGTATAACGTATTATACTGCAACAGGATTTTCTTCATATCAGTTCCCTGTTAATAAACCATCTGACATCTACGAGGCCTCTGTCTGCTCCGTAACCAATGTCATTGGTAGACTGGGAGCTTGATTTAGTTTTCTTTAATTGAGTAAACTCTTCCTAAAGTTTATCAAGAAATAAACAAATAACCACACTTTAGTTCTTTTTACTGTCTTGTATGTCTTACTTTGTTGTCTTGTACAGAGAAATATGTACAGCGAGTGTGTGTATATGTCTTTTTGTATTTCTTCTTTTGTAATTCAACTTAACCTCTGCTCCGGGAAATCCTTTCTCATCCTCTGAAAGGCATCTGTGTGTCATGCCTCATTAATGCTTCACATTTCTAAACATGCATTTTCTGAGTAATATTTGGTTTCTAGCAAATCTGCACTCTAACCCAAATCCATCAAAATGTATAGTGAACGACAACTTAAATTTCAGGAAAATATTCAAAGATGGAGATTTATGCACGTGTCCAGCCATGCACACCAAATCTCTCTCCAGATTAGCAAGAGAAGAGAGCATAGTAAGAATACATAATTGAAATAGCGGCAGTCATACCTAACATGCAGGAAAACAGACTGTGATAGAATAAAGACAGAGTAAGTTGTCATTGTCCACTTATACTGCAAATGCCATTATACTTAATTTTTCGGTAGGTTTTCCACCCCTCTAAACCTTTTTATTTTTCTTCCAAGAGTCACACGCATTCTGTTTGATTTGTTGGCTCCATGAAACGTTAAGAACAAATATGAAAATTCTATCATATATACAACAGATAGCAATTTGATGGCCCTATTTTCAGACAGAAAAATGTTGCAAAAGTTGCAGCTTTCAAATATACTTCAATAAAAAAAACCTACCAGTTGCTTTGAAAATTAATGGAGTGGCTTTCAACTTGTATTTGCATAGGATTTGCTGAAAGCATTTAGTCTTTTCAGTGATGAAACATTGCTGGTGGTTAAAATTCATTTAAGAAAGACAACATTAATATTTAAATAGGTTTTTAACGCAGTGAAGTCTTCTGGAGTCGAATGCACATTGTACATTGTTAGCATAATTAATACATTGCAGCTTCCTCTGTAAATAATATTGCTATCACAACAGATGTGCAGACACAGAAGACCATTATGGGAACCTCTGCGTGCGTGCGTGTGTGTGCGTGTGTGTGCGTGCGTGCGTGGGTGTGGGTCGCAGGCCACTGCTGCACAAACACAGAAAATTCCCACATTGCCGCCCTATTTACTTTCTGGATCCGTTCTGTCACACAGGCATGCATGCGGGAGTACACACATGAACACACATCGTCTGTGCCCTTCAAAGTTAATAGTGGGGATTTAAACATCAGTGTTCGGTTCACACCAGCATGTGGAATGTAGAGCATGCCTGCTATGATCTACTTGAGTTCCTGTTTTAGAGTCAGATGTTTTGAATGTCTTTTACAAGTAGTTAATTCATAGTTGAATGTAATAGTGAAACCTAGCCTATTTGTAATTTATTGTTTTATGTCTGGTCCTCTTTCTAACAAAAAGATACTTTTATTGCATATTGTAAAATAACCCCCCAGACCATTTCAGACTATACAAAGGGGACTTTTCATTGCATATTCTGCCACAGGAGCCACACAATTACTGTAAGTCCTGACCTTCTGTCCTTCTGGTCTGCTTTCGCTTCTCCTCCTTGTTTCATCTGCACTTTCTCATTCCACCTTTTCTCCTTCTCCCTCAAAAATGACACCAGGCATGGTTTTCAGTTTTTGTTCAGTGTTGCCTGGGCACTAAAAGCCTTGGCCTCTTTGTTTCCCACCATATGAAGCCCGTAATGCTGTTCTAGTGTTGAACTCAGTGAGATGAATAATTCACCTTGAGGATTATGGCAACTCGTGTAACACCCTGACCCCCCTCAACCCTCGGCATGCCTGGGACACTTTGCAGGCTCCCAGAGGAAATGCACCCATGCTTCTCTCCTTCTCACCACATCTTCTCTCTTTTCCACCAACCATCGTATCAAATATTCAGAAAATTTAGCTGGAGAGGAAAATCCCTGCCCCTCATTGTCTTAATTCATCTATTTCCCTCATACACAACGTGTCCTGCTGCTCCTCTCAACTTTCTCCTTACACACAGAGACAAGATGGAGATAAGATGAGGGAATGAGTGTCTGAAACATTTAGGTTTCTGCCCTCAGTGAGTGGTCTTGTCAGAAACACCAAATTCTCTGCTTCCTGCTGGGGAGCAGCTGCAGTGAGGGCTTGCCACCGTCTAGTAATTGCTTTCCTCGAAAGCTACGCACTGGATCATAATGCTTTCTTTCTAGGTTGTTTTTCCATATTCAACTTTTTCAATTTATTTTATTTATTTTTTTGCAATGATAAGACATACATTTTTCCTGGAAAAAATGAGAAAAAAAAGATGGATATATGTGTGGATAGCACTTACATACTCCTGTTTACATCTCTTTACAGAGGTGGAACTGGGCTGTACATTACACCATTTTCTGCTCAAAACCTTTGCCTTTGTTTAGCGTGATCTGAATGGTGTGGCTTTGACAGTTAACTGAAAAGGGGCTACATCCGGCTTGTTAGTTTTTAACATCAATAAGGAACTTTAAAAAAAAAAACAAGCCTGCAGTTGCTTGAACAAAAAGCAAATTGATATCCATTCACACCATGTTAAGCTGTCCACTTTCACAGCAAAAAGAAACATATTTACAACTTTCAAGAAACAAAAGAACCAAAACAGTTATGGTTTCTTTAGCTAGATTTCAGAACAACCATCCGTGCCAACTGTACAGAAGAAATTATATTAATCCATATAACAGACAGCTACCATCACTTTTGCTACTTACCATTTCCAGTGAATTTGACATCTGAGCTGTGAATAAAGAGCTAAGAAAAACTGACTTCTGTGCTGTCAGCTGCATTAACTGTTAACTAATCAGGCCGCCAAACAGCTTTCAGCCTCTGGCCAAGAGTCAAGGAAGCAGCCAAATAGGCATTAAACTGTTGACGATCTGCTGGCCTGTAGATGGGGGCTGGGCCGACAGCCCCAGGCCAAGCTGGTCACCACTCCGGCTACCTGCTCTGAGCGAGGCATACTTAACCTCAGAAACATTCAAAGCCAACCTGATGATGGATCTGGATGATGGCTGCAGTCCCACCGATGTTGCTGACCTTTCTGCCTGAGTCATGAAGTGGACAGAGGCTAGAAAGGTATCACAGGCAGCAATCCTCATTTTGACTCTGGCACTCCTTGTTTTAGATGCAGCTACCAAAACATTTGAAAGAAGGACAGATTCAGTCAGAGTGACGAGGTAATGTTAGTTACCGTCACAGATTTAACATGAGCTGAGCGAAGTTTAAATTGGTATCTTGTGGAAACTGGGTGTAGTTGGGCATTTTGCATCTGACTGATGGGCTTGTTTGTTCCACCCATTTGCCCATTTCTGAATTAACTGGTGTTGGGGAGTTATTTTCTGCCAATACGGTGTCCTCCAAAGGACAAAAAAAACTGGCTTCAAAACAATACTCCTGAAACCTTTGAGTGACATCATGGAGGGTTTGTCCTGTCCTTTTTATGCAGTATGTGTACATTTTTCATATATGCAAAACCTTACTACAAGCATGGAAAATACATACTTTTTAGGCAAATATAAACTTCTACCACTTATGGAAGAATGTTTTGGTTAACCAAGTAGTGAACTTCCCTGGTGATTTTTATTTTCTGTTTAATTTGTTGCATTAAAAGCTTTATAATAAACACTAATTCCCATTTTATGTGATTTGACAAAATTGGTGTGATGAAATGAAAAGAAAGCAACAAACAACAGACAACAGTTTGGTTAAAAAAAAAAAAAAATCAGTAAATTCAGTCAAGTCAACCTGCATGTGTGCAATCTCAGTGTCATTTGATCTAGCGATCTTTCAGTTTTCACTTTATTATTTTGGGCTGTATAGTGTTTGTCTACAAAATAAAATCCCAAAGTGTATCAATTTAAATAACAGACTAATACAACTAATTTGGAAAAAATATTTGAAGGCATGTGAGTGTACCTCAGAAAGTCAGGAGCTGACACAGCATTTCATCCTATAAAGTGTGTCCAAGAAGATACATGCCACAGCTTATTCACTCAGAAAAGTGCTCAAGGAAAGTCTCTGCTGGTGGAATTTAAAAAAAGAAACAAAGAAAAAAGAAAACTATTTACAAGCTCCCATTTTCAGTTCAGGGTTATGGTCATCAGAACCAAATATCATTGAAATAAATTGAACTTAGTTCATCACATATCTACCACCTTGTACTACAGGCTTGTTTTAAGATCAATAGAGTGGAGTCAATTGGTCAAACTCTATCTGTAGCAAGTCTGGAAAAGACTTCTTTTAAAAATGTCTTTTCCGCCAAGAAAAGCCTTTGATATCCTTTTCTGCTCTTATCTTTACTGATGAAATACCCTCCAGTTCTGGTGTAACTGATGACACCATTGTTGATAGTTGTCACAAGAAAAAAAAAAACTGACTGTAGTAGATGGTATAGGATGCTGATTGGTTCAAAAGAGCTCAGCCTCAGCCACAAGTATAGCTTAGATACTGGTAAAATGGATTTGTGGCTGTGACCTTGTGAGAATCCAGCTGCCTCTCAAGATAATTGACTTCTGCTTCATATTTACCTGCATGACAGCGGTGTATTATGTTTTAACACTCAGCAAGAAAACAACTACGTTTTTTACAAATGTTTCTTTAAGACGCAAGGATGTTCTTAAATTTAAGACTGTTTCTTATTTTGCATTCAGTATTTGAGAAAAATACATGATTTGAAATAGAATTTGGATCTCCAGCACTTGTCTGTGGTTGTGTGGCAGGTGTAGACACTCAAAATTAAAGCATGTGTGTTAGCCTCTGCAGGGTCACAGTGTCTCCCATGTGTTTGTCATCACAGCTTTTGTTCCCCACAGCCCTGCTATTCCTGGCAGAAAAAGGTCATCTCTCCCTCAGATCCTCGTACCTTAAGGATGCTTACCTCATGACCACATGTGGTCTTTCATTTTAGTACCATGAGCCTCTCAGTTGTCAGATTCCAAAAAGTATATAAGACCATCATTAATGTTTCTATAATACATGTATAAACTTGTGCTGGTTCTGTTTTCCTCACTAGATGTTCATTTTTTTTTTTTACTTTGCTATGTTTCCTTGCGTGTGTCTGATGAATATCAGACCAAGCTGAAACAGATGCAATAGTGTAATTTAAGGTAGACTGAAAAAGTCTGAGCTCAAGTATGTGACAGTTAAAAGAGTGTCACTTGCTCCCTCTCTCTCTATTTATGTCGTCCTGTGCTTCCCTGACGTATGAAGCCAAACTGGTGGGCAGTTCACAGAAAACTGATCCGTGCATCATAACATCCCTCTCACCTTGCACATATGTCAAAGTGACCCTATATTCCTGTGTGAAATATTTCCTTGGCGGAAAATATGTGGGAAAAGGCTTTTGTCACCAGACTTGATATGTTCCAAGAGAGGAAACAGCTGCACTGGAGTGATTAGGAAACTAGTTCTTCTCTCGAGTACTACCTCTAGCTTAAAGGAACGTTCTGGACTTAAAACAACTCTAGGGCTACTATTAGCTGCTGTGGAGGAGCATCTAATAATAGTTCAATGGTTCAGTGGAAGCAGAAGCTACCACTGAACTGGATCAGTACTTGGATAACAAACGGTATTGGAAGCAAATGTCATGAATTCTCCTTTTTGCTTCTCTTAACTGTAAGTGACTTGTATAGATTCATAAAAATGACATTGACTGCACAGAGATGCCCATACATTGCTTTTAATGCACTTTTTATATATTTATATCATATATTTACCCAGGCTTGTCTTTAGGAACCCCATCTTCACTCTGACTTATGTGGAATGATATTTCTTAGTCAGAGGCTTAAAATAGCTACTTATTTTGATACAGGCTGATTGCACCAAGTGCTACACTACTTGCCATTTTGCTGCAAACAAACATTTTGTTCTCACTCACATGTGCTTTGATCCATGTCATTTTGCTCCCTAATGAAACTTTACAATTCTTACCCTCTCATAGTGGACCCTGGGTTGTTTTAACTCAGGAGAAGTTCCTTTAAGGTGAGAATGAAAGTGGAAACGTGCGCTGCTGAAGGATTTGTGAGACCGTACAATATTAGAGAGATTGGGATTCAACTGTCTTGACTCTGTGAATGTTGTTTTATTCTTAAATGGTGGTGTCCCTGCTGATAACTGCCAGCTGCCATGCAGTGATTAGATCATTTAAGAGGGTGTACCATAAATTTCTTTTCCCAGACAGATATTTTTCAAATGACTGATGTGCATGTTGATTAAGCAGAGAACCTTCAGAAGGATGCCGCAACAGGGCATCTTAAAATAGTTGGGGATATAAGGGAGGAATGTTTTGCTTTGTTTTTTCTGCACAGATGATTGAGTTTGAGCTACCTGCTGGCAAAAGACACTGCATCCTTCGCATGTTCGCAAGTTTTTGTTTCTCCTGTGTGTGTAAACATACATTTAGTTTCCCATATGGCTGCATGTGTTTATACTACTCAAGGCAGTAGTAACCGCAGGGTGGGCTTTTATTAAAGAGTTGTAATGAGTCAGAGCCATCATAAGCCTGCTCGCCTATTGATTACCTATAAAGAGCACTCAGTGGCAATGTGCTGTGATCCATAGATAATGCCTTGCAGAAGGAGGCTCAGCTTACCCAGGATCCAAAGCTCTGACTTGGAAGACACATCTCCAATTTTGCTCATCAATTCAAATACATCTGATTAAATGCTGTTTACAGGTTGGAGAAAGAAACATCATTGGCAAACTACAAATCATCTTTAGAGATCAGTAAATATTAAAGCAAGTTGTATCCCACAGTTTAACACTTTAAAAAACTGTTAGACACAGAAACCTGACTTAATGCCTGTTCAACAAGTGTAGTTTTGGTTGCACAAAGATTCATTGTTAAGTGATTTCTTTTCTTTGATTAAATAGTTTCTTCTGACAGCACATGACATAAGTGAGGACGAAAAAATGGTAAATGCAGAAAACTGGTTAGCAATTGAAAAAAAATAAATCCCTTGAGGCACATTGAAACTAAAAGCCAGTAAAAACCTACACATGCAATTTATAAAGAGTTCTGCTTTTAACCATGAAATATCTGCCCACAAACATGGACTTAATAGAGAATCTATTTCTCTGAAAACTTGCTTCTAACAGCTCAGGACTGAAAGTGACGTCAAAGCAGCTACACAGAACATTCAGAGTCTGGCTGGTCAAAATCAAGTCCTCCCACAGAGAGCAGCTAACAAGAAGGCAATCAGACAGAATAATGGTGCAGCAACGAAATGGCATTCAATGTGAATATCAGTCTGGGTTTAGCTGCCACGCCAATAAAACCTCAGCTTTGAACTCAGAACAGTGTCACGCAGAGTCTTGTGGACATCCACCCACGCATATAGGTCAAAGAACATGAAGAAGAAGAATATTTTTTTTTCTCTTGTGAGGTTTGACTCTGGAAAATAGCACATTAGTATGACAAGCTCTTGGATGAAAAGTAACAAACTAAAAGAATATGTGTCAGGGCTTATAAAGAAAACCAAGTTTTCTTTTTTTTAATTTATCTGAAAGCAACTGCAAAAGTTCAAAGCTATTTAGTTAATGCACATTATTCCTTCAATTTTATACTGATTTGAGAGGGCATTTCGATGATACATTGACTTAATATCTCAGAAAATATGCTCTGTGTTAATGATAATCCCATTGATTTTGAATAATTTCTTTAAACATTGCAGAACTAATATTTTCTGTATAATCAGTTGGAACTTGTGCCAATTATTTTAAACCTTTCATATGTAGACCCCATTTTATTTTCTTTGCTTTGACATTTTGGGTTCTGTGTAATTAGGCACTATTTTATGTTTTATAGGAAGGTTTTATTGAGTAATAATGAGATTAATCTATTTAAAAAAAAAAAAAAATCATTCATTTCAGCCTCATATAATATACATAAGAATTTGCTCCACTTCAGTTTGTTCAAATATGCTTAAAGATAAATGAATTAAGAAGAAAAAAAGTTGTACTCCAGTGCTACACTTATTGTATTTAATCATATTTTCTGGTGTAGAGCTGCTGCTTTTTTCTTATGGAGAGAAGCCAGTTGAGGTGGCTGAAGGCATCTAAAGGTCTCTTGGATGTCTCCCTGGGGAGGCGTGTCCAACCATGTGAAGACCCAGAGGGAGACCCAGCACACGCTGGAGAGATTATATCTCTTGGCTGGCTGGGGTTCGCCTCTGTATTATACTGGAAAAGCTGGAGGATGTGGCCTCTTGGCCTCTGTCCATTGGCTGCTGCCCCCCATTACCTGAACCCAGATTAGTAGAAGTGGATAGATGGATGAATTGATGGATGGACCTACCCACAAACCCTACAGTTTGTCAGCTGCATTTAAATAGTGATCTCAAAATGTATTACTTCAGCTAAAACATGCTGCAAAAACACTGCTGTTCATAATGCAAAGGCTCAAGTGATAGCTTTCTACAGAACAAAGTCCTATTCACTTTGTGAAACAAAGTAATTGACTCAAGAAGAGATTGATGTTTTAGTTAGCTCCAATGTGAACTGCCAAGATTCACCTGAAAATATTTTTGCACTAAGGGCACTGTCAGTTAAAATAATAACACAGTGTTTGCTGCTGTGGGTATTAAATCATCCCAAATAGCAGATTGGCTGCCAGACTCAATCAAATATTGTTTGATTTTTTTTTTCTTCTCTAAAGTAGTGTTGTAGCAAACCGTGGGCTTCAAACATTGAGGCTGCCTTTTGCAAAACTACTTGTACAGCAGGCTTACACCGACACATTGAGGAAGGTTTGGCTGGGCCTCACAAGGGGTTTGTCTCCGTGCAAAAGTCTTCCTAGCAATCCAGCCTAATGGTGTAGAACACAGATGGAGATGAAATATGTGCTGTAATGCATATTAGTGTGTGGAGTGCATGATTTCTTGCGGAGGGAATTTCTATAATAATTTCTGAAACAGATATCCTGTGTTCATATTGATTTACAACATGAATTTGAAATAACCATGCACGCCTGTACTCTCGATGGTTATAAGGAAGAGAAAGCGCTGCGGCAGCTCTGTGTAAGTACACGTAGATTCACGGGTCCCCCTGAGGCCGGGAAGTGGATGGTGAGATTGAGGAGTCACCCCATCACTGGTGATCCATGCAGGGCAACATACAAGCTTAAAGCCATTCACAAAACACACAGTGACAGTAGCATTGTAACACACACACACACACACACACACAAGTGCAAACAGATACACATGATTCAGACATTTCATTTCAATGCAAATAAGTGTTCACCCCTCTTGTGGGAGGGGTCCTTGGCAGACTGCATTTTCTCTTCCTTATCATATTGAAGAATTAGATTGTATACTGAGCTTTCGGGCTGAACAAGACAGCCAAGAGTACATAAATGCATTGCTTCTGATTTTTCCATCAGTGTTAACTAGCTGGCACTTTTAAAAAAAAATCCTGGCTTGTTTCATTTGCACTTTGTTCATGGACAAAAGTGCAGGCGTGCTTATACTCAAGGATGTTTATTTACAGCGTCTTAAGTGTATGGTGTATTTTAATTGTTTGGCATCAAAGAGTTGGTGCATTCTTATGCTGATATGTAGTCCACTCTACACTGTATGCCTGCAGCATTAAAGATGAAGCTAGACTCTTCCGCCCTCCCAGTGGGCCTTTGTCCTCAAAAGAATGGAGGTTCCTCGCTTCATCGGATAGATTACAGCCAATTAAATGTGTCCGTTATCACCCATTAATTACCGACACCACTTCTTCTAGAAATAGGCCTGACCAAGCAACAGCCATGGATGTGAAATTGACCTAAATACATCAAGATGAGTTTCCATTTTTTACCTCTTTAATCAGCTCTCATCAACAGAGACCTATCATTGAACCAAGCCATCTTTCACATTGATTCCCAGGGAGATGTTTGTAGCTCGGTTAGTTTGAAAGAGAAACTTTGTGTTTGTGTATGTGCATCTCAGTGTTCAAGGAGCCTTTGTTTGCATTCGTACGAGCATATGTGTACCTGTTTGTGTAGTGACAGTGCTGCATGTGCATGCTCTGTGCGTATGAGCTGGGTTATTTAAGGTCAGAGCTGATGGAGTGGTCTTCCTCAGAGACGTGCAGCAGCCCTGAAGGATTGACACTGTGACACCTCTCTTCGTCAGCCTGATTAGTCACCTATTTGATGTAGCAGCCTATATTAAGGCTTTTAAATGGAAAGAAGCCTGACACTTGCCAGACGAAGAAAATAAGAGATTGAAACAAATGCTAATCTTAAGTCATATGAGCAACGTAAAATTGAGATACCATACTGACTGCCATCAAACACTTTCAGTCCAATTATATTGCTTTTTCATTGCATTGCAGATATGTTTGGCTATATGTCAGTTCATTGACTGTCTGCAGTTCAGTTGCCAGCATTCTCAGCTTTTGCAGGTTGGGCATTTGTAAAATGAGTGGAATTTCAGGAAATGTTGCAAGATCACATCTCCTCTGTGTATACTTGCTCTTTTACGTGATTTTCATGTACTTTGTCCCTCCTCACAAGCTCAAGGGCATGAACACCCTCCCCCTAAATCCTGAAATCAGTCATACTGATAATTTGTCAGGTATTGCCATATTGGGGTAGGATCAGACTCACAACACTAATAGTTGTGAGAGTCAGAGCCATATTCTAACCCTGGAAACATATTTAGGGTTAAACATATTTCAAGGTGTGGTCCCATTAGTGGAAGGGGGTCATGGCAATTCCTTGCCAAAAACAAAAAATCATGCAGTGTTTAAAGCAACATCAGCACTGCTATTTCGAATAAATGTGTTGTTTGTTTGATTTTCTTTTAAACCAGTTAAAATCGTTGTAATGGTTCTAAGTCCTAGGTTCAATCCCTGAAAGAATCATTAAATTATTATTTGGATCTTTACAAACATTCATCAAAAGAACCATACAGGTCTGCCTTATTGCATGTCAGCATATCAGAATCTTAATCAAAACCTAAAGGCTTATTGGCTTCCAGCTCAGAACTTGTTTTCTCCGACAAAGGGGTGTTTGAAAACACACAGCAGAGGTGGAGGAGACTGCTGTGTTAATTAAGCAACCAATGGCAGGCTACCAGCAGCTGACATCTGCTTATTCAGACCTTACTACACATTCTCTGCTTTTTGACCAGGTTATAGGATGGTTCTGCACTCAGTTCAGAGCTGGTTTAACTGGTGAACTCCTTGTAAAATGTTAAAATTGATGGAAATGAGAAGAAAACTGAGATAATATCCTCCTATTTCTGCTTTGACTACACTTTCGTGATGAAGCTCTGTTCTTTTTTCCCCTTACTTTTATTTCTGTTTGAATTATGTAAACCAGGTATTGCATTGTGAATGCTTTCTTTGTTATTTATTTATTTATTTATCTCACTAAACATTGAAATAATTAGCCAAATTTAACATGTTGTTACATTTTGGGCAAAAACTTATGTTTTGGGCTCAGCATCTTGTTACACTATCGACCAGTTATTACATTTTGGGTTTATTAGTTTTTTTTAAATAACATTTTGGGTTGTTGTTAGGCGACGTGTCAGAGTCTTAACAGGCCAACATGTTGTGCGTAGAAGGTGATCCTGTTGAACACCATGAAAGTCAGGCTCCCAAGTGAATAAAGTTGTTTTATTTTAAGGCATTGGTGCCCTTTTGTCTTGCATCATCATCAGGAAAAAAAATCTTTTTGTGCACTCTGAAGTTTTTCTGCATTTAATGATATTCAGAGAGAAAAAAGCGAGGGAAGCTGTGATAAAGTGAAACAGAGCAAACATTCAGCTAACTGCTGCATCAGAGGAAAGAAGATTTAACTTTGTATGAGTGTGTGCACGTGTTTTAGCACATGTTAAAACTTCCTTGCAGCCTTGCAGCTATGTTGGGTTGTTGAAACTATTTCATAAGATCAAAGTGTTGAACGCTCCTGAGGCCTGGGCAACAACCTCCCAACCTTTTTATTTTTTATTTTTTAAACACACACTACTATTCAAGTGTTCATGTTGGTTATCCAGCCTTTACCTTGCACATTTTCAGAGATTTTTTTACAGCACTGAATTCCTCCAAACATTCCTCAGGAATGGACAGCCACTGGGTACTGAGATAAGCGAAGTTGAAGCCCCTCAGGTCTCAACTCCTGATCGGCAGCTACACCAGCAGCAGAGTGGTATCAGCTCTACCACAGCAGCAGCACGGCCGCCCTATCTCTCTACCCCTCCCCTCCAGGTGCTCTTTGACAGAAATAATTGAGGTAGGGAGGTGGTGGGAGGTTAATGAAGCACTCCCAACACACAGATGACCTTTCCCCAGCCCCTGCGCAAATCATCGCAGCACAGTTTTTTGGACATTTTTAAATGAAAGCCTTTAAATAATTTATCTAACTATAGTTCCCGGAAGGCCCTTCATTAGAGATTGGCCGTGACATTTCCCACCTCCCCCCAGCCTCTCATACTTACCGCCTCACATCCAGTCCAAGAATATCACTGTCGCCTTTGTCTCTCTCATGCTGTCATCTCTTGCTTGGTCTCTCTACCTCTCCTCCTCTCTTTCTCCGTTTCTCTCTTTGTGACATTAGCAGCATTAAAGACTGAGATCTCTGGTGTGTTCCACGCATGGCTGGGAAATGACAGCCGGGCATCAAGACATGAGAAGTGATTTTCCTGGGGTGGAATGAAAATGTAGCTTATTTATTCTTTAGATATTTTGTGTGCTAACTGAATGTGAAATAGGTTGCAGGGGGGAAAAAAAAGCAAAACAAAAGGAGACCTGAAGATTGAGGAATCATTTGCTTAAGCTTTAAATGGCACTGGGATGCACCAGCATTTTGGGAATTAAGTTTGACAAGTGGATAGATATCGCTTATCTGTGCATCCAAAGACTTCTGGATGGGAGGATGATGTTGTTGACTCGCTGACTAGGTGTGTTTTGACCTGGAGATGATGTGGTTCTGGTGTTTAAAGTCCTCTTCATGTATATGTGTATGTGTGTATAGGCAATGACAAATAAAGGCTTCTTGTCTTTCTTCTTCTTGAGTCATCTCATCTCACTCACAACCACTATTAGTTATGAAATAAACTTTCAAACGATTCAAAAAAAAAACCCTGTTATAACTCCTGTCACCAATGTCACTAGCGAGTGACTAGCAGCTAGTGTGATTGCTAACCGTGGCTGACTGTGAGCTTGCAGTCATCAGATGATGGAGATGACTGAAGGACTACTTTTACTTTTTTTCTTCTTCTTCTTCTCGATGCCACTCTGTATTGGCTTCTTCCACAACTTCCGGTTCAAAGCCTGGGTTGGGGACTGGAGCAGTCCATTCCAACATTTACATGCATGGATTATATTAACTTCAGCCACTTTACCTGGGTGTGTTAAGTCATTCTATGAGATGTTTGAATATGATTAGATGTTTGATGTTAGTATTTGTTTCCACACAAACTAAATTAGTAATAGCCATATGGGCTAAATGTAGCTACACAGTACAGCAACTACGTAATGCTCGGCTAGAGGGAACTTTGTCAGATCAAGGTTACTGAATGCTCACTAATGCTAATTCTGGGGTCGGTCGTGCATAAAGTAATTCCCAAAATTTAAAGCGTATCCCTTTAAGGGGAGAGCAAATTAAACAAATCCTTTTCTGTCCACTGACACCCGTGGGTCATTTGAGCTTTATGAAAACTGAAAGTCTTTTCTGATTTGATTCTATTATTCTACATCAGTAAAGTTTGGGTGATATGGAGAAATGTGACAATAATAATAATCTATTAAAATCCATGTCCTCCCAGCATTTCTAATACGGATTTAGAAATTACACACGCTTTCCTGGGAAAGATTTCGAGGCTGACAAACAGACAGACTCAGCCATGTATTTACTTTACTGTATCACCAGTATCAACAGGATGCATACTATTGACTGCTGTTTCATGCTTGCTTGACTGTGATCAAGACAGATTTGTGCAGTATTACACATCCCTTGTGTTGGAAATGGGCTATGAGACAGGTTCACTTACTAGAGAGAAAATCAAAGCTATTTATTTACAAACCCCAGTGGAACCAGATGGACATATGAATTTCCCTGCACAGACCTAAACCAAAGATAATGCAACAAAGTCAAACCTCTTCACTTGGGGAATTGGAACGAAAGACAAAACAAATATGATCAGACATGGTAAGAAAAGAGTTCTGTCATTTCTCAAGAAATGCAATTAATCAGACCTTTTGTGCTGATGAAACAGAGAAAAATTAGAATTGACAGTCATTTGAGCTACACAATACCTATATAAGTGGAAGTGTTATCAGAGACCATGTGTGAACCACTGAAGAAATTCAGACGTCCCAGGGGAGGAGCAGTAGTAATGCAATAGCCTGAGCACTGACAAAATGTGAAACGATCCTTGTTGCATCATAATTGCCCAACAGGTTGGTGTAGCACACCTTAAATGTCAGATTTAACATTTTCTCTTTGGGAGTCATATGAACTTCAATTACACTTGTTTTGTTTTTTGACAAAATATATATTGCTTTCAGTGTTAATGCAGAAGCACAACGCTTAAGATGTGCTGTTGTTCTTGTACAGCAACTTTAAACCTTGGCTATGTTCTACACAGCATTTTATGATATGATTCTCATTCACCCCACACAGATTTATACAGAGCTACTGGTGTGTAGAAGCCTCATGCAGACAATCCCCACATCTATGAGCACACGGACACAGACAACTATCACAGCCATGGCCACATTCTGTAGCTTCTCCACATGTTGAAGTGTCCTAGGGCAAAGATACTGAACCCCCACATTGCCCCTGATATGCTCATCGCTGTATGATTGTAGGGGGGTAAAATGAGAGAGAAAAAGTAGTGTATACAGTATTCAAGGTGCATATATGTGATAAGAAGTGCTGTGAGAGTGTTGGGGAGAATGGGTGAATGTGAAACACAATTGTAAAGTGCTTTGTTGAACCTAGATAAGGTTCAAATACGCTGTATAAGTGCGGCCCATTTAACAGAGGTAATGTGGCATTCAGCGCCTTGCCTGAGGACTCTTTGACATATCTGCCCCACCGTCATTCTTGGAGAAAACATAAAACATCACCCATTTCAGCATCACCCACACGTGGCAGAATGGTTCATGGGAGTTCCTCTCTTCCTGCTTGTCATGGATGTACAGCAGGCCTCCAAGGAGGGTGTCATCGCTGCTCTTCATCTTTTGTTTGTTTGTTTGATATCTTCTCAGCCAGTTGAGCAGCTGTGGCTGCCGAGTATTTTTTTTGGAGTGGTTATTGAATTAACAAATATCTGATGAAAAGTCTTGACTAACAATGAAATAACTATTTCAATGAAATTACTCTTTATTCAACAGTTTTATATCAGAGAGCATGATTTAGTGGAACGGGAAATATGAAGTTAGTGAATTTAAATGACAGCTTATGTCATGCAGTTATATCAGACTTCGTGATCATTATGTCATTAAGCAATATCACCATGAATCTTATATACACTTTAGTAGTCTCTATGTTGTTTCTCTCTCTCTCAAGAAACCTGTTTGTTTGCCAAAGCAGTTCATCTGATCCCAACTCGACTTTCCAGCGTCAGCTCTCACACCGTCTCTTTCTGTTTCTCTCCAGCTAGATCAGAAGTTCTTTATTACCAGAAAACAAGAGCAGATTTATGCCTTTGTCTGAAAGCAAGGCGGGTATGCTTTACAGTGTGTCTTGTGAGTGATGAGTTGTGTGCAGGATTAGTTTTTGGAGAGGAGAGGAGAGGGAATTATCTCCTTGTGTTGTGTGCTGTAGTGGATGCAGACAGAGATAATGCAGAAGGACTGCTTCATTACCTCTCAGGGTCCATGTTGGGGTCTTTCTGTGTCACTCATCTTGGAAGGTTGCTGCTCTTTCTCTTTTTCTGGATCTCAGTCTGTTCCTTTCTCATTTCTCTATGACCTCTAACGCCCTGATTTTTCTCAATACTATGGATGTGTTGGATTGATGAGTAGATATCACTTTAAAATTGACGGTTGGTTTAATTATCTACCATCAAGACGACTGCTGACTTTACTTTGACAGCTTTTCATATGACAACGTGGATTTAAAGATGAGCTAAAGTTTAAATTCTGTCATGTGTATTAAAAAAAATCAAGGCAGATTGAATAAGTCAAGTAAAGTATTCCTGTGTTGATTCTCCAGAGTGAAACCCACCTATGAGGATAAACCACAAAGTTCAAGTGCATTTGTCCAACTAAGAAACACTTCCCTCTTGTTAATATTGTTTGAACAGAGGTAGGTTAATGTTTTCGCCTCACAGACAGATATTTCCTGTTTCTGCGTGATTCCATTTTGATATCATCCTGATTTGTGTGTTTGGTGTGATGCTCTTCGTGTTTCAGCGAATTACACTGCATTTCAGACGGAACGTTGAGCAAAGCGCAGTATTACTTACTGCCTCAAACACATTGCTTCACAGTTGTGCTTTTTAAGATCTTAACATTTTGAGTGTAGGAGTTTCAGCATTCCATTTTTTTTCCTGGCAGGGGAACACACACACACACTGAAGTATCAGAGTAACTGATTGGATGTTAACCAGTCTGTAATAAAACAGATGGAAGGCTGCGCTACGGCACCAAACTCAGGAAATGGATTTATTCCACCCACCCTCCTCCTATTTTCCCATAATCCTTTACTGTCTTCAGGTCTCCCACCATTACTCGCTGACATACAGTGATATACTTTGCACACACTGTTAACCATTTCATCTTTGTCTACAGAGAGCAATCAGCTACATTCTTTTTATGGCAGGCATCTTATTAAATTTGTGGACGCCGGACAAGTATGATTAAAATTCTTTAAGTATAATCCTATTGAAACAGCTGTTGCAATGCTTAATCAGTGCACTCCGCCTTTCACTCTCTACTTTCAGCATATTACATTTCCCAGAACTTGGTGTGGAGATTTTTAACAGAAAGGTGCTGTCTGGCTCCCACGACCTATTAACTGCAGAACACTGGCAACTTCCAGAGGATGAGACTGTGACGATTTACTATAATAATCCAGTCATTGTTAATCATGACATGACAGAGGAGCAAAAAAAAAGAAAAGCTTTTTGTTCCTTTTTTTATGTGTAACTGTGTCCATGTGTAATTGTGCTATGCTTGTTTAACTGTCAAAACTTCTGTCTTTGAATAACATATTTACCCCTCCAGCTACTTATTAATTGAGTACAATGACTTACACATAGCTTTTTTTTTTTTAATAATGTTTGTTGCCACTCATATTAATAATTCAGTTTTTGTTAACTGACTGATATAAAGTGGGCTAATCCCTTTATGAGAGGAGAGGGTGAGGCGGAATTTGTCAGCGAGTGTTTGTTAATGAATCAAGCTTGTATCATTGGTATGCGCAATGTGTTTTTGTGTAATGTGCATGCGGGTGAGTGTGTTTTGTCTGGGAGGGAGCGGGGCTAATTTCCACCCTGCTAGGGTCCTGGTGGACTAAGCTGCTTTTGACCTGATAAGCTCATTAGAATTCCACACTAATTACAACAGGCCCTGTTTAGCTGTCACCAGATGAGAACAACAGGTCCCGACCACATCAGCCTACTGAACAGGGAGAGTAAAGTAAGGGAATTTAGGAAAGTGTGCAGGGAAAGTATAAGGAAGAGAAAAAAAGAATTATATTAAGGAAGGAAAATGAAATTTGTGGAAGAGAAAACAAGAGTGGGGAAAAAGGGAGAAGACGTTGGTGTGAACAGAATTGTTCAGCTGTCCCGGTGGAGACGGAAAGCTGATTAAGAAAATTGTTATGACTAGTACAATGAACAGTAGTAATCACAGTCAATCATCCAACTTTGATGCGAACAAAAGAAGACAATGAAAAGAGACAGAGGCAGAGACAGGTGGGAGAGAAGCAGAGGAATGGATTGTAAATTAGCCGGGCCGCCGCTGAGCGTTTTCTCTGACTTGTCGAGGCTAAACTGAGGGCAGCAGGGAGTGGGGCCCAATATGTCAGAATATCCCTGGCAACCAATCCTTCAGCCGCCCGCCCACACACACACACGGACGCTCTCACTTACAGACACACTCCACATGCAGCACCCTGTTGAGGCTGGGGTAGTGTGTTGTTTGCATCCAGCCTCAGATTAAATCTAAAGCAGCCTGGAAAATTTATAGCAGGGTCTCTCTGCCTTTATGACATGCTGAAAACCTGACTGGCTCTTTTCACACTCTCACTCTCTCACTCTAAGCCTTCTACTTTCATTCTCCATTTCCCTCCACCTCCCCCCTCATCTCTTTCAGTCTATATCTCACTGAGCCTTTTATATGTGCCCATCTTATTCCTCGCAGTGTTTTTCTCTTGTAACCCAGGCCGCAGTGCCTGCAGTCCAAATCACTTGTTCCCATCAAGCACATGTGTGCTTGTGTCTATTTGTGTATGTGTGCGCTTGTATGTTTACAAACGCGTGCATTAATAGGTTTGTGTGTTTGAACTGGGGATGTGCTGTCTGGGGGGTAAAAGCACTTACAGGGGACTGCCGCCACGACCTCTATTATTTCTATCCATTTGCTATTTCCTCTCACACTGCTGCAGAATGTGAAAGGGAATTATTAGAGTATGTTATTTGTTCTCTACGTCATCATGAAGCATCCCTCTAATCCCACTGTAGTAGCACAGACAGGCCTCAGTCATTCATTCGGCTCCACTAAGAGATGGTGAGCCGCCCCATAACCAATGAGTTAGAGTTTCTTAGATTGTTGTGTGTATAGATAAGTATGTGCATCTATCTGGTATTGATATTAGATGCTGCTCTTATAGTGGCTGCCAGAGAATACTGCATCTAATATATTCATTTCAGTTCTACGATTGTTTGAGCTAGTGTTGGGAACTTTTTTTTCTAGCCCAGTATTGATTTAATTATAGGAAACATTTCATTTGAGTTAAAAAAATAATAAATACAACTACTTTAATTTCAAAGGTTTTATAGTTCAAAACATGATTTAAAAGCCTGCTTCTCACCAGTTTTTTAAATTATCATCAGTCTCTGTCGTTGTTTAACATTCCTCTTTAAAATTCTTTCGGTTATTCAGTCTTGTGGTTTGTTTATGCACAGCTCTGTTCAGGTCCCACCACAGCATTTCAGCTAAAGTTAGTTCTTGGCTTTAATTGACCTAAAGGAACACCTTGAGTGTTTTTCTTTTTCAGCGTTTCTGTTGTAGTTTTGGTGGTATGCTTGGGGTCGTTACCCTGTGACATGGCCCAGTTTCCTCCAAGTTTCAGCTGTGAGACAGACGGCCTCATATTTCACTGTAGAATGCTTTAGTATGCAGATGCGAAACACGCCCAAATCATCACCACTCTCTCACCATGCTTGACAGGTGTTACAAGGTGTTTGTCCTCATATTCTTTGTTTTATGTTCACATACGGTGCCATACTATGATTTTTTTTCCCTTGAGTATGCATTTAAAAAGATTTTTTTTTAAATTTGGAAACAAACAAAAAAAAAAGTTGTAAAAATCTTTTTTTTTTTTTTTGTTCTTTGCATATAAAACAGTTTGATTACCAGGAACTTTTTCTTTTTTCAGAGGAAAAAAAAAGTTTTGTTTTGTAATCCAAACAGTTTGCAAGCTGCTGGGATCAATTTTCAAAATAGAAATAGAAAACTGTTTTCTGATCAGACGAGGCCTCTCCTAAATCTGCAGGAGCTGGTCTCCTCACTTCCCAGACATTTACAGACAGTTGTTATAATAAGAGGAGATGCTACAAAATAATAAACCTTATGCCGTTCCAACTTCTTTGAAAGGTGTTGCTGCCATCAAAGTGAAAATGAGCTGATATGAAATGATGAAATGTCTCAGTTTCAACATCTGATTTGTTCTTTATGTTCTATTGGGAATAAAATGTGTTTTTTTATGAGATTTGCAAATCATTGCATTCTGTTTTTTTATTTATGTTTTGCACAGGGCCCTAACTTTTTTGGAATTGGCATTACAATAAACAAATAAATAAATCCCACAAAGCATTTTCCGTTCTGTTGTGTGTTGTGTCGGATTTAATTTGCATCATCTTTATGACCTCTACCCGTTTCAATTTGTTTTTACATCCTCGCATAACTTAACTTATACCACAGAGTTCTGACACCTGTTTTAAACCTTGTTTGTTCTGTCCAAATGAGATAATGGAAAGGGGGCTAATATATTCCATTTAGCAAAATTCAGATTTACTTGTCAGTTACATGGAAATTTAGCTAAAATTGCATAAGATAGCAGGCTTCTGGATTTGAAGACTTGTTACACCTTGCAATGATCCCCAAAGCTCATACATCAATATAAAGACTGACAAGTTAAACTGCTACCTCCCCGATAAAGTATGTGGCGATGTAACGTGTGTGCCTGTGTTCGTAATTGGTGTGTAGCTTACTTCAGGACAGTGTGTGTGTGTGTGTGTGTGTGTGTGTGTGTGTGTGTGTGTGTGTGTGTGTGTGTGTGTGTGTGTGTGTGTGTGTGTTCGTGTGTGTGTGTGTGCCTTCCCCCAGCAGTGGGTGGGCAGAGCAGAGATGAGTGGGTTAGCCTCTGGCACACTTTTTTACCCTGGGACCAGTAGCTGCTGGCTCCAGCCATCTCTGGCACCGACTTTTCCCCAGACTCACCGAAGGCTGAGCACCTCAGGAGATGTGCATGATTATACTGTCAGTGTGTGTGCACGTGCATGTCTGTTTCTTTCTCTTTTTCTTTTCTTTTATGGTAAGTCTCTTAAGATATTACCTGTGCGCTTTTCAGCTCTGATGGATTTGTGCAGCCATGTACATGCACATAAAAATTTCATGAATGTGCAATGAGGTTTGTGTGTGTGTTTTTTTTTTCCTTTGCTACATGTTGAGAAATATGCCCTTGAAAGCTGAGACTGTGCAGTCCCTACAGAAGAGGTGGGGACAGTTGCCTCCACTTGGATGGCACTTAATTGGACTGAAAGTTCAGCTGTCATTCATGCCACTCATTTCTCTCATTCTCCTACAAAATAATCTTTATTTCTCTCTCATTCTTCCTGTTTCAATCACAATGTCATCCCATAGTTGGTGCTGGTTTCAGACATTTCCCAGTCGCTGTCCCTGTCCCTGTCTGTCGTCCTCTCAGTCTCCCACACACATCTCTCCGTCTTAAATTGAGAAACAGCAGAGGGATCGATAGGTGGTCACAGGCTTTCTGCTCCCCACCCTACTCAATTTTATTATTCTTTCAAACACTCAGCCATTGATGGTCCTCTTGAGAGCTGGGTTGTGCAGTTACTAACACATACAGACACTCACACAGATGTCAGATGTTGCTGCATTATTACACTGCTGGGCAAGCACTCTTAAACTAGGGACCATATATACGTATATAAACTACACACACACACACACACACACACACACACACACACACACACACACACACACACACACACACACACACAC
>JBAMYA010000015.1:3887338-3912451 GCA_037176975.1 Arrhamphus sclerolepis | reverse complement strand
TATATATATATATACATACATACACATACATATGAATCCGTCATTGGAGTCTGAGCTGAGAAGGATCACGTCTGGGTTAATACACCAAGCCAGGGGAAGATTAAAAACAAAGAGGCAGGAAGAGGGAGAAATAAGATTTCATTTAAGAGAGCCTGTCACTGCCTTGGAGACGGTGCAAAGATGTGCGGCTGACCTCTGGAAACAGGAGCAGGGGTCACAAGAGTTGATCAAATTTTTGCCAATCCCTGCCAGCTGTCTGATTAAGAGGTGACGAAAAGGGCAGGCTGACCATCATCTTTTCAGGTGGATTCACTCTTGGGTGCAGGTCAAGGTGCAGGAGACAAAGGACAGAAAAAAGTTCAAGCACCATAGCTGGAGAGGTGATCAGTAAAGGCATTTCTCCTTGAGTTCTTGTCTCAATAGAGTATTAATGTTCTTTTTTTTTTTTTTTCCTGTCTTATTTAATACTTAACTCACAAAGTCTAATTCCTTTCGCATTAGTTTTGCCTGAGTGCAGAGAAATACAATGTTAGCAAATGACGAGAGATTTCAGGTTCTAGCAAGTATGTCCAGATGCCTTTCCTGGTATCATTCTAGTCATATTACCAGTTTTTTGGATCAAAATCCTATTTCAGTGTATAAATATAATCAATATCATTGAATCACAGTGGATCTTAATATTGTGCTTACTGTGCCAACATATAGCTATTATCCATTTTTTTATATATTTTATGTTTTTAATAAAAATGGAGCCAATAAAATTTAATTTTTAAATTAAAAAAAAGTAATGTAGGCAATACCTCCAGATTTAAGCTGGAGTTAATAGAAGATGTTTACCTGTAGTAACTTGAATTAGTCATTTCTGGAATAAGCTCACCAGTCTCTCTTATCATTGTTGAGGAATTGTCTCTCATTCTTCTTTACAATGTTGCCTCAGTTCATTGAGGTCTTTGGGCATTTGTTTACACAAAACTCATTTAAGCATTTCAACTGGGTTGAGTTCTGGACTTTTGACTAGGCTCTACCGAAACTGTGATCTTTTCTTTTTCAGCTATTCCTATTTAGATTTGCTTGTTTTCTATGGTTCACTGTCCTTTCAGTTGTGTTCTTATGGGGGAAGCTTTCTCATGGCAACACTTTAAAGCAAGTTGTATTTCTTAAGATTTCTTCTAATTGTGCTGTCATGAGTTTCAACATTCAACGGGCTTAGTCTTTGATGTCAGAGGTGTAGCTCTCGAGTATTTGTGTATTCCTCTGAGAATTGCATGGTCTGACCTTGGGGTAAATCTTCGCACGTCCACTCTTGGGAACACAAACACTTGCACTTGCAAACTTTCCATTTGTGAATAATTTTTTTCTTCATGTAGAAAATTGAACTCCACATATTTTTAAAAATGGAAAACCTTTTCCCACCTCCACCTTACGCTGCATCTCCCTTTGTAGATTGTGCAGCAACAATTCTTGTTCTAAGACCTTTTTAGCCACATTTATGCATCTGCTAACACAATGATTGCATCTTTATGACATTTTTATAACCTCATGGTGGTCCCCATTGGTTGGTTAGCTGACCAACGTAGAGGCAGCAACAGGCTGTCACGGACGATTCCTCCAAATTTCTCACACTGCTTGGTATCTGTCGTAGCCCATCTTTGGTCAGAGGACAATTTTATCTTCCATCTTTGCTTCTGTCTCATTGTGAAATCCACAACCTTTTTCGCTATGATGGCTGATTTTTCTGATTGCCCGTCTTTCATCTAAGAGTGCCAAAATCGTACAGTGTGAACCCGACATCATCCACCATCTTCTTTTCCTTTTAGCTGTTCCCTTTAAGGGTTGCTACAACAAATCATCTGCCTCCATTTTACCCTATCCTCTGTATCCGCTCCTCACACCATCTAACTTCATGTCCTCTTCCACTATGTCTATAAATCACGTCTTTGTTCCTCATCATTTTTATACCGATATATTCACTATCCCTCCTCTGTACATGTCCAAACCATCACAGTCTGGCTTCTCTGACTTTCTCTTCAAAACATGATGTACTCTGGTGTACTCATTCCTGATCCTATCCATCCCTGTCACTCCCTCCATCCCTGTCTGCTCCCTCAATACAGATCTATGTGTCATCTGCAAATATCATTTGCAGAAGACACATAGTTCATGGAGATTCCTGCCTAACCTCATCTGTCAGTCTGTCACCATAATAAACAGGAAAGGACTCAGAGTTGATCCTTGATGCAGTCCCACCTCCACCTTGGTCTCATCTGTCACACCTACAGCACACGCCACCACTGTCTTACAGCTCTCATACATGTCCTGCACCACTCTTAACATACTTCTCTGCTACTCCAAACTGACCTTCTCTGTACTTCTCTATCAACTACCACAAAGCAAATATTACATCTGTAGTTTTTTTTTGGCATGAAGCCATTCTGCTGTTCACAAATACTCACTTCTGCCCTTTAGTCTAACTTCCACTACTCTTTTCTATAACTTCATTGTATGACTCATCAACTTTATTCCTCTCTAGCTTCCACAAGATCTTACTTGTTCTTAAAGGTGACAGAGAATCAAAATCTGTTTTTACCTTGTCTTTGTTGAATAATGATAGTCTATCTGCATTTAAAAATATACAAAAAAATCCTCGACATTCTGAACATCTCCGTTTCATTGAAATCCCTATTTTAGAAATGTTCGCCAGAAATTGGACAAATCTGAACAACGAATACAAATGACGTAAAATGTATCTCACTTCCCCCTCTCATTAAGTCCAAACCCGATCTGGCCCTGTCCCGAGTTTGGGCTGAGTATCAGGCCGTGACTTCTCACCACTTTTGTCGGGTTGGTTCGGGCTCGATATACTGGTTTATGACCTTTTGGTTTTTTTGATATAGTATTTTTATTTTATATAAAGCTATTGCATAATGAGCACAACATGGAAAATAGAGTTTGAATTTGGCCGCGCCGGGTTTGGACAGAACATACACAAGCTCGGATCGGGTCGGAACAGATTTTTGGGTCTGATCAAAATTCTGTGCATTTCCCATAGCCGTAGAAAGTTGCTCTGTCCATTTTCCGAAGCCGGCAAAGTCTCTTTTGAGTGGCAACAAAGGCAGCCAATCACCGCCAAGTCCTTGCATTTCATATTGAGGTTGCCAGTTAAGCCCAAAAGGACGCCAAATAGGTACATAACTACAAGTTTAAAGTCCCCCACCTAACATAGCTTTCTGAGAGAGGTTTTTAGGAAACTTCTGAGGCATTACAGACAAAACAAAAAATTTGTTGTCTATATATCACATCACAGAATGTGGATAAATACCCTGTTCAACCGTTCTATGACACCTTTAAAAAAATTGTAGTAGTATACTTCTTCATTCTTCAGGCATCTTTTTACTCTCTAAGATCCTGTTGAACGTTCTAGTCAAAAACTCTATTGCCATCTCTCCAACACACTTCCATACCTCCACAAGTATATCCTCAGGACCAGCTGCCTTTCCACTTTCATCCTCTTCAATGTCGTCCTCACTCCAGCCTTAGTAATCGTTGCTACCTCCTGGTCCACAATTGTCACCTCTTCTACTCTTCATTCAGTTTCATTTTCCTCATTCATCAACTCTTCAAAGAACTCTTTCCATCTCCCCATCACATTTGTTTCACCTGTCAATACATCTCCATCTCTGTCCTTAATCACCGTAGCCTGCTGCATGTCCCTCCCATCTCTATCGCTCTGCTTCATCAACCTGTATAAATCATTCTCTTCCTTTGCTGTCCAACCTGGCATACGGATGGCTTTTCCCACCTCCACCTTACGCTGCATTTCCCTTTACTCCTGTCTACTCTCTAAAGTCCTCTCAGTGTCCTACTTCTTAGCTAAACTCTTTCTCAGTGCATATTCTCAGACTTCCTCATTCCACCACTGAGTCTCCTCGTTTACTTTCCTATGAAATGCCGAAGACAAATTATTTCTACTTTGTCTCTACACTAAAAACATGTTAGTTTAGCTTTATAGCTGTACACCTTAGCTCAGGGTTTTGTAGTTCATGGGGAGTGCGTGCCACCAAAGACTTTAGCTAACAGACAAAATCTCTGAAAGGCATTCCATGCAAGTCAATTACGACAGAGATTTGGAGGATAATGATGAAGGGGGAAAAAAAAAAACAGCCATCCATTCCCAACCACCAGTATATAAAAACACATGTCACTGGTTTCTCTAATTTGTTGAGCCAGTTAGTGTAAGTGCGTGCATTTGTATAAACTGTAAAAGGGGTGAAAGAAGCGTGGTATTGATGAGGTGGTGTGGAGTTACACTGTTGGACAAAAAAATTAGGAGACGGCTCAGCTTTTATTAGGTCCATCACGTTAGCCTTTTTTCATCCACGGTACCCATACTCCTCCTCCTGTCTGTCTGACACAAACACGCACACACAGAAAGATCTGTGGTTTTTGAACAGCACTGGGAATCAGTTCTTTGTTGTTGAAAAATGCAGGCACAGGTGGGAGACAGACTGACACTCACAACTACAGACTGACAGCTGCAACACACATAGACAGAGAGGAGGCCTGCAGAGAGATGTGAGAGACTGTGTTAATCCACATGGCGTAGCATTTCCTCTGTGGATCTTTTTGCGTTTGAACTTTTCAATGGGGAGGATGGCAAAGAGCGATCGGCCACTCTGTAAATGTCATTGGATCAGAACAGTCTGAGCCTCGGCAGCCCTGTGCCATCGCCTGCCACTCACGCTCTTCTCTTCTATAGCCATCCTTCTCTTTTTTGTCTCTGTCTGGGTCCTGTTTGCTTTCTCTTCTACTTTCCCATCCGCTGTCTTCTCACCCGCCCTCTCCCACGCTTTTATTATTGTGTTTTACCTTTGCCTTGCCATTGCTTGCAGGAAAATAGCACATCCAGTAGGAGACGTGTCTTGTTTTTTTTTTCTCCATTTTGGTTCCCTTTCTTAATCTTTGTTGGATCCAGAACCACCTTAGCAACCTCTCTGTTTCACATTACACAGTTGCTTATGAAATATGGCTACTCTGCTTTATTTCTTTGTAATTTATTAGCTTACCCTTAGTTTTCTTGGCTGGTTATTTAATATCCTTCTGTAGTAGTGGCTTTTGTTTTATTTAATCTCCCAAACCATCCCCAATTTCCTTGGCAATTATCAGTGCAGGGTCTATTCATAATTTGCACAAATATTAATTTGTCATTGAAATTAAAACTCTGATATATGGTATGGCCAACTTCTGTCATTCTCCCACCTTGGGCCACTATTCTTTTTTTCCAGTGTTCAGGGGAAAAAAAAAAAAGTGAAAAGCCAGACGCAGTCTACTGGCATGATTTTCTTGTTTGGCTGTCCATACACTTGGCCATAGAAAAGTGAAAGAAATACTTTGTTAGATCTCAATAAAGTTAGAAGGATTCAAGAAATATGGGAATGTATGTGCCTTGCAGCCGCTATTAAAAACTTTAAAAAAATGAAAGCAGAGAAGAATTATACAAAGTTGTATCTGTTTGTAAGTGTGTCCTCTCCTCAGTCCCATCCCTTCTGGACCTCTCGTTCCACAGTCAAACAGTCTCTCCGGCTGTTGTGTGTTTGTCTGAGATATGGACTCGAATGTGCTGGGCGACCACCCACTCACCACATTCCTCTGTAGTCCACCCGCTCCTCTTGGACGTCGAACAAATTGATTTAGGCGTTGATTATTCAGAGGGCATGTTTCATGACTTTTGACTGGATTCTCCACCTCCCACTCCTGCTCTGCTCCGTGCGTCTGTCTCCCTCTAACTCACACCCATATCCAGCTGTGGCTCAGCACAATCCCGCAGAAGGAAGCCTGTGGGCTGCGTAGTAATTTCAAAGCCTGAAGTGGATAAAGACTGAAACAACTTTGTTATATTGATGTTTTGACTACTGCTGTTTTTCATCACAGCGCATTACCACTCAGAAGCCTTACAGCAATGTACTGCGCTCATGTGTTCATAACCATGTTAGCTTTTTTCTTTTCTATCTTTTTTTCAACCACTGAATTATATCTGTACACTTCTTTATAGATTAGAAGAAACTTCCATAAGAAATGACATCCATGACTGCTTAAAATCAATATACTTTGTGTATACTAATAATGAATATTCCAGAAACACTGAACAAATGTCAATAAACCATTCATCACAGGGTCATAAGCTGAATCTCTGCCACAGGCTCAGTCCCACTTTTTATTAATATAAATGTACTTCACCAAAAATTACAATCCAACTCAAGACTGCCCCTCGCTCATGAGCAAAGATGTTGCTTTTTTTATTTTTCCTCTGAAAAAGCAATATGTTTTTAAAAAATTATGATGGTACTATTAAAGCACCAACTCCCAAGATCATAACTGACAGGGGATTGATTTACAATATGTTATGGAGTATTTTTGTTCATGAGTTCAAGGCAAAGCATTGAGGGGAACTGCTCGAAGTAGGGCTGGAACTTACTAATAAAATATGAGAAAATCCTGAGAAATATTTATCACCATTTCCACATGTTCAAGACAACGTCCTTAGATGACATTTATTTCCCTCTATAACCCTCTGATATTTAGCTTAAAAAAAAGAAGAAGAAAAGCTGAGAATCCTCCCAAAAATGAAGCTGATTGATTGTCCGGATATTTGTTAATTATTTTTAGGCTGAACAGCCTTTGTATCAAGAAAACCAGCCATTTGAGGAGAATGTACATCATGCAGCTCTTTTATTTCCAAATATACGTTCTGACCAACTTAACAACTGAATGCTATTAACATAAAGATGATCAGTCTTTTAGGAGAAAAAAAATCAAGTTGATGTCCTCTTGTAATGGTTCAAAACCACCAGCAATCAATGGCACTATCATCAAACTATAACTAGACAAATTTGCTGGGAGACAGTAGTGAAACAAAAATGAGCTACAGAGTAAATGAGAGTGTTATAAAGAGAAAATGAGATGCTGCTGATTAATTAACTTCTCTCGTCTACTTGTCCTGCAAGGCCAGGATGATTTCGTGACTTGATACCAGTGCAGCAGTGATGTGTGCGCTGGCTCAGCCTCATACGCTCTAGTCAAAGCATGAAACATAGATCAAGAGGAAAGTTTGAGCAAGGAGAGAGTGTGTATTATACGGGTCCTATGGTTGATTGCTCTCAAATCAGAGAGAGTGAGGGGGAGGAATAGCTTTGGTGAATTCAATAATATGTCTGATGTATTTCTTCCTATTAAAAGTGATGTGCGTATGTGCACACACATACATCTAAGTGTGTGTGTGTAATTCTTTACTTGTGCTTTTACTTAGATTGCTTTACTTATATAAAGTAGAATCTTGTAGATGCTACTTCCACTTGAATTCACGAACTGTCACCTTGTTAATATTTATTCATGTAGACTTGCACAACAATCCGTGTGCGCAGTTCATTGTTGTTGTGCGCCAGCACATGGTTTTTAACATCTCCACCGCCCCACCAACATCTCCAAGACACGGACACCAACCACCATCTCCCTCAACTTCACCACTGGACACATCTTGGCCCCCCTGCTCCAACCTTTCTGTTACAACAACCCAGGTGAGAGAGGAGCAAAGGAGATCAAGGCAAGAAAGGCCACAGTTCCGGATGGCATAAGCTCCAGGCTCCACAGGTCCCGTGCAGACCAGCTGCGTGGGAACACAGAGCACCTCTTCAACATGAGCTTGAAGTTGGGGAGGATGCTACAGCTGTGGAAAACATCCTGTGTGGTTCCAGTGACAAAGACACCAAGGCCCAAGGACTTCAACATTTGCAGGCCAGTGGAGCTGACGTCACAGTGTGATGAAGACCCTAGACAGTTTAGTCCTTGCTTAACTCTGTCCCCTGGTGAGGACGTCAGTGGACCCACTGCACTTTGCCTCCCAGCCTGGAATCGGGGTTGATGTCACTGCCATCTTCATCCTAGAGAGTGCTCTCCCACCTCAAAAAGCCCAGGACACTGGGAGGATCCTATTCCCTGTTTTCTTCAGAGCATTTTACACCACCCAGCCCATACTACTGAAGGACAAGATGGAGCTCATGGGGGTGAACAAACAGCTCAACTCCTGGATACTGGACTAACTGTCCACAGTTTGTCAGGAGATGGGACTGTGTGTCTAGTATGGTTGTCTGCAGTACAGGAGCCCTCAGGAAATGGTCCTGGCTTCATTCCACTTACCCTTTACACTGTGGACTTCCAGTACAGTTCTCCACACTGCAACCTGCAAAATGTCTCTCACACTAATGCACTTTATAAGAAAAGTCTGAGCAGACTCCATCTGCTCAAGAGACTCAAGTTCTTCTTAGGGGCCACTGCTATAGAGCTTTCATGACAGTGCTGCGGTCAGTCCTTCTCTCTGGTGTGGTCTTCTGGGCAAAAGCATTTCAGCTGAAAAAGGAAGGAAGTGGACAAAATTATCATGAAGGCCTCTGTCCTGGAATATCCCCTTGACGCGGTGGAGGTGGTGAGTGAGATATGAGATCACTGACTAACTCCTTCAGTAACACGCTCCTTCATCCTAAATGTGCGAAGGAGAAGTATCAAAAGTCCTTCATCCTTGCTGCGATCAGACTGCACAGTCGGCTCTGCTCCCAGTAGATCACATACCCAGCACCCATCCACTGACTGCACATTCCCTAAACGTTGTGATATTTGCTACGTCCCTACTGGTTTGGCCTACTTTCAGCCATTCAGCTGTGTTGTTAACCTTTAGGATGATTCCACCCAAACACGTCAGCATTAGCTTAATTCCCCAAATCCTTCACTCGGACTGATGCCATGAGTGAACCCAACACCCAGCAGCAGTGGAATCTCAGATACTATTAACCATCAGCTACTGCACTGCTTCCATGTTTCACCTCTTCCTCCTCGGGAGCCTCTAGGCACTTTAATCTGACACAACTATGGCTCATCTTTCCACTTTCCTTCACCTAGTTTCCCCCTGGCAGTCTCCATCAAAGGCCTGTTTATGTCTTCCACTAGTTTCCTGGGAAGAGAGGAGCACTGTTGTATTATGCTGTGTAGGGGCTATAAAGTGCATATTTAGTTGTTAATAAGTTTCTTAAGACAGTTATTAATAACAGAAGTAATGTGTTACCAAATGTATTACCAAAATGAATAGATTAAAAATGGGTACCTGAGAATCAGGGTACAATGACTAAATGCAGAATCAGCCTTAAACTGGCTTTTGCTTCCAGTGTGCCAGCGTGTAAACATGTGTGACGCTATAGAATCACTGCAAGGAGTCTGAGCACAGACCTTTTCAACCAGCAAGTGTCTCAAAATAACCACAATAAATTTCTCTCATTGAAATATAGTAGTTGTAAAGATGGAAAAGCAATGCTTGGATTAAGATTTTATTTTGGTAAACGAGATGCCAACTAAACTACACCTAAGCAAACAAATAAAGAAAAAAAACTATTAACATAAATATTTATGTGTCAGAGGGAATTTAGATGTATTTGTGTGTGTGGAACACAATGGCTTCCAAATTCGCATGAGTAATATGTTACAGAAATGGCAGATGTGATCATGTGTGTGACTGTGTCACACCTGGAACAGCTAAAAAGAAAAAGATCAAAAGAATCGGCGGCGTTATGGCAAGGATGCAGTGTATGCACATGTGGTTAGAAAAAAGTAGAAAAATAACCCCAAAGGTGGTGTGATTTCACTAACTTTAACAGCTTAGCTGCTTCCCACACAGGAGCAAGGGTGTGAAGCCTGCTTTAACACACTCGCTCTGGTCGCTTAACCAGGAAACTGGGGTGTGGACTGCTTCTGTGGTGAGAAAATATGTCCAGTAGGCCCAATAGTGTGGACACGCAACAGTACAACAACAAAACTTGAAATCAATTGAAATACTAATGGACACCCACCATGTCGGTCTCCTTGAGGTTCAGTAAGAAACAGCTAAATAAAAGAAAAAGTAACAAAACCTTTTTTTTGACTGAATTACCCATCTCTAACACACAAGCCTTTTACTTTTTGTCAATCCTAGATAGGACTGGGTATCGAAAATCAGTGCCTTTCTGGTATCGATCGAATACCTATGATACTATCGAGTATCAAAAAACTCCATGTCTTTCGATGACTATTTTCGATACCTTCCAGTCACCACCATTGCTCTGCTGTTAAATTGCAGTGTAGAGCTAGCATCATCCGAGTGTCAGTCACACCGCTCCAATCATCTTATTCTGTTGTGACAAAGCAGCACCAGTTCCAAACAGCCCTCTGGAAACACTACCAGTAGAGTATTTTTCATCACTTGTCTCACACATTCCCGCGAGCACATTCTACGGTCCATCATTGTGAGTTTTTAACAGTTTCCTTATTCATCAAGGAGGAGGATTTACTTCGAGGGAAAGTGAAGTGAACTTTCATACATTGAACTTGGAAGAACCCAGACTGGGATCCAGGGGGAAAGATTTGATATCTATTACTGGTTCAGTAGCTTTGGTTCTCCGCATTAAAAACTTAAACTAGTTAATAAGTGAATGATTATTTATGTCTAATTGATCATACATCTAACTGAAAGCAAAGTACACTGTATAATTTATCTTTATCTTTAGTAATTTAAATTTTTCTACTATTGAGGCGTATTCTGGGCAACATGACTTAAAATCAATATCATGATTGGTTGAACATTGTAACTTGATTATTTTGATTTTGTTTTAAGTTTTGCTCTCATAGACCACTAACGAGGTTTTAGTTGCAGAACTGTCAAAGTTGCAACTATCACAATATGTATATTTGTGATTTTTTTTTTAAATAAGTGAAGGGAAATGCTCACTGATGAACTATTTATAGCCACTTACTGAATAATTCCCACAACTGAAATAATGGAAATAGGCAAGATTACGTTGTTATACATTCTGAATGACTGTTTTCATTCAGTTTTGATTGATTGCCTATAGCCCTACTACCGTTATTATGTAAAATTTCTGTACACTGAATTTTTAATAAGCTGGTATCAAAAAATGTAACAATCTGGTATTGGTATTGAAAATTTTGAAACGATAAACAGCCCCACTCAAAAGTATCATAATATCTACATTGGCCTTGGGTGCTGGCAAACAGCTCAACGGCTGCACTCCACTGGTAATCCAGCAGTGAGCAGCTCCTTTGTTGTCTTGCTCTCTGTCTCCTGGGAGATGAAAGATGCAGCAGCCAGGCTGTCCTTCTTTTTGCATCATCTGGACTCGTTATTAGTGTGGCTAGACGAGAAGTGCGGTTAGCAGTTCATGGTAACAGGAAGTCTTCTGCAAACACAGCCTTTTGAGGTAGGCCTTTGCTGGTGACTGGTCACGCTGATGTTGGCTGAAAGTTGCAATCTTTGCAGCTGGTAGGATTGGGATACTAGAGCACTCTTTGGCATGAGAAGGGTGAGAGAGAGCAGAAAGGTGAAATGCTGGTATTTATTGACCGATGGAGCTGCTTTGCATCGGCAGGGACCTGCTGGGTTTTGGGGTTCATGCCCAGTGAGAGACAGTGACATCACTTGTTCTAGTCACTCATTTATACCACCACAGTTTAATGCAATCAGGCACTTACAGTATTGAGGTAATTTTTCATGGATGTTGGTCCACCTTGGTTGGCCAGATTACTACTGCATATTTGGCAGACAGCTTTTGTTTTACTATCACTCAATTTAAAGTTTTGTCACACAGCTTCAGTTGCTGGCATGCTGTTAGACTGAACAGCATAAGCCTGATTTAAGCTTCTGCATAGCAGCTATGCACATAGGCTATGCACGGCCACTATGCTGTCTCTGGCGTTTATGCTGCCATTATTTTTTTATGTTGCTCTGTAATTACACCACCAACCCCTAGGCAGCAGTATGGGTTTCCTTTAGCTTATTTCCTGTATGTAGCTCAGACATAGCAACAGGGCAAATAAAGTATATTTCACATGAGTTGGAGCTGATGAATGTTGATAACCTGTTGTTTTTGCAGCAAACCTTTTACCTGACTTCAAAATGACAAAGAAGAAATAACAGCATGAAATTCAAAAATGATCTACCAATCACATCTCCTGTGGCGATTAGTTACATTTGGAGAGAAGTGCACGTCAGGCTACACCGTAGCTACACCCTAGCTTTGACGCAAAAGCATAAATCAGCCTTTAAATTAAATGAAACGTTACTGCAGGTGATGTTCAAGGCCACCAGTGAGTAAGAGCACTGTATTTTGCATTTGGCTGTTTGTAAAAGCATGAAAACCAGGAATTCAAAATTCATTTTACAATTTAGGAAGGCCAGCTCACAGGTAATAAATCAGAACAAAGCTAACAAATCTAAAAGCACAATCCAAAGGGCATACACAAGAAGTCATATTAACAACTGCACCCAGGTCAGATGGAGTGGAGCAGAAGGCAGACATTAATATAATAACAGTGAGAATAACAAGTGGGACTAAAATGCAAGGAAGCCACACAAGACAAAAAAAACAAAACATTGGACCACTAGCTAGGCTAAGACAATCTGGTACTGTGAGAGAGGAGAGTGGAGAAAATATTACAAGTCGAAGTAATCAGTCACAGGTGTATGTAATCAGGACAGCTGATGCAGACGAGCAATCAAGGAACATTTGTCAGGAGTATGTTTATCTGGTGGCAGAGCAGAACAGAGGGAAGACAGAAGTTAAGGGCTCCCATATACTGCATGATTTCTGCATCTATAAGATTCTAATCACTTTGTATGATTTGCATTTGCTTTTTCTCATGGTCTGCACAAAGTGTACCTTAATGAGCCCTCTTGAGTTGTAGGCTACAACCAATGCAGCGATGCAGCCAGATGTAGAGGTGCATCATCAGTATGTGGTGATGGTAAACAAACGACACGAGAAAATAAACCTCTCAGTCGTAGCTTTTAAGTGTGCGGAACAAGCTTTAGATGGAGAGTTGTCATTAGTTAATAACTGGCTAATAATGTGGTGGACTCATAGAATTCCCGACACTGTCAGAAAATTATACTAGGTAGTCTTTGGTTTCAATCCCAGTGTGACGGCTATAGTCAAACTAAACTGCTCTCATTGCAGGACATATGACAGCCAATTTTGAGGAAAGTTAAAAGATATCCCCAAAATGTTTTCACGACAGTGATCTTTTGTTTACGACAGCCCAAAATCATCTATTGAGGGCTTAAGCCAAAGACTGGATGTAACAATATGAAGTGCGACATAATTATATCCACCCATTAACTTTCGCTTATCCACTTTCGGGTCGTGGGGGCAGAAGCCCAAGTAGAGAGGCCGAGACCTCCCTACCCACAGCCACAAAATAATAATAAAAATAGTCTGCATCATTACCAATAGCTCTGTCTGTGTCTTCATGAACAGGAAAACACGCACACGAGGCTACCACATCTATGTGTTATTGGAATTGAAGGGTCCCTGTCAAAGGGCCAGTGTGTCCATTTGGTGGATAGATGATTTAGTGAATGATTTTATGAGGAAATTCCTCTGCGGGGTAGAGTGACAGAGATAGAGAGGCATGTGAGAGAGGCTGCACTGGTCATTTGATGGGAGCCTGGGTAATAAAACTTTGCAGGCACCTTTGAGCACACACAAATGCACGGCCTCCCAAAGAATAAATGTGTTGCCGCTTGTGTGAAACAGAAAGCTCAGGAGGGAGACGGTGGGAGAAGGTGTTGAGTCAGTGTGTAAGCTGCAGGGCAGCAAAGTGTTCCTCTACCACTAAGTCAGCTACTGATCTCATTTCTCCTCAGATGGACTCCTAACACACTCCCATCAGGGGACAGATATATATTCCTCTGTCTCTTTTCCTCACACATTTCTGCACTGGAGACCTATTCTTCTTATTCATCTCACACTCTCTTACTCTGTCTTTATCTTTGTCCCTTGCTCATCTTGGTTCCTTTCCCAGTCTTCTCTTCACTCTGTCTTTATTATCCTCCTCCACCTTTATCCCTCTCATTCTCTCTCACACTCAGTTTTTCTCTTTATGTCAGGTTTTAACCCTCTCCTCTATCCCATCACTTCATCCGGTGTCATACACCGTACCACACACCATTAACCTTTCTCCTCTTCCTTTGATCAGTCACAGCCAACAGGTGCTATAAATTGTGTCCTCTGGCAAACCAGCTACTGCGGTGTGTCCCATGTGCATTCATTCCCTGGCTGTCTCTATCCCTGCTCTTTCCCTTTTCCTCGACACATCCCTCCAGCTCTTGCCCCAGTTTGTCAGCGAAGCAAAACTGGCTGTGTCTCGGATCCCATCATTTATCCTCCCCACCATCCTGTCACACTGGAGGCTTGGCTGGTCTCAGACAAATAGCATCACAGCTGATGATGCAGCAACAGCCAGAAAAGAGGCAAATAAATGATTCCTGCTCTGTCCTGCTTTCCACTTTTCCAGGGGACAGTGCTTAGCACCAGTACAGAACACAAACAAATACTTCCTACAAAAAAACAAAAAAACAAAAGGACAAGCTTGGATTCACGTGGATCCACTCAAATGTACACACAGAGCCAGTGAGCCTTCATCTCAAATCTGGAAAAACTCAGTGTTGTACTAAATAACATTGTATTGATATGTTGTAAAGACAATAAAATTAATTTTAAGATAAATAAGATGTCAAAACAAAGTATAATACAATAATATGTGATACAAATACAAGTTGAGCAAATTACAACATAAGAAGATGAAATATTATATCATAAACTGTACATATCTCTTATTTTGTCCTGCAGCAACTGAAAGTGTAAGAGGTTGGAAGACCACATAAGCAAATAAACAATTATCTGCTATGAAAATCTGCTGTATCGTGGCATTTCAGTTGAGCTTCTCACATGATGTAATAATAAATCTTATGAGGTTTTCTCCTCCAACACACTTTTTATCGTGTTAAAAAAAAATTCTTTCATTTAAAGGAATATTTGATTACTTTTTGGAAGCATAGTCTGCCTCTTACCGTCTCCCACCCATTAAAATCAAAAAACAGCCATAGTAACTTTGGATTTCCATCCATGATCGTGTCCTATGACAGCTGCACATCACAATGCCATTCAAAAACGATGGAGCTAGCTCACAAAGCTACATTGGACATTGCATGAAACGAAACTAAGATACTTAATGATGACGGAAGAGTAAACATCACAGTGTCATAAAAGTAACTTTACCTCCACGCTTACAGGGGGACCCGAAGAGCTGAAAATTGCAAAAGTTCCTTTGTGTCACTTTTAGACCGGAGCACTTAAGATTAACATTTAATTTTGTTCTGTTTCCATTGTGACTAACACAGTGACTTTTTTTTTGGTAACTGTCAATTCAGACCCTAAAACTATCAGTTAATATGAACTTATTTCTACAACATGCTGACACCTTTAAAATGTGGTTTAAATGTGAGAATTACTTAAATATAACACATTTATCCTACTTTATGACAATATCTAAGCTTTCCTAAAGTTTCAGTGCTTTGATTACATGGACTTGATTTGCTAACAGACACCCAGCTAGCAACTTGAACGTCATAGGTCATGAAACCCTGGTGGTTGTGCTTTGACACAAGCACTGCTGGCACCGTGCGCTAAAACCTCAAGAAGGTACAATAAATAATGAGATGAGGCCAGGTGCCAGGTGTCCCTGCTGGACCTGAAGCTACTTGGATATGCCAGCAACTTATTAAATGGTTCTAATGTATGCTAAATGGTTTCATTCAACTAGCACTGGCAGGGTACTTAAGCATCGGAAGTAATCTCTAAAAAGGGAAACATGTTGGAAATTTTATGAAAACATGGAAATTAATGCATTTTAAATTTCCAGCTTGTTGTTTCTGAAAATGTGTGTTAAAAGTGATGCATCCCATGTCTGTCACAATATGTATAAAACACAATATTATATCAAAATCTTATCTTTGAGTTTTCTGTTGCACTACTAATCTCTCTTTCAGAATCTTAGACCTGCCACTGCCTTTTTCAATGATTAATCATCGAGGTTTCTTAGCTGAAAGAGAAAACACAGATGTCTACAGCAGAGTTTGCTGATGCAGAGGAATGCTTTTGTGCTTGTTGTTTTTTTTGTTTTTCATCCAGCATCTTATTGAACCATTTTTACTTTACCTCTCGAATGCATCATTGGACAGAAGACTTTTGGTTTGGTTTTGGTCACAAAAGGAATGAAAGCGCCACGATCTGTTTTGCAGTGTCTTTTGCGTCAACCTCGGGCCTGACCGTGAGCGTTTCATAAGTGGACTACTTGCCAGCACTGCCTTGTCAGTTGAATGCATGAAATTACAAGTTAACCTGAAGGTTTTGAGAATCACATGGTAGTCTACACCTTCACACCTCCTTATATGGAAGTCCCTGAGCGGGGTTTATGCTAAATAATGAGCTGCAGGAGCGGAGCTCCCAGCCTGCGCTCAACTGGAATTCACTAACTTGCACACGTTCTTAAGAACAAATTTGACAAAGTTTATGAAACTATAGTAGGTTTTCAGCCAATTTATATGCAAATCTACTCACAGGTTTATGGAGATTTAATGAATGAGGACCAAAATGTGTAGTTGCTTATTATCTCATAATTTAAGAAGGTACAAAACAGAACTTAGAGCAGCTATACAGTTTACGTAAACAGCAGCTTTCTATGTAGAAACACTTTCTTCACCCATCTATCTCCCCCTACCACCTCCCTTGATGCTCGTAGTTCCTTTGGCCACAGAAGGCTGTTTACTTTGCAAAGAAATTGGATTCTTGCAAGATTTAAGAGGTGATAATTGTAAGAGAATTAATCTTTTGCTCTTCCAAGCCTCTTTGTGTTTGTGGGCAAGACAATCGGCATCGTTTTCTGGCAGTTGAGGGTGTTTTTTTTAGTTCTAACAATAGCCAACAACAGCAGCTAAAGAGATTAGCACAGACACTTTAAGTCCTGTCAAAAATGTAAAGCCTTTTTCCAAATTCTTTTTTAACTAAGGCTTACCAAATGTTCTGTATAACAAATTATCTTGCTTGTCAGGTGGGAGCAAGGACGCCAGTTTGTTTTTAAAAGTGCTGGGTACAATAACAATAAGCTTGAGTGTGGTTTGAACAATGCTGGGAACAATTATGTATTCATCCATTTGATGTTTCATTCCAACATGCATGACATACATTACAGTGTATTGACAGGTGTTCAAAATCATATGAAATCAATAACAGTTGAGTGCGACACACGTGTCAGCATGCAAACATCCGGGGCTTAAGCCCAGTTAACTGGGGGACAGGGGTGTGCTCCCTCGGGAGAAAATTTTGAAAAAACATCTCCTTATATGATGACTTTCAGCAGCTTGTAAGAGAATTATAACAACAAAATAAAGACTTAACATATGAGGGTGACCGAGGCTATAATAGTTTTAAGTTGCTGTATAATCAGTTCTGCAAAATGGCAGCATACAACAACTATGCAGGACGTATTAGAACTGATAATTACAGAAACTCATTGGTGTCAGAAGCCTTTGAAACGTGGTGGGGGTACAGAGGCAGGGTGTCTAGGGGTCCTCCCCCAGAAAAAATTTAATAAAGTAGATTCATTTCCTGCATTCTGGTGCATTTAGCAGGTTGCTACACACCTATTTTCATCTGTAAGTAAATGTTTGATTCAAAGACTATTTCAGAGACAAATTCAACAACAAATTCAACTAGTCCAAATATGCATCAGTCTGTTTTAATCCCACTGATACAGCTGAGATGCTTTTTTAATGTCACTGTTGACATTAAATAGATTAAATAGTTATTTGAGTTGCTGATGTATCTGCTAACATTGAATAGCCAGATAACCATTCCATAGGGGGGAAAAAAAAACATCCTGTAGAGAAATTATAATTTACGTTTTGTGCTTTCTAGATAGTCTCCTCATGTCCATGTGTCTTAGGAGCGAACTGATGTTAAAACAACTGATTGTCAGACAAAAAAAGAAAAGAAAGATAGAAGTTAACCAGGAAAACCTGGAGTCGACTTTCAGTAATCTGAATATTCTCTTATTGATCAAGTGAAATGATCAATAAGAGAGGTGGATTAATAGTGAAATGACTCTGGAGCCTTATTCAGATCATGATTTTAAACTATTATTAAAATGTTGTGTTGTTCCTGACTGTATGAGAGACATTTGAATACGTCTAGGGCTAAGGCAGGCATGTGATTGGATGGTGAAGGCAAGGAGGTGTCTGAATGTTTTTTTGTTTGTTTCTTTGTTTGTTTTGTTTTGCTTTTTTCTGTCTTCAGTGATGTGGTGCTTGATGCTGGCAGAGAAAAAAGTTTGAGCTGCGGTTGTTACCGTTTCTGTGAAGTTGCCGATGTTACAACCTGTAATTAAAGGGAGACCTAGGGACTTCTTAGGCCCAATGATGTCCATGAGCAAAGTAAAACAGATTTGGGGCTTTAAATGAAAGATCCAAGTCTCAAGCCCCCGAAGCCCACCCCTCCCACCCCCTATGCAGATACCCTGGCTGTCATTCTAGTCTACGGAGATGGACACACATGCACACACCGCAGACGTGTGCATGCGTCTGCAGAACGTCTCTAATAGTCACAATAAGTTTATATCGCCTACCTGCCACCAACTTATTTCCTTCGTTAATGATGAATTGATAAACGTTTCTAAAAGTAGTGGGGACAGAATTAAAAAAGTGCTGGGGACATGTCCCCGGCATCCCCGGCTAATCTGCCTCGCCTGGGTGGGTGTACTAGTCCTTCCTGGATATCTTCTATATTGACTAATTCTTAGGTTTTCCTCTCAAACTCCAGGAATGAAGCTACCAAATGAGCATCAGTCGCAATAGAAGAAAAATACATTTTTTACATGAAAATGTTCACATAGTTGTACAAGTTTGCGTAAATACATGAAGGTTTCTGCGTCATTATCATTGCAGTGCTGAAAAGTGCCACCACCGTAACTGCTGACTGCGTCCTCTCTTCATGTTTGCTTCTGATGTCCCTTTTTTATTCTCCTTGATCATAGCTTCTATTGTCATTTTCTCTCCCCCAGCATAATGAGTCAGTGTGTGATGCTGGATGACTGCTGACAGTGTGTCCTATGACTCACATCGGGTTGGTACTGCTGTCCCAGCACATCTCAATGCTCCCCATCGCTCTTCTCCCTCTCTCTCTCTCTCTCTCGCTCTCACTCTGTATCCTCCCATCCTGCTTTGCTCTCTTCTTCTGCCTGCATTTTGACTGCACCATCCCCTTTGGGTAGGGTTATGTGCTGTTAATGAGGAGACGCTCTGGAAAGGTGTTACACACAAGAAAAAAAACAAAAAAGAAAACAATAACTCATACATGCATTGTCTTGTACGGGAGTTTTGTAGTCGCTGTTAGCATTTATTGCGTTTTCATCCTTTTATCTCTGCAGAGTAAGAGGAGCAAAAAAATAAATAAATAAAAACAGGAGAAAAAAGGGACAGAGCTGGAAGACGGCACAAAGCGTTGGCCAGTATAAAATACAATGATGATGGAGACCAAATTGGCATTCAAACTGAGTGAGGCTGTGTGTGTGTTTAATTGCTTTTGCTTGCTCTACAAAAGCATGCAGTGTAACAGTTTATACCTTACATTAGAATATATGCTTTTGGGATCCAGTATATCCTGTTGTTTGAGTATAAAAGATGTTGATTAATTGCCACTAAGTCAGTTCTAACAATTGGATTTATCTCCACTGGATTTTTTTTTTTTGTAATTTACATTCCTAAACAGAGAAAGATGTTTTTCAGCCTCAGATATCTATGCCAATGAGACATCTGTTTAAGACAGACACCTTGACTTGTTTTATGTAAATACCACGCTTAAACACTCCTCTTTTAAGGGCCTCAACACTCGTAAACCTTGACAGACCCCAGGGCCTTGCCACTGCCTATAAAACACTCACTGTTTTATGGATAGCCGTATGTGCATCCCTCCACCCATAAACACTTCCCTTTGTCCTTCTGGGAGTGAACAGGTAGAGGGAAAGACGACTAGATTGTGTTTCTTCAACCAGGAATTTATTAGGGCATGTTCACGCTCATGTCAAAAATTATTTATTTCCATAATAGCTTTTCTATTTATTTATTTATTTCTAGTTAGCTATCCAACAGAGAGGCATGTAAATCTTGAAGTTAATTCATGTAGTGCATGACTGCATAAGTGACATATGTTCACTGATCAGTGGCTATTTTGGAAAAGCAGAAGATGAATATTCCAGATTCATTCATGTACATCTCCAGTGTTGTTGTTTTTTTTTTTAAACGTATTGTAATATAAAAAAAGAAATCAGCATTTTAGCCCCAAATTCGTAGCTGAAATCCCATGATCTTACACTTGTAATATTGCTGGACATGGGCATTGTTTCAAATCACATAAAGAGTCATGTAAATAATACCTTAACCACTGAGCAGGTTGGCAGTGAATGTATAATTTAAAAAAAATGAAGAAATTAACTGCATATCTGCAGCTAGCATAGACAAAAAGGTCAGTAAAGTTTGTAATTTGCCATTATTGATGGATTAACCACCAAAAGTCAAGATCGTTGTCCTTGAAAAGTGTCAGCTGATAACATGTGATACATTAGGGAACATTCGGTCACTGAAATGACAGAAATATATGTTCAAGCTGTGGCTTGGCCTGCCAGATCTGAGAGAAAAGCTTAACTGAGCAGCAGTCTACTTCTGCTAACTGTGTTTCCGATGTCACCACTGAAACAACATTTGAAATGGGAGGTCCCACTGCGAATGATCGCTGGCAGCTCCACAGATCCCTCAGCATGAAAGAACCAGGAGCCAGGGAGAATGGTTTCAGGACCCTTTCAAGCAGAAGTATGCTGGGACTGCAGACAAGGGGTCCCAGCAGAGCTCTGCTGGTCTTTGTTTTAGCTCTTGCAGCACTTGTTTTGGATGCTATAGCAACGCTTGAAATTAGGACAGATGGATGTGCTAATAGCACCAATTTACACTCCTCAGAAAACCTATTGTGACATCTCAGTTTTTACAGTTCTTCCTAAACAGTGTATGGAATATCTCTCCAGTACAAGGTGTACTTAACAGCTCCCATCACTTGCCTTATTTCTCTGACATAGGAGGCAGTTTCTTCTCCATCCATTATTACAAACCCCTGCAAACCAAAGGAATCAGACTATTTCTTTGCATCGAGGAGGGGAAAAATTAGGGTTGCTGACAAGACTGCACTCTTGTCCGTACTAAAATGCAGTCCTCATGCTTGTGCTTCAGGGCTTCCAAAATGTGAGTGTGGATGCTGGACATTAATGTAGTTGCTATTAAGTTTTAGAGGAGGGAAAAATCCTCTGTAGATGTGAATGAACCAGCATTCTCCATTGTTATTTCCCACCAGGAACCACAGTCCTCAGGCTTCCTGTCTCCCCCACCCCCTTGTTCATCTGAATGCAGACGGACATCATGACTCTGTGCCATTGTCATTGTGGAGCCAAAGTTCTTTTAATCACATCTCTGGCCCAACCCACTGTGATTTACTAGCTCTCTACATCCATAGGCATCCACTCTGGCAAATTGCATTAAAGAGATAAATAACCAGACCAATAAAAGTGTTGTGTGCTGGTCGAACGAGCTCTGGAATGCTCATCGTCCATTTGGTGCAGTAAGCAGAGGAGGTTGTGAGGGGGATCGGGGGAGGGGTGGGGCTTTTAGTGGAAGGTTTTTTAGGGGTGATATTGTGATTGGTGGTGGAGGTGATGCCATGTCATCCATCTTAGGGAGCCACTTCATTAGGCTAATGGAAGGGCTGGACTGCTCACTGCTCGTTCCTGTACCTGACTGTGTACTTGTGTGTGCGTGCATTTGTCCTTCCATTGATGGCAGCTTCCAAGGCTAAAGTGGTTATGAAGACTAAAGTGATTTTATTAGCCAGGCACACAGCCCATCACTGCGTATTGGCACAAATGTGTGTGTAGGCAGGTGTGTGTGTCCCATACGCACATTGTTTTTCACATAGCGCAGTAACGACCCTGTTATAGGTGGGGGAGAAAGTACGGTAGGAGCTTAAGCACACCTTATTCTTTTGATGGTTAAGCTATGGTTAAGTTCCTTCGGTGACTTGCAGAAATCTAAAGTGCAGAGAGGATACCTGGAGCACTTTAGAGCAATATCCTTGAGAGAATTACATTTGTCACTGACTTAAAACATTATGTCACTTCAAATTTTCCTCTTGTGACAAGTAAAGAGAAAAAATGAAATTGGTCTTTTAATTTCCAACTTTGCCCAACCTCTTCTTTCTCTGTCACTCTCCGTCTCACCTCTTCCTCTGTAAATTTTTCCACCTGAAGTCCACACAAGTATCTGTCTGAACATGTGCTGTCTTTACGAGAGTGAGTCCTCTGATTTCAGTCCTTCCTTTTGCTGTCCAGGTCATTCCACCGTCCGCAATCTGTTTTATTCATTTTGTTATATTTTTCAGATGTCATAGAAAGCCTGTGTAGTTAGACCCAGGCTTTGTTCTCATCTTTCAAGCTCTTAGTCTTTTGGTCATATCTTACTCTTTGGAAGTGCCCCTGGAGTTCGACTGCATAAATGCTAATCACTGTCAGTATCAAGTCTGCCAACGGACAGCTATTTTGCTACAGCGCTGGGTAAATCTTGCATATGATTAGCTGTTCAGAGGGATCTGAGCATGTTGTGTACTTGAATATAACAGTTATATTGACTGCAGGTTCTAGTGTTTTCTCCAGCGTTCGAACGTGTTTGAGCTGCAGCTGCAGCTTCTTAGCCTGATCATCCCATACCCGTTCACCAGGATAATTTTCTGTTGTGAAATGGGTCTGGAACACCTTCCATTGACAAGCCATTTCCAACCATTTGCAGAGCACGGGGGCAGGCTTTGTGTGATGAGAGCTACTATTCAGAAGAACCAAGATGGCTGCTGTTGATGCAGAGCGATTGTGGAAAACAACTCACCTCTGTTTTGAAGGACCGGGACAATATCAAGTCTGTAACATCCCAACAAGCCATGTCATTATGCTGCCCATCCCCCACATCAACACTTTACAGCTAGCAAGCTTGCCTGTGTGGTTTGAGTTACTGCAATTTTTTTTTTGAATGAAAAGAAACTGAAATAGTTAAGATGGCTGACCAGGCTAGAGGCTTCTTCATGTCAGATTATGAACATTTTCAACTGCTCCCATCCACAATCCAGCTGCGTTTTTGACTTGATATGTACTTTCATGATTTGACAGCATGCTTTTGTGAGAAAACCTGAAGAGAGTTTTGTATGCATTGGAGTTTCTTATACAGCGCTGATAGTGGAGATGGTGTCTATTTTTCTCAAATTGATAACAACCTCTCAGTTACACGAGTGTAATAAAATCCTCATAAATAAGATGCTAATCAGTTTTCCCAATAACACCTACTGTTACATAAGCTTAAACACGTTTAAAAAAAAAAAAAGAAGTGACATTTCCAGCTCCTTTCATCCACCACTGCTGCATAAGCACTGCATATTTGGCACAGTCAACGTTAAGACATGATGTGAGAACACTGAGTCTGTGAGGACCAATCCCGTGTGAATAGCCAATATTGTGTGCACAACGCTGACCATCTCCTGTCACTTTTGCGGGCATGTCTGAATGAACCATGAGGAACATTAACAAAAAAATGACCAATATAGACCTTGTTCCACTTTTATCTTACAAAATCTTTGACTATGAGCTGTAAGACAGATATTTAGATAGAAAATGTAAATGTAGTAGTAAATGCAAGTACTTAAACTTTGTCACTAATGCATGCCTCAGTATGTCATTGTAGCTGCTTTGTAGTTGTTTGTCATGGTTTTCTCACTATTCTCTGTACATATCAAATTTTTAACATATGTTTTATTTGGTTTTAATTTGAGGCTCAGTTATGCAAAACATATTGTATATTATAATAGATAATCATTTATTTATCTCTATTAATAAGGCATGGATATGATTAAAGTTATGGATGTGTAATTTTATTGAACGACAATGTTGCTCATGTATTCTTTTAGCATGTAAGACGTTTTCAGCTTTATTGATTCAGAGACGGACCAAAGTTGCCTGAGATTGACAAATTAGTAATAAATTATTCAATACCAAACTGGTTAAAAAAAGAAAGAAAGAAAAGAAACAGTGAGTGTTGCATGCAAATCTGAAAAGGCCAAAAAGTAAAAGTCGTAGCATATTAACCAGTATGTGTTAGATTGACAGTGTTATTTGATGATGCCTTTTTTCAAGAGGATTAACTGGTCAGTTGACATCACGTTTGTACATGAGGTGTTGATCTTTCATCATGACCACAGGGCAGGTTGGAATCCAGGATGGACGCCACTTCTCGCTCAAGTGGAAAGAAAGACGGAATAAATCTGTCAAATCTAACATCAAAGGCGTCCTCTATCACCAAACTCTTTCAGCCTTTCCCATTTTATTTTGGGGTACATACAGGATTGCATCATAAGACAGTCATCATTAATCTGTTTTTTTTTTTGTTTTGTTTTTTACCTCCAAAAGAATTTATATTTTAACAAGGAAGGAAGATGACAACATTCCCTACCTCTGGGCACCCCCTTCAGTACAAAGATGCTCTGGTAAAGCTGTTTCCCATTAATAATAATTTTGTTACTGTTATTTTCTGCTATTGCAAGTCCCAAACCACTATGACTAGTAATGAAAAAAAAATCCCAGTTCTTTAGTTGCTACATGTCACTCCCATTAATTTGATGTCCTCTTAAGTTCAAATCTGAGGACTGAGGGATGTGACAATTCCAGTCGAGCACGTGTGGTGGTGGGCATTTCCTCTGAACTCCGAGAAAATTATCCAATAGATTGATTAATAAAACCTGTCAACGCTGTCAAATGCATTGCACATTGGGAGAAAGTCTTTCTGTCATTATCTCTGTGGAAACATATTTTTGCTTTAAATAGGAAGAAACTGCATCATTAATGGACTTTACTGTCAGGAATCTTTACTTTGGGTGTTTCAGAAGAGTTGCTAACAATAGAGTTTGATATTTCTGATATTTATAGCAAAATATGCAAAAAAAACTTTGTGACCACTGGCAATAGCTTTCAGGGAAAGTTTCAGTTTCAACCATAATTTCACAGTCATGTATTAACGTCTTAATTTCACCCAGACCTGATCTGTAAAGTATATGT
>JBAMYA010000015.1:3859012-3878304 GCA_037176975.1 Arrhamphus sclerolepis | reverse complement strand
GACACTATTTGGACTTTTTTTTAATTTTTTTTTTTGTTTTGTTTTTAATAAGATAAGATAGGTACTTTATTGATCCCAGAATTGGAAAACTGGACAGCAGCAGCATAACAAATAGAAAACAGAAAGCGACAGTTTAACATAAAACCTAAATGTATAAGTAGAAAAAGTAATAAAAATGTCTATACATTTATATCCTATGAATATCTTCGTTTGACACTTTCTCAACTTCCGCTTATTCAAAAGAAACAAAAAACAAACAAAAAAGCAAGGAAAATTTTGCTTAACATCGTAAACAAATACATAGTACAATTTAATCAATTACATCAGCCCTGAAATACTGTGTTTATTCGTCTAGATCTCTTCTTAAGTTACGTTAAAGCTGTTTTGTGACGGTCTTAGTGTACTCTAGATTACATCACATTATCGCACAATATTTGTCTAGTTTCTTTCGATCTTTTAGACTAAAAGTGACCTTTAATGAACACATCTCACCGCCTCCGTTAATGGACGAAGCCTCGCTAGCTACCATTAGCATGCTAGGAAGTTAGTCACATTAACCGGATTAAAGTAGAAAGTAACGGGAAAATACAATAAATGAATGTGTATTCTGACAAGATTACACTAGCGAATTTCGACTGAAACCTTTAATAAACGCGTATTTACTCACCGAGCAACCTTCGCCAGACAGCTGGCAAGTTACTTCCGTCTCGTTTAGAACATTAGATGTCTTCGCCGAGTTGTGGCGCTTCTGAGCGGCTTTTAAATATCTCCTGCCTTCTGTTTGATGTATCGACTTTAGCAAAAAATTGATGTATTTCGGCAAAATATTAATTCCAGAGGCTTTTGATAAAGTTGAAAAACCTGGAGGAAGACAAAGTCTCTTACGTTCCCACTCTCCCTTCCTTACAAGTAACACCCCCTTCCCGAAAACAACGCAGTGTTCTCCTGTCAGATCTGACAGCTGATTGGCTGCGTGGCCCGTCAGTAAAGATGACAACATTAACCATTTACATTGAAACCGGGGTGGATTTTCTCTCTGTTTTTTTTTTTCTTTTCTGATTTCCGCATAACAAATCGTGAGCAAATTCCAAACAGGTTAAAAGAAAAAAAGAAAAAGAATGAAGAAAGAAACTATAACACACAAACACACAAATAATAGATAGATAGATAGATAGATAGATAGATAGATAGATAGATAGATAGATAGAGCTGTCATAATGAGTCTGTAATGACCTTTTGTGTTTCTCAGGTGAGAAGACATCGAGCTCCAGCTGGGCTCTTTTTCTTTAGATCTCAGTTATTGTTTTGTTTTTTTTAATAAAAATAAATAAATTGCACAATGCATAGAAGAGAGGAAGAAAACTTAGGGTGGAGAGAGAAGGAGAAAGAGAAGTTATTTTCCTGAAGGACATTTACAGAGGCAGCTTTTAACACCCTCACCCCCACCACCTCCATCCCTTCCTAAACACACTTCTCCCTTTTCTGCTCTTTAAATATTGAGAGTCACTGCAAACGCCTCTGACCTCTTCCTTTTGAAGCTGCTGCCCTCGGTAGAAGAAATGCACATGGATGAGCTGAAAGGCTCAGTGTACAGCAACGGCAACAATTTCCCCCCATGAAGGCCTCTATAAACTGGTCTGAGCTTTATTGGTTCCCAAGCCGCACCTCTCTGTTTTCCCAGTCTGAAGGCCAAGCTCTCCCCCTGGGCTGGCTTTGGCTGCTCATTTCCACTCGAACAGCGACGACTCTGCACAGGTTCGTCATGCGCGCTCATGCAAGCTCATAACACGGCTGACACCGACTGTGGTAGTGACCTGAGTGACTGCTTTTCACTACTCTCCTACCCAGCTTTAACAAACAACTGTACTATTTTCCCTGATTATGTATTTTTTTGTCTTTATTTGGGCTGCATTTTCGATTGGCAGCTGCCATTTGCGTTAAGTAATAGGATGCAGATGCCTGTGTTGTGGGTAGCTCAAGTGTAAAACACAGCCTGATTTTAGATGTATAAAACTTCTGAGAGGCTGCATTCCTATGTTTATATTGCGTCTCTAAAAAGAAAACATTAAATAGCAGCTAAATAAAGCCAAGGCTGTAAAAGTTGCAGTGCATCTGGAGAAACTGGTAGTCCAAGCATTATCCCCCCCCACCCCCCACTCCCATGAGAAATGGGTTCAGAGCAGAGAGAAAAGGTAGCAGACTGAGATCATAGACGTGTTACTGCTTAATAGCCCACTTTAAGAGACTGGCTCTCTTTGTGTTTTAATGAGGAGGCCACGGATGGGTGGAAAGGCAAGGAGAAAGATGGGAGAAGAGTTTGTCAGCGAAGATGAGAGATTTGAAATGATTGAGGACAAATAAAAGACGGGGTGCTAGGAAGAAGTGGCAGTAGAGTATAATTCCAGGTTCTCTCTCCAGGTCTGATTATTAGTGAAAGGAGAAGTGGTCGGGGGCCGCTGTTAAGAGCTGCTGTTAATTTATCACATCACATGTGTTCTTGATGATGCACATTTTTCTTCTCTTCTTCATTCAGATGTCCTTTAGGGTAATAGTACACTTTTGTAACCTTCAGAAATAAAATGTACTCTTTGTGTCACAGATAATTGTATTCTGATCAAACTGTCATGTCTGTACGTGTGTGTGTCCTGTTCCTCTAAAAAGTGTTTTGAGCCTCCAGTGCAGTTATATGAGCTTGGTAGTTTGTTGTGTGTTGATAAAGTCATCATCTCTATGCACGTGTGTGTGTGTGTGTGTGTGTGTGTACCTGCTATTGAAGGGAAAAAAGAGAAAGAGTCGAGGCTGGACACCTCACGAATGTGTTTTCGATAACAAGGTCCCCCAGCGCGCTAGACTCCTGTTGTACAATTCTGTGTGTTTTACTGCATGTGTTTGTGTGCGTGTGTGTGTGTGTGTGTGTGTGTGTGTGTGTGTGCATCCTGGGGGAGGGGAAGTCCTACAGCTTTCTTGTTGCATTATGATTGGCCACAAATTTATTGTTTTGTTTTGTTTTTTTTTCCTGAATTACATTGCCTTTAATCACACTGGTTCACAATATGAAAACAGAGCCACAGAGCTGACTGGTTTTTTGACTGTCTCAGTTACATGCTCACTGCCACACAGGGGAAAAAAAAAAGAAAAAAGAAAAAGAAAAACCAACATGCTTGCATTCCTACCTGTGGAGCATGACTCCAGGTCACCGCTCATGCCTCCTGTGCATCGTTGTGCAACAGCAGAGCCGTCCCTAACTCGTATATCCTCTATGCTGAGCTCCTCTCTGCATGCTGCCTCATTAAACTTTTCAGCTGAACAGTTAAAAACTCTTCTGCCGTTCATTCCCAGCCGTCCACAGCAGAGGAGTAAATTAGATTTAGTCTGTCCACTGGGTTTGAAGTCAGCTGGAATGATGGCATTTGCAGACTCAGTCTGCAGTAAAGCGGCACGCTGTGAGCCCTGACATCAACCCCAAACACTGATGACCCAAACTACATTTAACGATTTGTCGTTCTGTTTTTGTGTCTTTTCTTTCAATCCAGGGAATGTCGGAGATGAGTTTGACGCCAGCTCCTTGAAAGGAGGAAGCATTGGTCACCTGATCAATGAAACTCTGCAGATGTTGGAGCGTTATGGAGGAAAGGACGCCTATAGAAACATCAAATATATGATCCCCATCTATGAGTCCTGCATGAAGTGAAGGGTGTGATGGCGAACCACAATACGTTTTCATTTTCTAATAGTAAAATAGTAAACCTCTGGAAGCAGTTTTTTTTTTTCTCTTCAGTACAAAGAATTTTTTTCTTTTTTGAAAAGTTGCATAATTCTGAGTGATAGAATGAGGGAAAAACAAACAGACACACAAAAAGAAAACCCACAGCACAGATGCAGTTAGTATGCTTCTGTTTTATTGTGCTACTGTACCCATTCTGTCACAAACCCAGCTGGAGACAGAGCCTGTCTAAACACGCCGGGGAAGACACTCAGGAATGACGACTGACAGCATTCCTCCAGACAAATGCACACATATGTTGAGTTAACATTCTTTGAACTCCAGTACCCTACAGTGATTGTAGCAAACACTCTTAGTGTACATGCAGTTGTATTTGTTAGTGTTTGTGCGTGACAGCGACTCCATAAGTATCTTTTACCAAGTTTGTGTTCCCACACTGTGCTGCTTGAAGGTGCTTTATCCTCTAATACACTAAAATCAGAGTGTAAACTTTTTCACAGACACAATGGAAGATTCAGCAGCTTTATCTCCCACACACATTCGCACATATACATATACAACCCTGGGATCCACAGGGTAAACACAGCGTAATGGATTTCTGAAACTCGCAAGGACACTTGCACCGTCTCTTAGTGTAAGTCATGTTGCCAGCAAAAGCAACTTTACAGGCCTGCAGAGGAATCTATTCTCAACTAGAAGACAGGTTCATAATGCTCATATTTCAACGTCAGCACATCCTGAAAAGAATGTTACTGAATCGGCGTTCCATGCTGCTGAACCCAGTCAAGCGGCTCTCTGCCTGCCGCTTGATCTGTGCAGTGAGAGACAAAAATGTCCCCCCCTTTTTTTTTTTTTTTTTAAACTAAAGGACGCATATTTCACCTCAATAACTGCAACTGCATAGAAAACCAAAAACAGCAGCAGTACACCCAGGTGTAGTACTTTGAAAGGAAAGGGGTGCAGTTTCACCTCTTCTCACTTAATGAGCTGATCGAACTCTGAATTGCCTGCAGTTCTGTCCAACTGTATCAGTGACACCCCGCTGTCCCGCTTCACCTGTCCAATTTTACTAAGCTGCGGGCTAGCAAAGAAAAGAGCTCAGAGACTGAGAAGAGAGCAAGGAAAAAGTGAAACACGTTGAACATTATTGTGGAATTTAACTTCTCCAAATCTTGTTTTTGAGAACAGGTTGTGACTCCCTCTGCTCATGCTGTCCCTTTATCTTTTTATCTTTGTCTTACGCCAGTGTACAGGGTCATCAGGCCATGATATATAGAAATGAGGTCACAGCAGAAGCACTTTTGGCTATAATTGGTGTCTGTTTCAACTTCTTTGTGAAGAAAAGTGACAGTCATTGTATTAATTTAGTGTAGCCATAACAGCAACCCATGCTTTAATCTTGACCTAACCTCAAACCTGTGTCTTCATTTTAAGATATCATTATTTGCATAATGGGAATTATCTTTATGTCCCTCTCCAAAATGTAACTGCGTGAACAGATTTATGTCCCCACATCATCAGTAATACAAACCCCTACACACAAACACGCACAATAATGGCAACTACAACACTAAGCTACAATTGCTCATGGACATAACAGAGTGAACAGTGAAATGAGCAGGAATGGATGCAGCAATTGAGTTTATTTGGTCTATCAGGGGCATTGCTGCATGACTGGTTTCAGGCCTAAAAACCAGAAAGACCAAGCATGGCATGACTTGAATTTTTTCCTTATCTTGCCCTGCTTGCGTACATGAAGAAAAAAAGAAAAGAAGTCAACAAAAAAATTAGAATAGAGCTTAAATGATCCACATCGTAATATTCTGACCCTTTTTCCCCTTAGTCATAATTAGCTATTGATCATTTTATGACTGCTGGTGCCCGAGTATACAGAAGGAAATAAATTGCTGCTCATTCCGTGTATTTCCTGCAGTCATAGAGCACAGGTTATAACATCCTGCTCTACTTCCCAACAGCAGATATCATCTGTCGCAGATAAAGTGCCATTATTATTTTCAGTTGAGAGGATTTCCAAGGCTTTTTTGTGCTGTTTCTTTTAATATATTTTTCATTTTGTTTGCTCTTCCTTGTCAATAAGGAAGACATATCCCAGATAGTCTAAAGGGCTGAGGGTATTGTATTTATCTGACACGTAATTCATATGCTTCTTTGTAGCTGATTGGCTTTCATTAATGGCAGGCCCAGAAGAGTTTAATGAAGTTGGTGCCTTCCTATGTGTGTCTCAGTGTCATGCTGGCTTCATGTAGCACATGATCACCATGCATGTATTTAACAAGCCCTCGACAGTGTTGCATTCAAGGGTGTTGCAACTTCACCCTCAACCAGTGTGTGTGTAGCATTCCCATACACGTGGCTTCACGCTTTCACGGGTGTAACAGCATTCTCTAATCTGGGACCTGGCCTGATCGTCGCTCTCTGTTGCAACTGGATACTGGGCTTCAACCCCACATGATGTGGGGCCCGCGGGCACCCAGTCAGCTCCAGGGTTATTATTAGCCAAGCTAGCTCAGTCACTCACAACAGCTGCCACTGCCTTGCAGCCTCCAGTAACACCCAGTGAGGAGCAAGTTCAAGTCATTTCACTGGAAAGAAAAATGAAGGAAAATGCTATAAGCAACGCACCAATGAACAGAATTCACACAGCCACGCAGATCAACACAGCACAGACAAGTGGGTACATGGATGTCTGGCCCGCATCCCGGCTGCTCCTCCAGCCTTCAGGTTGAGACGTTACTTTGGAGTGAACAGCGACTTTCTGAAAGCTGGCTCCATGGAGCTCAAGTTTGTCCTTGAACATCTCCGTCTCACCACATCACAGTGGTGGCAGGCCAACAAAGGCTTTTATATTGCAGTGAGCTGAGCAACAAAAGCCGCACAAACATGCTGATAGCTTCTGTTGACTGAGGGGGAAAAAAAAGAAAGTGGAAGGCAGAAAAAAGGCCAAAAACTGGGGAGGGAAAGAAAAGACAATTATGGAAGAGGAAAGGCAGCATGACAATGCTTTTTGGTGTGACTTTGAGAGAACATGCTGAATAAAGAGGAAGACAGGGACATTGGTTGCACCTTTGCTCGGAGACAGAGATATGAAGAGAGAGAGAAGCTGTGCGGGCCACATTGAAATGGATGGATGCATGGAGAGGAAAGGGATATTGTTTCACCTGTTACAGAAGGCTGTCTACCTCCAGCCAGACATGAGATTTTGGATCAGTCAGCTTCAGAAAGAGGAATATTAACCCAAAGAAGAAGCCACTTGTTTGTCTGTTTTCTTCCACACAAGTGAGAAACAAGAGAATTGAGCTGACAACTGTCATTTAGTGACATCACCGGGCTCCCTTATCTGAACAAACAAGCAGAATGTGAATGCCCTACTTTGTGTGCGACGTCTCCCCGTGTTGAAAATCAAATAATTCATCCTTGTGGGTCACACTTAATATGATCAAAGCTGGATTGTGTGTTGCACGTTCCAACGCAAAGCAGCATACAGGGAAGGATTTATTAAGCATTCAAGAAGTCTTCATCTGTCTTCCTCTTTATCACTCACTTCCTCTTTTCATCTTGTCCCTGCTTCTTTTTCTTCTTCTGTTTCTCACATTCCAACATTACAGTGTTGAAAGGCAGATTGTTAGAACCAGCAATGAGGGGATTGTGCTGTGCAACAGAAATAAATACCCCCCAGGGAATGATCAGTCTTCTTCACTTCTGCCGGGCGGACTCCACGCTCATCCAGGGAACTAGTGAGCATGTGCGAGGCGAGACAGGACAACACAATGGAGATTTACCTTTATCTTCCCTTCCATATGCCTCAGACTCATGGGCTTAATTTGAGAAAGCAGGAATATTGTAAACACTACAAGAGAAGCTGGTGTTTTCACAAAGATCCACTTGAATATTAATAAAATCTACAAAAAATCAATCATCATGATTTACTGTTTAGGTTTGTGAGTGATTCCCCTCTCTGTGCTCAGTGTTATTCCTTGTGTGTGTCTGTCTAGAGATCCCCGACAACACCACAAGATCAATCAATCCTTCTCTGAGCAGATGCGATCAATGAGAATTCTCTGGCTCGTCACTTTTCCTTCTCCCACTTTCTCGATTTAAAGTCCCTCTCTTCCTCTCCTTAAAGTCTTATCATTCGCAAACACTCATTTCTTTCTCCACCACGGATTGGCAGGCGCTCACAAACAGGCGCATGAGTAAGTAAACAAACCTGGGCATCTTCACTTGGAGCAGGAAAGGATCCACCCTGTTAACAATTGGCAGGCGCAGATGTAGATGCTGGACTTCTCTAAGCTGCATTGACACCACTGTGCTCTCTAGCAGGAGGAGAACGGAGAATGGGGAGCATGTGGAAGGTGTGGTTTTTGTGTGCCGTAGCCTTTGACTGACTGATGATTAGCAGCTGGAAGGTGGGAGTACGTCACAGCTGTCCTCCCTACCATCCTTGTCTCCTCCACCTGGGTGGCAACCGTTGGGCCAACAGGCATTTCCATCACCAGATTGCCAAACAACTGGACCATCTACTCCACAACAACCTAGGTGACCTTTAACCAAACAGAGAATGGTGTATTGCTGTGGTGGACAGAAAAACAAGGCTTATTGGGGGTCAATATTACTGATTGAAATGCAATTTTTTTTTTCCTCATTCCAGCCTGCTGATGGATTGTTCAATAACATTCCACCAGCAAATATAACAGGGTGTCTGACAAGTATGGCCTCTTTCTGAGACGTAGTCTAGTTTGTGACGGACAAAAAGTCCAAACATGCTCTTCATTTTCATTGAACAAACCATCAATAACTATCATAATGTGTGATCCTGGCTAGTGACGCTGCAAACGGGAAAACTGCCACATGGCATGTCCTGAAACTGTCACAACAGGAACATTTTCCAGTTTTAACAAGTGAAAAATTCCATCTGTCCATTGGATGGATTTTGGTAGATGTGTTCAAATCCCGTCCTTGTTGGCCGTTGTCCTGCAAGTTCAAGATGTTTCCCTTCAGCTTCAGCGAATCTCATTCTAATGAATGGATCACCATCAACTTGTCATCAAGGTCTGCACAAGTCTGTTAATGACTCATTCATTTGAATCAGTTGTGCTGAAGCCATGGAGGAAAGCATGCCTCCCTGTATTTACGCATGGAAAGCACCTGTTTAGATTTAGGCATTATAAATGACTTGGTCAAGATGAATTACTTCCCTACAATCAGCCTTCTTACAATATATTTCTGAAAGCTGGAAAAGGAGAAGAAGACGTTTTACAGGAAAAGCAAACAAATACTAAATTCAAATACCGTGATTTCAATTTTACATCTGTTTCATATCTTACCTTTGGCTGGGACCAAATATTGTCCAGTTTAGCTGAAGCTGTTTTCCCCTTTAAAAAAAAACAAAACATTTTCAAGTAAGAAACACTTGTGGGTTTTTTTTTTTTGTTTGTTTGTTTTTTGTTTGTTTTTTCCCACACAGACTGAAGAATGAAACTATGAAGTCTGATGTCACCGCCATGGATGTGCTGCTTGCCCGACATCTCACCAAAATCACTGATGCTCTGTAGATTTGTAATGATGGATTACTCGCTGTGGAGTCTTACTGCTGTGGGCTGTGCACATCTTATGCCATTCGATGTCAACAGGTCCTCTGTCAAAGTTTATAAAAACTTGGTTTATTTAGTCTTCTCAAGTTTCCTTCAGCACTCCAGTCATTTTTGAGTTTTTATTTCATCTGCATCAAGCTTCCCTGTTTTTGAATTGTGCAACCACAAACATGCCAAAGGGCTGTGGTGAAATGTTGGGAGGTCCAGAATAGCTATGACTATACTTACAAAAAACACTTTTTTTCTTTTTGTTTTGCATCTGTTCTGGTCTTTCTTAACCCCGTAATGCAGTCAGCAGAAGGGTGTCAAATACCAGACCAGCCCCCCTCACTAACAGCTATTGCTTCTGAAGGTAACAGATGTTTCTGATGCTGGAAAGTCATTTATCCCCAGACCACTGAGACTGTATTCACAAGAATCTAGCCCCGTAAATGCTCTACAACATTGAGGCTTGTATTGTTATCTTATCCTTAGGAATCCTTCTAAAATGCACTAAAAGTGATGAGCTGTTTCCCTTGTAAGATTTATTCACAAAGCTGCTGAGAGAAACTTTCTCTTGGGGGACACAGAGATGATAAGATTGCGAGTGTTAACCCTGTTTGCTACGAATGATGTCATAGTTTGTGAATGAACTTATTATCTACAGTGTTTGATTGACAGGCCGCTGGTATGTGCTGGTGAGAATCTTTAATTAATGGGCATCTCTTAGTCCTGAAAACAGCTTCAGTTACTATTACAGTTGTTTTTGACAGTTAGTTTAATGAGAGGTAAGCTGGAGACTCAACGGAACATTTTAGCTTGATTAGCAACTGACATATGGCTGATATAGTCATTAGCCCTGCAAACAGTTTTCAGTCATACAGACTTCTTCATAACACCGTGGTGTTTGGTGCTTCTGGTCGATTGATTCTTGAAAAACAAATCAACACCTTCACAGTGTATTTCTTCTGAACTGTCATTGTGGTTTGTGTGATTGTGCAAGCTTGACACCCCATGAGCCGTGCTCACAGTACTCATATGTTGCACAAGTTCCCACCATGCAGTTTAGAGGTCCTAATATTCTATCTTTACAAACCACCAGGCTGAAGCCAGTGGGACTATGACGTTTTCCCAGCATGCACCAGCATTGCTTTCACTTTTTATTCATTGCTTCTTTTTTAATACTTAGTATCTACAATTTTTACATAAATAATGTTTAGTCGCTGATAATAACGAATGCAAAATGTTTAATAAAAGTGTACACAAACAAGTGTGAGTGCAACAATGCATGAACATGTGCACAAGCAGGACTAGGGCATTTGTCATGCATTGCTTATGATACAAGTTACAATGAATAATGGGCACATTATGTGTTAGTGTGTTTATCCAGTTTTATCCAGTTTCGAGGAGAACACGTATTTCTGTTTGCTGCAGTTGCACCTTGTTCAAAATGTAAAACTACTTTTGTGTCCCCACAGAGAACACAAACATGAAAGATGTTATCAGATTCTATGGTTCTCTGGTTGCCTCCACCAGAGCCACAGGCATTATCGCAGAGAGCTTGCATCAAAAACATTCAACTTCCTGTGTCCGCAGCCCCTGAGGCAAGCTGCCACAAGCTACATGGGCCCTATCAAGGGGCCCCATTGTCTCCATCAACATACTTTGAGTTGAAAACCCCGGGCGCTCTCCGAGCTCATTGTCACTGCGCTAACAGCCTCTCTTCAAAAGGGGCTAAATGCATGTTCATTAATTATCTGGATCCTTGTTAATTGGATTAATTGTTGAATAGAAACCGTGTTATTAAAAATGACGAAAACACAAGGGCAGGGGGATAAAAAGGAGGGATTAATATAATTTCTGTTTACTCTCAGGCAGAAGCAGAAGGCACACACACTCACAGACACGCACATTTAAGTTCTGCTTTGCCTGACTGTTGCAGCGTCACTCTTCCTCTGACTGTGTGTTGCTGTACCCCCCAACACACACACGCACACACACACTGAAGCCGTATGTGACCCATCTGAGAAGAATGAGCGCTAGGCAAGGTGCAAATTACCATGAACACCGTTAGTGATAAGAACTAAACCCCTATTCAAAGCTCCAAATAAATGCCAGATTCTTTTTGATGCGAGAGGACTGTGACTTTTCCGGCGTTAACAGTCAAAGAGGAAGGAGCAGAAAAAAAGGAAAACATAAAGTCAAGACCGTGAACAATTTAGCTATCTCCAAGTCACAGATTAAATTGGGTTTCTCATTCCCTCTGCCTATCTATTTATGTCTTATCCAGCAAAATCACTTATCAGTGTTTGACTTCAAGGGATGTTTTATCAACCCAGCTTCAAGATAGCATTCTGATTGTGCGCACCGTTTGGACAACACAAATAATATTATATGTCCTGTGTAATTGGTGTTAGTGTAAATTACAATCCATTACACAGAAACCTTGCTTTCCGTATTTTTGTATTGACACTGCTGACTGAAAGTCATATGAGAAAATTATATAAACTTCAGTTAAAAGCTTGTAAAATGTAAATACGAACGGTTACAAAAAAAATCATACTGAACTGAAAAGGAAACTGAATACTCTTTTGCCTTGAAGTCAGAGGTCCCAAACTCCTTCTGGAGAGCTATTTAGACTTTCAGATGTCTCTACATGAAATTCAAAGACCAAAATCTTTATTTTTCGAATGTCTTTTGCCTCTTCTGAGCTTCATATGTCTGATTCTCATGAGTTATCTCCAAATGGTGTCTGAGGGACAAGCAAAGCAGCACCCATAAATGTCATGGTTGTGCTTCCTCCTCAGATGTGGAGATTCCTATCCCCTGCCTAACACTTCACCTATTTGCAATGAGATACATGTTTGTTTGCTTGTTTGTTTGTTTCAATAAAAGAAAACTAAAACTCTGAGACTGACACTATTGTCATTTGCATGTCGGGAGCCGGCTCAGAGAAGAGCTCATCCAAACCATTCACGGATCTCGTTTTTGGTGAGATGCCGACCACCCACCCATGCGGCAGCTTGGACGGGTGGTCGGCAGTGTAATACAATGTCAATTTTATAAAAACAGAGAAACACAGCTACATGAGGTTAAATTATTTTGATCAAGTCACGAGATGCAACAAGTGTGAGACTGACTTTGAAACCTGAACTTGTCGTAACTTATTCAGAAGAACCCTTCAGAGGCTCTGGAACCCCTGAATTGATGGAGACTCATGCAAGCAACATCAGGAATCTTGCCTTATATTTCATGGGTGTCAACATCCCTTTTTCATATAGGTTGAGTAAAACTATCATTTTCACATCATACAAGACAGATTTCCAGAGCTAGCAGACTTGATACTTGATATTACAAAAACAGCACATTAAAGTCAACTTTATTACCAGTTTTGCAGTATGGGCAAGACATACGGAGTCCTTCAGGAGATTAAAGTCCAGTTTCTTCCAGGCTCTGGCTTTCTGTCTTGTGGTGAGGAGGAATCCATATCCACCAAAGAAATGACTGTAGGATCCTGCGTCCGATGTGGCAAAAAAACTTCACCACATTATTTTTGGCATCATCGTAGTGTCACACACACCACACCGTCCAGCAGCCACAAGACTTATTGTTCTGGACTGAGATTCAGTTTGAACAGTAGCTTGTTTGCTGGTCTGGATGAATAACTGTGTCCGAGATTAAGAAGAAAGCACAACGTTGCCTTTTTGCAACACCAGGTGGACTACACGAGATATATGTGGTGCATTTTGTTGTCTGATGGTGGCTTTAATGATGGCTGTTAGCTAAACCTAAAGCATCCTTCCACTAATGCAGCAGCAATCAAGACAGATGATGTATTGCTGAAACTTCAGACTTTATTTGTGCCTGGATGAATTTAACAATAAAACATGAGATGACACTTTACTGCATCTTCTATATAGAGCATCATATTCTTCAAATTATTACGGCCATGTCCTGTGCATGAGCACACATAGCCCCTATCTCTGCCTTTTTTTCTGTTTACCCAGAGTCTTGTACAAACACAAGACTTTTTTCTTTTTTAAACCAAAAGACGGTGTCCACTGAATTTCACAATAAGTGTTTTATAATGGCTCACTGTCACCTTTATCTGTTTATCTGCTTTAACACCACAGTAGCGACAAACTAAAGCCAGCGGGTTCTAGTGCAGCTGTTTGAGCATGCACGCACCCTTGTGAGGACTACTCTTCAGTGGCCAAGCGTACAAATTGAATGGCGTCCAAGGTCAGGTTTCAGATTTAGCTGGATGCCTCTCAACCAACAGCTGTTAAAATGAGAACGGACCACTTGTGCTGTATCTTAGCAGGATGTTAATAACTGGGGGTAGCTGCTTTGTGTGCTCCATCGATCAGGTATGTTAATCTTTCGAGGATATATGGAAAGGTCCTGCCAAGGACAGGACTATCAAAAGGCTACATTGATTACTGGAGATTGATCAATTGGTCCCAAGGCAGATAACAAGATGTACAAGTCTTGAGTAACAATAAGCCACTTGTAGGAAATGGACAGTACAAGCTGATCTCTCCTTTTTTTTTGTCATATTTCAACACCCTAAAGTGAATCCCACGCATGAAAACCACAATTAGCCAGATTCGTAGGCTGATCTTGGCAAGTGAAGAGCCAAGTCTGTTACACACAATCTGTGTGTATGAAGCGGAAGACTGAACACACATTCAACCCACATATGACTATTCAAACCAGCTCACTAGTTCACACCAGATTGCGAGGACCAAACAATTAATTTCTAAAGTACAAAATTACCCAGATCTCTGAAATTAAAAGCAACAAATGGTTGTTTCATGCTTTCATGTAGTCATTGGAATGTTGCTTTGTTTTTGGATTGGCAATATGGAGGAGCCTTGTGGAACAATTCTTTTTTAATTCTCTCTGCTTTTGAATAAGTTAACTCAGACATGTTAATAAAAGATGAAAACTGACTTCATGGATGAAAGTGCTCCAGACCTTGTTAAAAGTGTTTCCAAATGATTTTTAATCTCTCCACAACAGTATTTATCCTTCATGTCTTCTAAAACATTTTGCCTTTAGAGGAAATAAAAGCAGCACAAAACCAGTTAGACTCGTCAAAACAATTACTACTAAGAGGAGTGGATCTTTTTCGGGGGTAAAAAAGATCACACATTATAACTGCAATGTGCACAGTGATATTTTTTTTCCCATCGTATTATGGATAAGGCATTTGCATAAAAGACTAAAACTCAGGGTGCTTGTTATCCCTGCATATAAATCAAAATAGTATCCAGGTTTGAGATCATCTCCATGCATGTGTGTGAGTTCCCTTCACCTCCTGATGATAATAACTAAAACCACACAAACCAGAAGGAGGCATTTACATGCCAAAGGATCCACGTTTCTGTCAGAATCTTCTAGTTTTATAAAATGAAACTGGGTAACTCTGTGATTATAAAGTATTCATCAACCTTTCTATTCTTTATTATTATTATTAGTTTTTTTTATCCAACTTCAGTCCTAATCATATATATCAAATACTGATGAATTTTCAACATTTTAATCCTTAAATTGTCAAGTTTTTGTCATGCTGCAACTCCATTTTATGGTCTAAAACATAATAACTGATATTTATGGTTTGACTGCCACAGCCTTGTATACATGGAAGATAAACAGCAACATTTATTTATATGCATGATTAACAATCAAAAATAGTGATTTCAATTCTTCTTTTGTGCTTTTTGCGTGTAGGGTCTTGAATGTTAGTATTTCAGTGCATATTGTTTACCATAGTCTAAAAATGAAAAATACATAAAAAATAAGAACACTCAACAATACACAACCTTGCATGTATCATAAATAATATGCCTGAAAAAGAATAAAATCAAAAATGTGATGGGTGCATTAAAGGGTTAATGTCTATGCTTTAGTTGCCAAGTCACTCTGTAGCATTTTCATTCTCTTGGTGATTGTTTTGTGTTTCTTTTATACACTTTTTTGTCTCCTACTATGATACTTATTTCTAGTTTAAGTTTAGGAGCGACACTCTTTTAACCCTTGAACGTCTTCCCCTTAGGCACGTTAAGAAATCTTTTAATGGCTGTATAATAAATGAGGGCAAGGGGGGGAAAAAATAGTTTTGTGCTATTTTGTGTTGACAACACTTCATGGGTGTTGTGTGCGTTCTTGCGCACTGCGCACCATTGGCTCGAATTCATGCCAATCACTTTACCAGCCACCCCGCCCCGCCCCTCTTGGTTCGCATGCGCGCGTTCATTGGTGTAACCATTAGTCTATGAAATACTTTACGACCAATGAGCGTCGTGGAGGACGCAACCTTTCCGGTGGAAGGCTCTCTCGCGCCTACAGTGGTGGAATCGAACGTCCACGAGCGCACACGGCGTAGAGGAGAGTACGGCGCACGAGACTGTGGACGGGAGATAACGGTTTCCTTTTTGCCCCCTCTCCACTCAGACAACAAGAACCAACCAAATCTGAATTTTAGGGGGGACTTACAGAGTGTTTTTTCTCTCAAGGAGGAGGAAGCGAGGGATTGTAGCAGGAAGTTTTTTTTTCTTTTTTGTTCTCTTTTTCTTAAAAGAGGATTCTGTGTTTCGCGGTGGTTTGTTCTACGCTCTCGCCGCAAAGATGATGGTCGGAGAGGTCGAAGTGAAGGAGCGACCGAGGCCGAGTCCCGACTATTTGATGCAGTTATTAAACGAGAAGAAGCTCATGACGAGCTTGCCAAATCTCTGCGGCATCTTCACGCACTTAGAGCGGCTCCTGGACGAGGGTAAGTTGCATTCTGGAGACGCGGGGTGGACGCTGGGGAAGAGGGGGGATGAGCGTGAGCACGGCGCAGTCCAACGTCGGGCTGGCTTCGCTGGGTATTCCTGCTGCAGAACACCGACACCAGTAGCGGGTACCCCAGTACTGTGTGTGTGTGTGTCGGCCGTGGCAGGCGTAGTAGAGGAATACCACGCACTACCCCCCCCCCCCCCCCTAAAAAAAATGAATCCACTCTGATTTAAGATGGAGTGAAATAAGAGTTAATGTTTGCTGTCCACGGAGTTTGACGAGGTGGAAACTTTGTCTAACTCGCCGACGAAAGGCGTAACTACTGATTTTAGTTAACAGAAGTGTTCAGAAACAACACAGTTTTGAGGTAAAGTGAATTTAAATTTAGTGAGGGCCTGGTTCCACATGTTCCACAGCAGTTTAGCTCGAGTTAGCCACATTTGAAGCTAGCGAGCCTGGGTGAACTACTGAGGAACCAGCGGAGGCTTTAATTTGATTTAACTCCGCTGCGTTTGTCTCAAACGAGCAGACAGCTGTTTTGCTCCACACACGTTCACGTCGGCGTGTTATGTGTTTGTTAGCCTTAACCTTCCTCGTTTTTGATTTTTTTTTTTTTTTTCTGCGTCGACAGACGTGTCAGTTGTTGCCCAGCGGCCGAGACTAACAGCACGGAGGAATGTGTCTGCTTGTTGCCCAAACAATGGCCGGAGAGTTGCTGCCGCAGCTGGGAGGGGGAGCGTTATTTCCAACTTTTTTTTTCTCTCTTTCTTCCCTCAAACGTGGCGCCGGGTTGTTAGTCTTTCTCTGCTCAACCGTTAAAACGTTTGTCTTCAAGCGAATATATTTTCCTTTCTCTATCAATCGACGTGTTTTATTTTATTTTTTCTTCTCAGCCAGTCAAGACTGCGTCGCCGTCCACACTGCCGCCACTGATTTCAGCTCAGGCAAATGGCCTAATTGTAGTTTTATTTTGATAGTGTCAGTAGCATAAGCTGGTCTAAGCAGAAGGCTGGACTTACGGTTTAATGTAAGTGAGCTGGGGACACTAGAGAGCGCCACAGCCCCCCTGACAGGCCGCCCCCCAGTGCTGCGTGTAGTTTCAGACTGGACACGGCGAATGAGAATAATAGTGGCGTTTAAATGATAGCAGATTACTGCAGGCAGCAGAGCAGTGTGTGCTTAGTGGTTTCGGTTCCATGTCAGGATGAGCAGGTTCTCTAATATGTAGTTGCAAAACCGGTCTGAAAAGATTTTCTGGTTGTCTTGATAGCTGATAAACAAGACGCTGAAGACACGGTTGCTTTCTTCTCATACCCCCCAACAGGAAACTTCAGCACGAGGAGAAATGTCTGACATTAAAGGAACAACATCAATATTTACTTTTTAATTTTATTTTTCTAGTTTTTAAAGTTGTCTTAAGTAGAAATATATCTTCATATTACAAGTTGCAGCTTGCAGAAGTCTGCCTGAAGCATTAAATGACTGTGATTTGAGAATTACACATTTTCCTGGTGAAGGAAGTGTTTGTTTTTAAATAATTGTGCCGCTTAAAAGCTTTACATAGATATGCGTTTTTCCTTATTGCACTCATTTGGTTATGTTTGTCATAATGGTGTTTTGATTTAAGCCACAGTTGGGAGAGCAGAATTGGTTAATCATTTTTATGATTTTATTTCTTTTTTTTTCCAACTCCGCTTGAGCAACTCGGCTGCGCTGCTGTTTGCAAACTACATGAAAGCAAGGTACTTATTCCATAGCCCTCTTATTGCCAAACATGAGATTAAAATAAATAAAAAGCTATATTCATAGATAGGTCTTCTATTTAGTGGAGGCGAATTTAAAAAAAAAAAAAAAAAAACCTGCAACCTGAAGGTTACGGTCATGACAGTGTTTCATAAGTGATCACTAAACATTGGTGATTTGTATGAAAATTGCAGCAAACGTCCTGCTTTTGTTCCTTCTCGGGAACTTGACTGGAGATTGTTTGTCTGAGAATTAGACATTAGTCCAGTATTCCTGGAAACGGAGTTCTCCACCCACTAGTGTTTAATCAAAAATAGCTGGAATACTTGTAACTTCCCAGCCTCAGTCACGCTTTCCTAAAGCCACATGTCTATGGTTTACAAGGGTTTCCACAGCACCAGCCCAAACTTTTACTACCAAGATTTTGTGTGTGAGATGACGGCCACCTCTGCAGTGAATATGAGGACAGGCGGATCTTGGTTACGGATGTTGTTTGGCTTGTTCCTCTGGTGGACGGGGCTGAAGCCCCAGTGTTAAAAGGTCTCATAAGAGAAAAGTGGCACTGGTGCTTAGAAAATTCCTTTTTTTAGTTTTGTTTTAGTTTTGTTTTGAAGGGGGTCCAGATACATTTTAAGAGCACCATTAGGCTTATGTAGGTTTTAATATGACATGCGAGTATGTTCATTATTAGTATTAGTATTATTATTTCTGGTTGAAAAGAAAATTTAAAATCAAAACTAGAGAGAAAGTTCGGCATCGGCCTAAACAATCAACAGAGCTTTAGTTTTCGTCAAATGACACTAAAAGCTTTTCATTTTTTGCATTGACACTAAAATAAGAAAAATCGCGTAATAACACATCTTGGCTAAACGCATCATTTGTACGTTTAAATGCCTTTTTTTGTCATACTTATGCCAGTAACCTCTTGGAGTTGAACACTTAAAATTTCCTCTCCCTTCCGCCCATCTCACAACAGCTGCATATCTCCTTCACCCAGCCAACATTTTTCATGTCTACACAGCTGTTTCCATAGCGGAAGAAAGCAGACACCACCCTTGTGTGCGACGACTGCTCCCACCCTGCTTTGGTAGCATGTGTGCATGGACGTCTCTGTTACTTTCCCAATATGTGTGTTGTCCCTCAAGGTCATTGTGGCAGATTGACAGGCCTCTTTTGAAATCCCCCTGTGTTGCAGTTGTCCATCTCCCTTAGGTGACACCTGCTGTGGAGGTTTTTTTTTTTTCTTTTTTCTTTTTTTCTTTACGATCTGCCTGCCAACAAGCCGCTTCAAATTGCTATATATTCTCTTGGCAGATGGAGACGGCCCATATAACTTGAAGAGAGAGCAGTGAAAAGCAGTGTTGAAAGTAGAATAGCACATGAGAAAAGAATGATTGGGGAAAAAAAAAAAAAAATATATATATATATATATATATATATACATATATGTA
>JBAMYA010000015.1:3843016-3858912 GCA_037176975.1 Arrhamphus sclerolepis | reverse complement strand
TTGAAGAGAGAGCAGTGAAAAGCAGTGTGGAAAGTAGAATAGCACATGAGAAAAGAACGATTGGGGAAAAAAAAAAAAAAATATATATATATATATATATATATATATATATATGTATGTATGTATGTATGCTGAGCATTTTAGTCGTGATCAAAATAGTTAAATTCTTAATACCCCAGCAGGCAGCGTCCAAGTAAAAAAACAAAACAAACCCTCACCCCCAAAAAATATTTCAAGTGAATTTGCTTAGTTTTTCTTTTGTGTTTTTGTGTGAAATTATTTAGCTGGATATGTTTGTAAGTTTGGAGAGGGAAGACAATTAGAGGAAATTGTGAATCATCCATGTGAATGAAAAGATACGGTGTAGCCTTTTCGACCACTTGACCCAGACGTACACAGAGCGTATTTGTGTTTTGTTTCAACGATCAAACAACCTGTTGTTCTGTCACACATTGTTTAGTGGGGTTTCGTTGTGCCAGCTCACAGAGCGTACTGTGGTAAATGTACCATTTGTTCCTGTCTCTAGATCGGCATACAGTTTCCATACTGTAGAGTCTGCTGGTGTGTTCCCATGTGTTATGATTTAACGGGATGTTGCTGGGAGTGTTGTCAGCATTTGCAGGACAAATTGTTTGCCGTCCACCGTGGAGCTTTTGTAGGGAACCATTCCCTTTGGGAACTGCTGTTTGGAGAGCAGACTGTGATTAATGAGATGATACTTTATGATTCTGTTGTGTTTTCTTCTTAATGTCCCTTTTTGTGTCATTTTGTTTTTATGCATGTATGTGACTCTAGTTTGACTCTGGGTGTCCCTAAGCACAGAGCAAGACCTGCTGTAACCGCTGATTTTCAATCCGTTTGGCAAATCGAGCACTGCTAACAAAGTGAGATGTTACTTGCGGCTCTGAAACAGCAGAGGTAAAAATTGACATAACGGAAGGATTGGGTATTTTGGGTGAAGACTATTGTTGCAAACCCAGTACCCCAACCTGTTCTCTTTTCCCCGCACTCTTTCCCAAAGCACCACTTACTTATAAGCTGGGATTTAATTAACAGGAGCCATTCTGTGAGCTGGTTTACTGAGCTGCAGCCACCAGTGGGAAAACAGAATTGGAAGATTTGTGCTGTCTGTCTGCACTAACTGACCCTCATGTGGTCCTTCTTACACCGTCTCTCCTCTCTGGTAATAAATTAAATGGTGGCGCAAGTCTGACAGTGGTGAGGTGGAAAGTTTGCAGCAGGACCTGGCTTTGCCCTGTCTCTGTCATGTGTGCCTAACCCCTTTTCCATCCTGGAGCCCCACCACATTGTCTGCGTGCACTCTGCTCTGACTCCCAGTTCCCATTTTGCCCTCCTGCCCGTGCTTTAGCCCCAGCATGCTCCCCCCTGTGCGCACACACAAATACACTCACACACACACAGATGCTGTATGATAAAGTCATCCAAAGGCAGCTCCGGGCTCTTATCTTGAGACTCAATCCCGTGAGTGCTGGGGCCTCCTTATCACCGCTGCCTCTGCCTGGCCTCCTGTCTTTGTGCCCTGCCCTAACTGCCTGGCTGACTATCTAACTGGCTGTCGCTGAGACTAACCATCTCCCCCACATACCGCTGCCTGTTAGACAACACATTGCTGGAGGCTATTTATCTCTCCCATGTTTTTTTTTTTTGTTTAGTTTTTTTTTGTTTTTTCCCTCAAGCATTGAAAGCAAAGCAAATATGTCAAAATGAACATGATAAAATAACCAGGTGCACCAGGAATTTACCTTGAGGAATTTAGCTGTGTGGTTTGTGCTAGAGAGAATCGTGATCCTAAATGTTTACTAAATGATGATGAAGAAGGTTAAAGTGGAAGATGTAGGGAGGGATGTCGCAATCACTGTATTGCAACAGCTCCTTGACTCAGACTTGTTCATCAAATTGAGTAGCTAATTCTCTTCCTTTAACCCAGAGCTCCTCCCATTGCTCAAGCTTTGTCACTTTTCACCATCTGGTTTTCTTCCTCTTTGTTTTTGTCAAACACACACACAGACATGCACCAAAATAAACTCAGAGAAGTTATGCCAATTTCAGGCAGGAAAACATTAAGGAGAAGTCGAGTCAGTGGCTTGTTTTTTCCGTCTGACAGACGTGGAGGGGCGGGGGATGTTTTCTTACTCTGGTGAGGAGAAGCATGCTCTTCTCTCTTCCACAGGGGTCTCGCTGTCTCTTAGATTTCGTTTGAGCTATTAAGATTACATCATGAGTCATCTCTCATCTCATACGTTCATGAAACATTTGTGTGGGTAAGCAGAACATGCAATATTTTTAAGTTAGGAGAAGTGCGTTACATTCTTTGAGTGTTTGAAATAGTTCTCCCACTCGTACCGCTCGTAGTAGTCCCCCTATTGGCTCTCTTTCACTTTTTGTGTCTGGTTTTATGTCACAACAGATAAAGCAGCTAACAATAACGTTTCTCCGGAATTATTTTGTAGCGCTTGTCACCGCTTCATGTTTTTTTTTATTTTGTCCCTATTCTTATTATAGGTGTTACAAAAAATGGTTGAATGTTCACACTCTTTCTCTCCGACTCACCCACGAGTCTGCATTCATTTTCATTTCAGAGGACTTTGAAGGCAGGCATGGCAAGTGAGTTTTGGCAGCCAGCTCAGGAATTTTACTGGGAGCACAGTCGGAGCACTTAACCTCCAGCCTTATGTTTGTTTCCTCACACACACTCGAAGCATTTTAACTCTGCTTAACACAAGTGCCATTTAGGACCGTCATGATTAATAATTTGTTGTGGATGATTATTTGTCATACAATTAATTTGGGTTCACAGTTTTTCTCTGTTCACTTTTATGCCAGCACTATGCTACGAGCCTCCAGATAATTCAATAATTCACCCAACTGCTATAAAGAATCATAGCATGATTGAATATAAGAACATAATTAATAAAAAGAAAACTTACCCAATGTTGTTTTTAATTTTTTTTTTACATTACTGGCTTCTACACACAAACACGCTCCTACGCACATTTACGAAAACTTGCTAAGCTCGCTAGAGCCTTAAGTTGAGTGACAAACTTTGTAATACTGCCAGTCAAGCAGGTTTTTTTTTTTTCTTTCCCTTCCTTTAGCTTGCTCTCAGTTGGTTGTGTTTTCACATAGAGGCCCAGGTTGTGTCTCATGTTTTCAGCTTCTACACAGAGTTTACAACCATCCTCGTGTCCCTGTTACCTCACACAGCACAGTGGGGTGGAATAAAGGTGTGACGGAGGCAGGACAGGACTCTGGATGGAGTACGATGACATGCCACACATGTGGCCATAGCACACGAAACTCTGCTTTCTGTCACACTGAACTATGTTAGTGCTAAATAAATGGGTTCTGCCTTTAATCTGAAATCAGTAAAACTCTCCTTTCTACTTTACGCAGTGTAATATGTCGTGTTTTTTTGTTAGTTTTCTTTTAATTTGTTATTAAGGACAGTATAATTTTCTATTATCTCTTGAAACACAAGGCCTCATATTAATATAAACATTTTTTCCTTTATTTTTTTGTAACCATTTTACCTTCAAAATGATTATTTTTGCTTCGTTTCCTAACCTGCTTCCTCACCCAAGTCTGGTAGACAAATAGTTTTATTAATACCCACCTCTTGAAAACAACTGAGTAGATTCGTCTGCTTGCGGTTTGCAGAATTCTTTTCTTGGTTTTTCACAGGCTGGACGATTAAATCAAATATGAATAATTTAACTGTCTCTCCGCAGCCTGTGTTGTTTTTGTGAGGCTTCTCGAGCAGCCAGTGCTGTCATAACCTTCCCTAAGGGCCACATAAAGTGAGATGCCAAGAGCTAATAAGATTCCTTTATAGCATGTTGTCATCAAATATGCATCAGGAATCAGGAGGAAACTTGAAACTCATGATAAAACAAATGAAAATTGTGAGATTTTACAAGACTTAAATTAGAAAAAAGTGTGGCTTCTCGCAATGGCAGTTAACAGGATGGGAGATGTAAACAATAAGGAGGAAAGTATTATATGGATGACACCATTCATTGCTGTCAAAAGTGAAAAATCTCAACTCATATTTATTTTTTTTTTTATTTGCCTAATTTTACAGCCATTGATAGGATTCAGGGGTATTCATGTAACTGCGCCTCAGTGAAACTTTAAATTTGCAGAAAAAGTCCAGATTACTCTCTAGATCTGTTGGCTCCTCCATTTGTCAGATTTTTTCAATCTCACATTGCTCATAGTGGTGGAATGGAGATGAAGTTTATATCACCTTTGTTGACTGGATTAGAGCTACAAAAAACAGTCGACTGACTAGATTAAAGTCGATTATTAAAATAGCTGGCAACTAATTTAATCATTAATTGTTAATTGTCTCACTGGTTTGATCATCTCCTCAGCTACAGTGGTAAGCAGTCTGGTCCACGATGTTTTTACCTCCTTGTTTCACTTACGTGGCACAATACAGGAACTGAATTTGTCCTCAGAGAACAGATTTAATAAAAAAAAAAAAAAAAAAAAGGCAGTGGCTCATATCTGAGAGTGGAGACAAACATTCCCGTGGTGACTTGCCAGCTTTTATTAAGCGTGAGATGCAAATCGTCCAAAATGTGAAAGCGCTTTATGCTAAATGAGCTAAAGAAGAATGTCTCTTGCAACCATTGCAGAGCAGATCTGGCATTGCGGCACAAATTTGCTCTGCGAACATCTCAAGACAGTTGTGGTGGATGGAAGTCATGGTAAGTTGTTAATTATCACATTTTGCTGCAAGGATCTGTTGTCTTTTTTCCCCCGTAACTCACCATCAGTATTACCGGAGATTAGATAACGAACGTTAGTTAAAAATGAACGACAACAGAGATGCCAAGTTTAAACTGTAGCGCATTTTGTGACTCTGAATTATGTTTTAAAACTGGTTAGGTGTTCAGTAACTGTAGTTTTACGCCGTTTAACACGATTTCAAAGACAAACCAATATACTGTATGTTGAATGGCCAGTGACTGTCAGCATTAAGCTCATGATACAGTAAATTAATTTATAAAGCATCTTTCAGATAGAAACACATAGTGCTTCAAAATAAAATGTACTAGTGTGAAAATTTGCACATTAAAAGAATATATCGGCCCACAAAATACAATTATAATTTGAGTCCTTCAAAAGCGTCGTTTGAAAATTTGATAATGAGACATGTTTTTCACTTAAAGTGATTCTAAATTTAAATGCACATCAACGGAAAAGTAGACATTATGCTGAAAACAACAATAAAAAGTTGTGTTCATAATCGAGTAGTCGAAAAATAATAAACGGGTTAATTGATTTATCAAAATAATCATTAGTTACTGCCCTTGTCTCGACATTTTTTTCCTTCTCGGTTTTCGTACATTTACAGTTTTTTGTTTTTTTTGTTTTGTTTTTTTGAAAAAAGAAGCAGTGTGTTTAAAACAAGTGAGTAAAGCGGATAATCCTTATGGTAGCTTTTATATCCAAACATGCAAATTCTTTGGGAACACTGCACATTCAATTTCAAATCAAACCATGAAGAAGAAAAAAATTCAAATTTGTTCCTGTTTACTTTATAGGAGGAGGAAAAGGAGGAAAAAAAATAGGTGGCCCATATTTAAGGACAAATGCGGGGAATGTTGTATACACTCATTATAGTGCACTTCTATGAAAATGCACTATAAAACTGGTCATTCTAGACATATGTGCACTGGAGAGGGGAAGATGTATGAAGAAATGCAGGAAATCAGGCTGATAAGCTAAAATGACCTCAAATGCTTTACAGTGGCAGCCAAAACCAGAAAGATGCATCCAGTATTAGCCAGAATGACAAAGACTCAACCAGTGATCAGCTCCAGTGTGATCAAAGAGCTTCTCAAGTTTGAAGACCTTGAAGCAAGCACCATGATATGTGGAAACAATGTTTGTACAACTAAATATTAGCTCATTGATTCAGAGGAAAAGTAAATCTTCAAGCATTTCTCTGTTTATACAGTGAATATTTGAGTTTGGAATGATAAAAGACAGACACTGCTGGTATTTTTGAAAGGAATGAGATTCCTTTTTTTCACTTTGTGTAAAATAAGCATTTAATCGTGAGGAAAAACAAAAAAAAACTTCAGTTTGATTTGGAGTAGGAATTGTGTTTTTCTCAGTGCATTTGCATGTGTGGAAATACAAGCTGTTATAAGGCTTTTGAGATTTACTTGCTTTTTCCCCTCGTAAAAGCACAACTTTTATGTTTCAAGTTTAAAAAAAACAAACAAAACTTTTCTTGTTCAGTTTGCTTTTTAAGTCGGGCGTAAATATTTATCATGTCAAGAGTTGTGAGTGTAACATAAAAGCATGACATCAGTGCAAATGGAGAGTAGTGTTTTATCTTCAACTTATTTTCCCTGCTTGTATAGTTGAAATGTTTTATGATTGCTAGGAGACAGGCTACGCCAATTTCCTGAAGAAATGTCACCAAGAACAGATTTTCCCTTCACTAATGTCCCATCATCTCTTCAGCGGTGCTTCATTGCTTCAGCATTTTGGTTTTTCTTTCTCAACGATGCTGTGACACAGTAGTGACTGTCTAGCTTAATTCAGTTACATGTGTTTCACAGTTGTATTTCATAGTGGCTGTCTGCTCCACAGTGTCGTACTTGGCATAATTTATGTCCATGTGCAACACGTCTAACAGAAGCGCATAAATGAAGTTAGATTTGTACAACTGGAAATAGACGAGTTCTAGTTTTTGTTGTTGTTGCAGTCTTTAAACACTTTTTGTGGGTAGAATTGGCGGTTACCAAATTCTGCACATGTGCAGAAATGTTGTCACTTGCACCACTTCCACAAGACTATACTGACTAGTTTGGGATCTGTAGTTCGAAATGCAGTTCAAAAACATATAACTACATGGAGGGAAAAGAGGAGGAAGAAAAGAAAATGGACTAGACAAAGTAAAAGAGGCAGAAAAGGAACAGGGCCGATTGTTTTGACAGATACGATGCAAGAGCGTTGATGTTATCAACACCTCCACCATGCGTCACCGGGCGAACAAGGACTGTAGACTGATTAAATTCACATGCATGAAAAGCTTAAACGCAGCTGACCCAAATTGTGGTATGAATAGAACCACTTGCACATCCAGAGTCTTGTATGGTCCACACATGTGGACATGGCTACCATGAATTCAGTATTACGCTGTCTGTCCTTATCAGTGCAGTGCTCGGGAGGAGATTACACAACTCAGACAATAGGTGGTTTTGTCCGATTAGGCAGTAATTGGTAAGACAAAGAGCTTCTGTAGGACAGCGTGTAACAGGAAAGACTCAACTTCAAAACCCACAGATAACTAGCAGGAAAAAATGTGTTGACTATATTAAAGGGTTAGTGAGCATGGCTCTTGTCGCTTGTTCTGGTGATCGATTACATTTGCTCCAAGCCAGAAAAGAAAAAGAAAAAAGAAACCAAGGCTGCCAGGAGCGAGAGGAGGATAGTTTGTGTGGTAAAGATCAGTGGGAGACAGAGAATTCCTATGTAGTGTGAATGAGGTCATCTGGTTAGCCATGACCCCTCCCCTGCTCCACATGCCACCCCTCTGTGTCCCCTCAGCTAACGGTACACAATGGCTTTTTTGTGCTTTAATGGGCCAGACACTGTCATTCCTACAAGTTCACATAGAAGTATTCACACAAGTGCTGCCTGTGAAACAAGCCCACAGTGTTGCCTTGCATTTTTTACATGCCTGTGAGACAGCCACACACTAGTGCACAAACATGTTTTGGGTGTGGAATTATTTTCTGTTGGATTTTATTTTTAGTTAACCAGCTCTTGTGCTTCATACAGATGTGCTGTTGGTGTGGTCCACCTCAGCCTGCTTCTTAATACCATCCTTTAAGTATTTAAAGCTTACAGGCTTGTTCCCCAGGTAGGAAGTAACTGGACGTAACACTTTATTATGCGAGTACATTGTACCCTCAGTGGACTGACAGTAAACACACTGTTATTTGCAGTGACTAAGGATTTAATCACCTTGATTTAAAATTACTTATGTGTAGATGCTATTACCCCTGAGCAGAAGTAGACTGCCCTTAAGCAGAGGTAGAAAAGTCATTGATGTGTAATGTGATATATTAGTGTCAAGAAACATTGTTGAAATGTTTAACAGGTCATACAACTCAAAAATTCAAATGAAATAGTTATGATAGACTAAAGTACTTTTATTTTCCATTTTGAAAATGCACCATCTGTGCTTCTGTGCAAGTATAATTTGGGCACAATTTAGACTTAATAACCCTTGAAGCATGTTGTTATCTTAAAGACCAAACAGTGTCTAGCCTGGGAGCTCACCCTAGCAGACACAGAAACAAACAAACAAAAAAAACAACAAACAACCCCCCACAGAATTTGGTTGGGATTTTTATTCTCAAATACTTTACATTTCCCTCGTTCGCCCTTGTATTTCAGTCACAGGCAATTTGTAGCAGTTTCCCTTTTAGGCTGCCCAGATAGTTACAGGGTGGTGTCTTTCAAGGATTTCACATTTGCAGTCAGCTCAGACACCCAAATAAGTGCTCTCAAGTAAAGAAAAAGTAATGGTAAAATGGTTTGCACTGCTATATTGTTATTTGAACCTTGTTTCGGTTCTACACAGTACGACACCCAATACACAGCTGACACCCCTTCAACGTGTGGATGGAGCTGGGGATTCCACCCACTAAACCAGGCCACCATCTTTACTTGGTATACTTGGTATTCGGGAAAGTTGCGCTTAAAACTCATTGCTATATTGTTTTGTTGGACAATATTGCAGCCTACTGTGTGTGTGGTGTACATAACAAATCTCAAAAGACATGAAAAGACAGGTACACTGGCTAAGAGCACAGTGTTTTAAAAATAAAGAGGGCTTTGACTTTTGTTATAGGTTTAAGTTTTGGATGGGGTCCGTATTGCTCATATTATATTGGAAGTTCGACTAATTTACAGTAATTAAGAGTAACTCTTGGGGGGAGGAAAGATTTATTGCAGCTGGGGATGGATGGTGTGTACGTCCAGCAGGGGGGACAGGTGTAGGCATGAGCATGGGGCCGAGGTGCCAGCTGCTGTTGACAGTGTAAGGTGAAGAATAATCTGCCGGGAAATGGATCCTCTCCTCCCCTCCCCTCTGCTCTCCTCTCCTCTGTCTCCTCTCCAAGATTGTAGTTATCTCTATCAAGTTCATTGTGCTTTGATGGGAGTTATTTCTGCAACCTTATTTTTATTGAGCATCTGACACTTTTGATGAACCAGGCCCTGGTTTTATTGCCACTCCCCCTCCTCCCCCTGTCTCATCAACATGTAAAATCGTACTTTTGTCTGCACCTCAGACAAGCACATCCAGTTTTCTTGTACTTTATTCATCATGTCTCTTCCTTTTTATCACGTAGATGTACATGCATCCTGCTAATTTCTATTTTGACTCAGCTTTTGATAATTCAAGTGCTTCATACGACGACTGTTCTGTTGTTGTTGTGTTTTCCATCAGAGAAACTCTGTAACTGGTTCTCTCAAGGGAGTGACTCATGTCACTTTACTTTGTCTTTTCAGATATGTATATATAATACACACAAGTTCTTTTCTTTAACTGAGTGACTTTACCACTGCCATCATTCTCTTGTCCTCTCTGTCTCGTCTGTCTCTTCTCCTTCACCAGCTCGTTGATTCCATTTGCTTTCTCTTTGTAGTAGCTTCCTTCTGTACTTGTGTGTTGGACTGTGTAGCAAAAAATCCAGCCTTGAGGCTACATTGGCTCCTTTATGTATGGACCAGTGGTGACATTAAAGGCCTGCAACGTGGTCTGTCGGTTTGCATCAGCCCAGCTCCTGCTGTCTGCACTCACAATCATAGCGTATGCTTGGCTCTCCACTCACTAACTGCCAGACTAGAAACATCAGTTGGTATGGACAACATGCCCGCACCCGCTGGCTGTAATTGTGTACATGCATATGCACTTGCAGGTTTCTTAAGCCAACACACCCAGATGCTTTGAGGCAGATCAATGTGTAAAGGCTTAAGTATACTGGAAACTTGCATAATGGCAGCAGAGTCAATGAGAAGGCTTATATTTTTGCATTCATCTCTTTCCTTTGTCTCCCATTTCAAAAAATCTGACCCAGCTGTTAGAGCCCCGTAACATATGTTTTGTTGATACTCAAACTTAGATTGAACAAGATCAACAGTTCTTGGAAGACTAAACAGATCAAGCGGGTAATCTAAAACACTAGAAAAACAGACGAAACAAATTCACAGTCAAACAGTGGAGCCTCCGATGATCTACAGATAAAAGGGGCAGCCCTTTCCTGTCATGATTCATTGTGTGTCCTTATAGATAAGCAGATTTAATGCCAGGAAGTGCATTAGACACCCCGAGTTTCTCGCCATCCCTAAATTTTATCATGCTTGTTTGTTCTTCACAGGCAAAGTGACTGACGACTGCTGAATTCTTATTCCATCCTTTGACACTTGGAATTTAGCCACAGCTTTGTGCTGATCCGTTTTTATCTATCCATATATTTACAACATTTGTTGCATTTTCAGTTTGAATTGCACACAAGTAGGTGTTTAAAATAAGATTGAGGTCCTGTAGAAATGGTCCGACAGGCCATGAAGACGATGAACAACTGGCATAAAGACACAACAACAGCTGCACTGCTTCACACAGAATTAAATTATGATTGTGCTGTGCTAGGCTGAGATGATGGGGGTGGGGTGGGGGTTGTATTCATCCTTTACATCATACCTTTTGCCTCTGTAAATATTAAGTTAATGTTTGGTCTAAATGGTATTCAACTTCTACTTTTTTTTTTCTTTTCTTTTTTTTTTTTTACAAGGCAAAACAGTTTTTTCTTTTTTCTTTCTTTTTTTTTTAAATAACATCAAAATTATCTTCCATTCACCATTTCTACTATAAAGTTACACCAGTCTATGTATTTGTCTTTGTGGGCCCATCCCTGTCTTCCACTTTGTGTTTGTCAGGAATCAAGGTGAGCTGCAGGACGACAGACTCAACTTTCACTCAGGGTCTCTCTTGGAGATGCACGTGTGATCTAACAGTTCGTCATTTTACACACAAGTGCAGCTACAATCTAAACAAAGATGACGGCTAAAAGGATTTTATCAGGCAGTGTTGCATTTGTAAAATAAGTGACTGCTAGTTCCTGTGTAACCTTAAGAAGCAGTTCTCTATGAGCGGGGGTTCACGCTCACCTTTGGCACATTTCTGTAGTACCAGGAACAGCCTAGCAGCAAGAATTTTAGCGAAGATGTTGTGTTGAATCTGTGCTAATTGGATTTGCTGTAGGCAGGAGATGACATTGTTTATCCAAATTTATATCGCTTTATATACCTTGAAAGCCCATTGAGTCATAACCACCGTCACCATGTATGCAGACACAGTGAACAGAACATAGCCGTCTTTAGCCGGTGAAAGTTTTCCATTACTGTCACCAAGTGGTATGGCATTTTGGTTTTCTAGGAAAATGGATCCCACAGAGGTCAAAACTGTCATAGATCATGGCCAATCTTAAAAGAGAAACAGGGAAAATGTAAAGAAAATGTCACTGAATTTCAGCTGGGAGATTAATAAAATATAAATGAATTGAAAAGCTTTATTTTATTCCAGTTAAATTCAATTAAGATAAGAGCCTGTGCTGTCATACCCAAGGACAGCACGACTGGCGGTTGGATTGCAGAGTTATTTGCAGAAGTACAAAGGTGACACATCATCTTAAGTTCAGTATTTGTTTGAAAACTTTTTTTAAAGCACTTTTCTATTTTAACGAGTAAAACATACCTATAATCTGACTTATGATCTATAGGGACCTATAATGTGGTGCATAAATGGGGGTATAACTAAATCTTCTTTTGTAGGATTTTGAACAAATGTACATGAAAACATCTGTACTTTTTGATAAAATGTAATAACAGATATTTGATTAAAAGAAAGAAAGAATGCTTTAATTTATGTTTGATTTGATTTTCTCATTCAACCACAATCAGAATGGTCAGTCAGGACTTTGAAAATTGTAGTTTGCCAACAAATTGAGGAATATTCACCTCCTCATTTTAGCCAGTGGTTATGTTCATTGTCGTATCTTAAGTGACAGGGGCTGGAGCAGGAAGTGCACTTGATGTTATCTCCATTCACACTGACAGTCACAGGCTTTTTTCCCCCTCCATCCTCTTCCCCTGTTGTTTCCTCCTCTGACAGCTGGTTATTTCCTGCTATTGTTGCATGACCCTAGGGGCAGATGTGTGTGCATGTGCGTGCACATAAAGTGTAGTATTTAAGAACAGATAGGTTGTTTGAATTTTTAAGATTCCCTAATGATCTATGTTTTAACCTCATTGTTATTCTGCCAAGCCTTCTGTTTACCTCTTTAGATTATGCTGTCATAAGTTAATACCGCTGTGCTTCAGTTGCTTCAGGAATTAGGAAAAAGCAAAAATGACGTCCCTTTTATACATACTAAGTTCCAGGACAGCTGTATTGTAGAACTGGACCAAGGATTGTTCCCTTCCTCAACCCATACTTGGACATAGCACCCCATAGGCATGCTTCCTGACTCTGCATCCTGTTATTCTTAACCTTCCTTATCTCATGTGCTCACATCTTGTTGAACTCAAAGCAGGCATCCTGTACTTCATTTTACTGAGTACCCCCTTTGCGTTTTTTGTGTCCGTGTACATGTCTGGAAAATGTGAATACTTGTGTAAGAGTATTACGTATCTGTGGATTAGGGCTGTGAGTCCTTAGGATCCTCATGCTTCCTCTTTGACATAAAACATCAGAACACAGAGTCAGGGGGACGAGTATGGCAAACCACTTGTCAAACTGGAGAGGTGAAAACAAAATGCATGAGAAGGTGAATATATATACATTTTTATCTAACAGCACTTCTCACTTCTCTGAGAATCTAGTAAATCACTATTCCTTTGGCTAGTTATCCTTGTGGCTCCTCCTTAGATGGTAAAGCAGCAGTAAAAAATAAGACTTTTCTTTGCTTGGTGTTTTTTAAAGTAGCCCGAGTGCGCATTTGTATGTATTCAGCTGAGCCAGTGCATTAGGCTACTTTACATAATGAACTGAGAAGAAAGGAAGTAGCACCACAGAACAAATTAACTGTAGAATAGTTAACAATATAATAAAAATTCTCTGACAAGGACCCCATAGTTTTCTTTTAACTGCTACTTTCTATAAGAGAATTTTGCGTGTGCAAGATTACTCCTCCATCGTGCTTACTCTCCTGCCTCCCTCAAGTGTAAGTATGAGAATAAAAAGGGGTCAAACTTCTGCATGCACAAAAGTCCTCCACCTACACAAACACACACACACACACACACACACACACAAAAAGTAGCAAACTTTCACCCCTTGCGGCAGCCATTAAGAGTAAACCATTATGGTCTGATTGAGCCAGCCCTTCCTGGCTCTTTCACCTCATTCTGTGGCAGACCCCACTGAGTGCACAAAGCTGGCACTCCTATGGCTCATTGAGCTGCCATCCTGCCCCCCCACCAACAGACAGCCCCATAAAGCAGTTCCACATCATCAAACGAGATGATCCCTTTTTCTAATTTTAGACTGTGATACTAATAGCTTTGCAGAAAGTGTCTGAAGCACTCATTTTACTTTTGAGCTGGGGGTTGGAATAGTATCGCGGTGTAAGCGAGAAGAGATTTTTGTCATAGCTCTTATAGTCGTCACATGTGACTGACAAGATAACATCTTTTTCAAACAAAATTATGCTGCTTTTTAATTTATGAGTGACTTGACTTCAGAAGTCTCTGTCATGGGCTCAGTCCAGAAAGAATAAAGAAAAGGATCTTGGTCGCACAACGTGCTGTTGACAAAAAAGTGATTTCAAATCAGTAATCAAATGTAGCTACTATTAAATTGCAATTTGCACTTACATTTACTTTTTTTTAAATGATGCCTGTGTGAATGCGTTACAAGTTTTATAATAATCTAACCACGTGAGCGTTTTTAATATATTTTATCTTAATTGTTGCTTCTCTTCAGCCTTCCTTCATCTCTGCCTTTTCAATTGTACTGTCCTTGTCTGTATCATCTGTTTATTTTGTTTAATCACCAAACTAAAATGCTATGACATATTTTTATAGCACCCTGTCTCCATTCCTGCCAGAAGCCACAGAAAGCTACATTCAGCCTGGCACTTCTTCCTTGTGCTGCGTACAGTCACACTGACAGCTCCAGAAAACATTGCACTTGCCACCGATTATGATAAATGGCTTTGCTGATTGCTGTTCTTGGCCATCCCCACACCTACATGTTCCCGTTTTAGCATACATATTCTTCAGCCAGAATAGAAGTCGTATACTCTCAAACTTCTCATTCTGGCAAACCTATAAAGAAGATAAAATGTGCTTAGGACATTATTTGATATCAAAGACACTGGCAAAACAGTTATTTGTTGATTTTTAAAGGTTTTGATTAAAACATGGAGGAAATGACATTGGGGGATGTTTGTTATAATAATACTAATAGATTCATATTAGTCTGACATTAAAGGCAGAAAAAGGGAATCTTAACATGTTAATTTTGTTGTACTTATGTCTTCTTTTCTTATTAAAACAAACTAAACCAGTAAGAGTGGAATTAAAAATAATGCAAAGCAACTGTCTTTAATCTGGTTTTGATCCGTCTTTGTAGACTAATTATCAAGCAGTGGCTACTAAGACGAGCAAGCTAGAGGAGCAGCATAGAATTATTTCCCTCTTGTTTCCTGCTGTATTTGTTTAGCTGATTTTTCTCTGCAGCAGTTTCCCTCCTGTTTCCGTGTGGAGTGTTCTTTCTGTGGGTTCCCTCTCTGGGGAGCCTTGCCTACAAAACACACAGGCTCATTAGCCCATGTGTGTGGGTGTTTTTAATGTTTAGTTGCATTTTTGCTCCTATATGTACTGTATGTGGCAAGGTTTGTGTCAGGTCTTGTGCATTGCAGGACTATACCTTGAATGCCCTGTGATTTACCAACGGCTCTGTTTTCATGCAGCTGCAGCTCATTATTGATGATCAGAGAGTAGAACAGGCTGGTTTCATGGAGGTACACGGCTCAGATATAAACATGCATATCGACATATGAGCACATACTGTCATATATCTTTGTTTTGTTTTTTTTCACCTCTCCTGCTACAGTGCACACTTAAGATACATTTTTTTGCTGTGTGTAAGCGTTTCTGTTTTTTTTCTCTGAGTGCAGAAAGCATCGTCCATTTCCAATTTGGATGAAAAAGTTGCTCCCTTGTGTCTTGGCTCGCTGTTTATGCATGTGTGTGTGATTATTTATTTTTTCTGTGTTACATTATTCTTTTTACCTGGCTTGGGGAGAAGGGAATCCAGCAGCCTTGTTATGTCAGTCCTTTATTTAGTGGCCCATCTACTTAAAGACCTGACGCTGGAGCTTTCTACTGAGCCCGACTTACGAAAATCCCTGACACACCACATAAATTTCTCCTTCTGGCTGCAAACACTGCTGTCATTTTTTTTTTTTCCTAGAGCTATTTAGACCCCTCAGCCTGTGAGGGTCCGTGCTTTTATCCCCATCACGTGAAGGTTAAGCAGCTGAGTGGATCAGTCACTGAAGTTCAATTAAGATAATGCTTTCAACATTATTTTGAATTAAAAATTTGAGAAACAGTGCGAGAACATTAACACGGAAAGTATGGGAGACAAAATATAGAAGGGAAAAATATAAGTTCTCCCACAATATTCGCACATTTTCAGTGAAGACATCACAAATGGTGTGTTTTCCTGCTTTCTACAGTGTGTCTGAAGGGATTTTTTTTTAAAAGCAATTCTTCTTTAAGCACGGGTGACGAACCTCTCTTCATGTTCAGTGTCAAAGGCTCAGTCAAAG
>JBAMYA010000015.1:3826931-3840017 GCA_037176975.1 Arrhamphus sclerolepis | reverse complement strand
TGTGTTGTGTCATATTTTTTCATTTTCTGTCCGACTTGGGCTTTTGTGTCTCTTTTTGTCGTTTTATGTGTCATTTTTGTAATATTTTGTTTGGTATTTTTGTTGTTTTTGCCAGAATCTCTAAATGCACCTCAATATTTGACATTTAGAATTGACAAATCATAAAGAACGGCAAGTAAAATACTGATCATTTTTGACGTTAAAGTTAACAAACGTCAGTGTTCTTTAGTAAAACCGTTCAATTCAGCCTGTTTGTTTTTCTTGTAAGAGACTTAAGGGTAGTAACTGCTGATAGTACAGCATAGCCATTAACATCACAGGAATAGTTTATGCATGAGCATCAAAGAAGTGTGCAGCTCAGTTCTACTTTTAAATCAAAGATTTGGAAGGAAAGAATAATATGTTACCATGAGGAAACTTTTTTTTTTCTTCCCAGAAAGGGAGGTGGGAGGGCGGTAACAGACAAGCTGTGAGTTGATGATAAGACCCAGAAATGCATACGTTTTCATGGCTCAGTCACCCCATCTATGCACAGTATGCTTGTGCACTCTGCTTTAAAAGAACAGCCCATCTTTCATATGCATTGCCTGCCAAACCCCTAAACTGTTGAGGTGGAGTGTCATCTTGGATAAAGTTGTCTGTGCTGTGAATAAATGGCAAGGATGCATTAAACACCCAAATTCTTTTGCTTGCAACTGGTAACCAGACTTTGTGATTGCTCATGTGGAGAACTTCAAAGTGAAAAAGCTTGTTCTTCCCTCGAGTCTTGTCTCACTCACCACTGGCACATAGAGGTGTGTCTGATTGCTGTAGTTTTTTAGGTGGCACCACATTATTTCTATATTTGTCTCATCTTTCTATATTTACCTCATCTCTTAAAAAGTCCTCTGCCCACCATGGAGCATACATGCAAAAGCCCACAGGAACATTATAGAACGGTTTTTATTTTAAACTTTCATAAACTTGAAGAATTCAGCATTTGGCCATTTTGTCTTTAAGATTAGACTTAAACTCAATCTGTTTCAGGTGCCAGATATTATCAGATTAATACCAGTCGTCACAAGACACCCAAAGCAGCTTTCTTCGAGCAGAGCTTATCACATTGATTGTTTGACGATTAGTTCTTTTTTTTTTTTTTTTTTTCCTTCCACTTTTCTTTCTCTCATACTCTCCACGTGGTCAGAGGACATTTTGAGTTGCACGAGGACAAAGCAGTTATGGAGCCCGTCTATTTTTGGCCTCTTAATAGACTTGCTCCCATTCTCTTATGGAGCAGGTCTTGTTAAAAGATGCTCAGCCGTCTTGTACCTGATTACACTATCTCCTTCCAAACCTGTTCACTGCTTTTAATTTAATCTGCATGCTGGCTTTTCTTCAGTCTCCCTCAGTACAGAGGGTTTTGCATCATATTTTGTTTACACTTGTTGAACACTGAAGGGTTTGCACCATTATAAACTCATTTGGTAGCAGGTATTTGTGTAGCACAGTACATTACTTGGTTCAAATAATGACAGCTGAACTTGCAGACATGCTCTTATTTTAGACTGTGAGAAATGATTGAATGGTGCAATTAAAGCTAGTTGCTGAACTTGAAGGTTTTCTTTTGTCCAACTAAATTTTTTCAGGGTTAAGGAAGAAATTTTGCACTAATACATCAATCAGAATCCTGCCGCCTGTCATCTTACTCTCCCGTACCCGACCGTTTGGGTACTTGTCTCTCCTCATGGCTGAGATCACAGACAAATGAGGAGGTGTTTTTTTTGTTTTTTCCCCACTAGACAAAGGGCAGATAGATATGCACTGTAACATTTACTCATTTTTTACAGTTTTATTCAGGTTTGACATGAAAGGTTAGAAACTGAGAAAAAAAGGAAAAAGATAAAAAAAAAATAAGATGCATTTTAAGGTACAAAGGAGCAGCATGAGTCAAGAGAAATGGAGATATATTTTAAATTATTTTGTTTTCTTGCGTATGTTATTTTCCTTCCATATGGCTTATTATGGCTGAACGGGGAGTCCCGGTTGCTGCTTTGAAACTGTAGCTTTAAACTGTTTTTGCCATCAAATGCCATCATTCAAGAAAAGTTCTCCTTTAATGAGCAACCCATCTAAAGCTACAGCTCATTGTTGTTTTTTGTTTTGTTTTTTTTTGCTCTTCTTTTGTTTATCCTGTCTTCAGTAGTGTCAGTTTTCCACATTCCAGTAGCTTGAAGTCTTTTATATTTAATTCCAACTGCAGGAATTTACTTTTGAAACCAGCTCCAGTATGAGTAACGTTAACAGACTTTTGCATCAATACAACTCAAACATGCTCACTAGTTTGTTTTGTAGACCTCCAAAAAGTTCTGGCACCGTCAGTCTACCACGAGCAGAGTCACTGAAGGGTGACACACTTCAGCTGACTTAATTTGTTTAATTTATACTGTACTTTAGACCTTAGTGGAAATGTAAAAGGCCTCAGGCTGAAATAGTCTTTTAAGCCCCAGGTCATTTAAGTTCTGGGAGCTGTCAGTAGAAATGCACCTACAGTGTTACAAACACATACACACAAGCACCCCGACTCATCAGCCTTTTCTGCTGGGGTGGACAGATAGATAAATGATTTTGTCGTTCGTATAAGGCAGGGGGTAATTTTTAGATGAATGCAAGACTTTAGAAAAGAGATGCTGCAGTGAAATTAGAGGTTGTCAAATGCTCCACATCTCCACTGATGGCCCAGCTCAGCCCCCGTATGTTAATGTGGCATTTCAGCTCAAGGAAATAGAAATTAGAAATAAGGATTGCTGCAGCTTGTTAGGTTGCAAATGTGAATACATCTTTTTGTTGGATGCGTTGGACTGAGTTCATAACGTACATCTGCATTTATTTCTACTTTAAGCTTTGTACAGAGAATTAATGATTTACATTTTTAACCAACCAGTGCTTTGCTTTATGAAGCTTGCGAGTCTGTGTTTGAAAGACAAGTCAAGTGTTAAGTGTTAACTATGTTGTTTCTCCCAGTACTTTATGTGTAGGATTTTCCTGATCTCCTCCCTGTACACCGTGTTGCTGCCAAGCCTCTTCAAGATGTGGCCTGGCTGCTGTAACAGTTGGGATTGATATCATGTGTTTTCTGGGTTAGATACCAGAAGAGTGAACTCATCTTGGGAAGTACCGGGAGTAACTGCTGAACACATAGCACTGGGGTGTCTGGGACTGGGAAGGAGTTACATCTGGAATGGTACTTGTTTGTACCATTCCTAAGACTCTGGTCTTACACCAGATTGTTCAGCTGTTGTTTTCAACGCAGCTGTAGGCCAAATATTTGTCTGTGATTGACAAGTTTCACCAGCTCCACCAGTTTTTATCGCTCCTTTTATAATCAAACATTTTTCTATTCATGCCTCTTTTGTTAATCACATTCTCCGGTTCTTTTCAGTTTAGTCAGGCTATAATTGTACAGTAATGGCAGCTCGGGAAGGAAAAGAACTTGAGTGGGCTGGCTTGTAATGGTTGTTGTCAGAACTGCTCCTGCATTCTTCATCCAACTGTGACAAACTCACACATATGGACACACAGGTTTGGTGGCATGAGTGACTGTTTTTCCTCAGCCCACACTACCCAGCATTCATCTGGTTGTGGACATTTTAAGAGCTTCACAAGAGGAGAAAGTGGGGTAAATGTGTGTTAGCGGGGTCCATGTGGGTATGAAAGATTTGGAGCTCCACTGGTTTTATCTGAAAGAGGGATCAGCTGTGAAGGAAGCATGTACTAAGCCTCAGCATTTGTTTGGCCTTTTTCTCGGCAGCTAGCACAGGTTGCTGTACAGACAGCAGCCACTGAGGAGGGAGAGAGACAAGCCGGTGGCTTTAACACATTACTAGAGTGGCTTTTAACTTTTGTCTGTAGCCTCTGAAACAACTTTAACACAAATTTAAGTGTAAAACATTTGTGAGCATGTATCTTTACACTGACAGCTTACACAATTATATTCCACATCAAACAAACAAAACCGAATGCAGTGATCAAGTTTTATATTTTTTTTTCTTCTGTTAAGATTCATGTGGTACATTAAGTCTTTGCAACATAGGTCCAAAATGAATCTGCTGGTGATTTATCTTTTAATAAAAAACAAAAAAAAATGCTTTTCCATGTTACATGTTTTCCTATTAACCACAGTTTACATATTTTTCTTTGTTTGTTTGTTTCAGAGATCAACAGAGTGCGTAAAGATATGTACAGCGACACAGTGAATGGCCTTGTGGACAGACACCCGTTGGAGCTGCCTGAACCTGTCGGTCCCATCATTCATCTCCAGGAAAAACTGTTTGTGCCTGTCAAAGAGTACCCAGATGTAAGTAGATGTTTTGCTCATCCTCCGTTGGAGCAGCTGCATTACATTGCTAAAAACACTTGAGTATTCTTGTGCAAACCAATGTTTAAAATCAGTTAATGTCCCAAGATATGTACAATACATAAACAATTGTATCAGTTCTTGTTGAGCTGCAACAAAAAATTATTTTGGTAGTTGAGCTTTTGTTTTGTTTTTTCCAAAGTTGATTTGCAATACAGTTGCTGTAAAGTGTAACATCTTTGAATCACAGGATTTCACTTGTTAGACACACATGAACACGCACACAAGGCCTAAATTTATCCATAGATAGAAGCGTGATACACACAGTTGGTCTTTTGCCTTGGCCTACATATCTTTTACGTGGCATCAGTCGTCACTGAAGCAACAGTCGTTGATAGTTCAGCAGTCTGTCTGCAAAGAAGACGCAGATTGTTTCTGGTGTACGTTCTCGATCTCCCTTTAGTGCTTTGCTAATGCTTTTGCATCTGTGATAGACATTTTTACATGTGGTTGGAAACTGCGCTTTTGTGGCAGCATTACTGTGGTCACATAGATATAGATGATGGTAGCGACACTGAGGGCAGTCAATACAAGACTTGTCTGCAGAATGACAAGTGGGTATGTGTCTACTGTGTGTAAAACGTAACATGTGTAAGGCTTCGAACACAGTCAGCCACATTCCTGTTCTTCGACCTACACATGAACGATTGTGTCACGTCTTATGGAGCAACGTTTCTCATAATCCCAGCGGTTTGCAGTAAGGAAATGAATGGAGGGAGGTGACAAAGGATAAGACACTGTAGAGCAGGGAAAGGCTCAGCCAAGCATGGATTGCATTTTCCCCCTGAGAGAATTGATAAAGGACAGCAAGGACTGGCTGGAATCAGCTTAGCTCCGGCTCACCGTCAGACCAGATGTTGCATCTGAGCTAAGGCTCAATCAACCAACCACATCTGGTCTTTCACCTTTCATATTTTCGACTGTTCCCATTTGAGCTTTCATAGTCGCATTTTTAACTTGCCGCTGCTTTTGGGTGGTAGCTGTTGTACTACTTAGAAAACCTGAATGATATGGTATTATAGTTAATTTTTGTTTATCCTGTGCTTCCATATATTGTTTTTGATGCTAAGCAGTTTTTATATCCATGAAATAATATGCAGAAACAACATTTACCCTGCAAGGGAGCTGATTGACTTGTCAGTTAATTGATATCTGGTCTTAAAGGGCATGCCTGATCCTGTGGCTGTCTCAGTGAAATCACGTTTTGCACAGGCCATGCATTTTAAACATTTTAAGGCACTACTCTTAGTCTCAGTCTTGCGCTGAGTGTGCGTGTGTGACCAGGTTTTATGGTATCCCTGTAAAGTGGCTCCTGTTTTAGAACAGTGAAGGAGGTATGTGAAACTGTGTGGAACAGCACATGCCACCCTTCACTGCAGGCACGCTACTGGAAAGAATCTCACACTGCACACAGATTGTGAGGTGTGGCATCCTCAGATGACCCTTGTGTTCCCTTTGCTTGCTGTGCTCTGCTGCTTTGTCCAAAGCATGACTGTAACTCTGTTTTGTGTTTACAAACTGTTTTTATAAAAGCTACTAAATTAATTAGGTTTACCCCTGGTGGCAAAGATGACTTTTGGATGACTTTTTTAGGGGCACTTGGGGGGTAGAAGATGTATAAAAATGTAGCAGAGTGGCACAGATTTCAAATAGACATTTTTCTATTTTTATTTCAGTTCACATGTTCATAACAATTTCACCAAGAGGGGTCATTAAATTGCCAGGGAAAGTGGTAAATGCCAGACAGAAGATATCTGAAGAAATCGAATGAAGGGAAAATGAAATAATTCTTTTAAGCCCATCTCCCCTGAAAATGGGTTTGTGTGCAAACTTTGTTAAACTGGTATAATAAGACACACTTTGTCCTATTCCTTTTTTTCTTGCTACTTCTCAAACTGAATTTTAAGTATGTGTGGTGGCAGAAAAGGAATAAAATTTGATGTTTAATTGTTTGAACAGTAGATAAGGTACAGTGAATGTGTTAAGCTGACTTTCTCATAGAGAAAAGCCTGCCGTGTCATTTGGTTTGAGAAATGTTTTCTGAACAGAGCGACCCGCATTATGTCCATATCTGCTTTGTGTTTGCAGGCAGGATTAAAGATGAGAATTTAGTAGTGGAGTAACAGTTGGAATGATGTAGAATTGACAAGAAAAGGGAGAAAATAAATGATGAAGGGGGAAGGAAAAAGGCCACTTTGTTCCAGTATGTCAACTCCTAAATAAGAAAAAAAACTTGAGCAAATAAAATGAATGTTTTGTGAGCCTTTCTCATTGCTTCTTAGACCCTAGCCCACTATAATGACAGAGTTCTAAATTCTCTTAAGAATGCAGGGAACTGGTCCAAAACCATCTCTCTCTCCCCCTTTTTTTTCTTTCTTCTCACTGGTGTCGAGTCACCAGCCATGGATGACTTGCCGTGTTATCCAAGTTCTGCAACACTTGCATTCTACCTTCCTCCCTCTCACTTTCTGCTTTGATTTAAAAACCAGTCTCTCTTTCTTGCCATATCCTTTTACTTGACACCTTCCACCCCCACCGAGTGTCTGTGGGGTTTTCTCTATCATGTTGGCCTTGTCTGTCCCCTGTTCTGGTTTCACCAGTAGATCATTAGATTGTGCTACTGCTTGAATTCGATACAGTATGTCAATGCTGTCAAAATTACTTGTCTTTCAAGCATTCTTTTGTTCCATTTCACCTGAATATGTCCCTCATCTGGCCTGTGGGCTTACCTATAGGTCTGTGTGTATATCTATCTACCCGCCCCCTTACCCTTCTCAGGTCGCCATTTTCTGATGTCATCAATGGTGCAGAACACTGAAGCATCACTGTGGTGACTGCATTTTGACTGACAGCGGAGTCGCAGGCTATCTGATAACTTCTGCTTTCAATTAAATACTATCTGTGGCTCCACTTCGCACCGAGCGCGTCCACAAACACACACGCACTCATTGATAGGCAGCTGACTGACGGCTCCGCATGTCATTTCCGCTGACCTTGAGGCATCTGGTGGAATGTGTGACATGTCTTTTAAATTTGTCTCCATTTCCAGTTTATTCCCAGTGTATTTGTATTTGCCAACAGTTGAATGCCCAGGTGGGTTGTGAAGAGGTCAGTTGGTTGTGAGAAATGCTTGGGTCTGAAAACATGCACACACACACACACACACATGGAAGCCATCTTTCCTGTGCTTACTCTGCGAAACAGGACCCTCAATTAGATGCAAGCCGTTGAGCAACTGGTAAAGAGAAACCATCTGAATCCTCTTACCAGTTTGAAGTCATCACAGTGAAGCAAACGATCCCTCACAGATAGCATTGAAAGAAGTAACAGAACACGTGAAGCCCTGCTGTTGGTGTTTTCAGTAGCTTTAATGTCACTGCATGTTCAGGGAATTGTCGTGACACCAGAGGTTGTTTAGATTCCTGATGGAATCGTTATTCACCCCTTCACCCCCTGCTCTCCTCTGCACTCACGCTGTTGTCTCAGAACAACAGCGTGGGGTAGTAGCCATGCAAGAACAGGTGCACTGGTGGACTGAAGCATGTTTGTCTGGAAAACCACTAATCAGTCATTAGAGGAAACAGAATTGACAATAAAATTCATTGCATCAAACCATATTCATAGGTCAACATAATAATTAACGAGTTGAATTGAATATCAGTCATGTGCATCTTTTTTTATTGTTAATGTTCTAAAAATGGAAAGAATTTAAGCGTGTCATGGAAAAGCACTTTTGCGCTGACGCTAAAAGTTTAATTAAGGAATATCATTTCTACCAGTGGAAAAAGTTAGCCTTCTTGTACAGAATTAGAAAAAAATGGAGCAGTAAAATACAGTAATTAGTATTTAGACAGGATATGGAAGCAAAGTATTAAGGCGGAACTCGTGAAAACCAAGTGTGTGCGGTTATGCGGGCCTAATTTAAGTTGGTTTTAGAGAGGAGAGAGCTCATCATTGGAGCGAGCTGCATCATTGCAAGCCAACAGTTTGAGAATCCCATAAAACGGAGGCTCTAGTAGTTTGTTCAGACAGAATGTCCTGGCGCTCTCCGTCTCACTGCGGTAAAACTGTCCGGCCAAACCGGCCAGTTCCCTGCACTGGGAAAGTCATTAAGCCTCTCCTCCATGCAGGTGTCATCACTTATAATGCCAGCTCCTCATAGCCTTCTGACCCCCATAAGTCATTACCAGCCCTGGCACTGTACCACCAAATGCCTCACCTGACAGAAGCAAACTAGAGGATTTCAATAACTATAACTATCAAGCCATGCATGCATGATGACAATAATTTGATGAGTGGATGGTTTTATAGTTGGCTATTTGATAAGACAGCTATTACAATGATAATTTACACTACGAGATCCGTGTTTGTCGATGTCCATTAACTTGATGAACAGCAACAGTGTAGGCTGGTAGCACAGTTGTGGAAAGGCATGTCTACTGTAACTGAATGTTGCCTTGCACTTCCTCCACATGTCCACGCGTGTATTTTTAAGCTGATATGAAAAATGAGAATGAAGGACAAAGGAAGCAGTTGACCACAAATGGATCAAAAGCTTCACTGGGGACAGTCAGCTTTTATCTGTAGTATCAGATAAAGCACGCACATGCTAGTCTCAGAGATAGACGGTTGGTGTGGCCAAAACAATACTGATGCCTTTTAATTATTAAAAACAGAATTCGATTTTGTTATACCAGTCAACACTGGCTTTTATGCAAACATTCAATATTTCTCCAGGAGTCTAAAATATATGACAAATATGACAAGGACTCCACAGTTGCAACATAATGAGGTGCTTGGTTGCAGAAATTGACTGAATAATGGTCAGGTTTCCAAAGATGCACTGCATAGCTGTGTGACTATGACCGACTTTCTCAAGTTACCTGCTCGGTGGAAAAATAGCGAGTGAATCCAAAACAAAGAAGCAGGAGTCACTGACGAACTGACTGCTCAAAGTGCATGCGATAAAGCGACTTCAAATTTTAGACAATATCTTTAACTTGCACAAGATAAATGTATAAAATACATACAGGTTAGCTGTGAGGTAAAAAAAAAACAAAGTAAATATGAAGGATTAATTAAGCAATGCAACATCTTAGTCCAAAGATAAATGAGTGATTAAAGGGAAGGAGCAAGCCAGTGGGAAGAGAGGTTGAGAGTTGTCAAAGTAAAATGGATTTGTGTTTTGGAGACTGCTGACCTACTGGGCATTGAAGTATAAGCAAAAGAGGAAAGGCGAGAGCCTCTGTTCTAATGAAGCCAAAGAGGACAAGGAACCAAATTCATTTCTAAAAATCATGACTGGATATAAATGTGAAGATGGGTGGAAAGAAAAGGGGTATGTTTTAGTGTTGTTTAACTCACAAAAGTCCTCTAAGCTATTACTTGAGACAGATTATATCTAAGTATGAGGAAATGTAGAGTTGTGTTGTAATGAATTGTTAGCCTCATTTGCTCACAATGCAAGCAGAAACATGGTGAGAGACTGAGAGCAGCAGCAAAATGATGGTGTCTGGTCTAACCAGATTCCACCTTTCTTTGATGCATGGCACTGAATGAACTATCTCTTATTTCCATGAGTCTGACTGGCTAATATGCGATTGGTATTCTCCCCCTGGCCTGAACCTGCTCTTCGATAAGCCTTCCGCGTACACAGCTTGAGCCCTCAGCATGATCTCATTTCCTGTCTCCCCACCACCACAAACAAATGCTGTCAAAGGCACAATGGTTCTGCTTCTGTGAGCATTGTTGGTGAACTGTTGTCTTTCAGTTGTTTTCACGCACACACAAACACAAAGGGGAAAAAAATAAGGATGCCATGCACATAAACTTATACGACAGTCTGCTCTGGGTGTTGAGGGTGTCTCCAGGAGTTCACACGAACTTTTGTTATGCACACATCCTCACAAACATGCACTCGCAGAGACATAGATGCGCAAAACATAACCCGCCTGTGGAGTAGCGATAACTGACGGCAAACAAAGGCCCTTTAATGTCAGTGTAAGCCCTTGTCCTGAAGGGGTCTTTGTTTGTCTGCAACTTTGTGTGTATATCTGTTTCTTTGTGTTTGCTCATGAATTATGTTTGCCTACATACAGTTTCTGTCTGTGAAGAAAACTTTGAGAAATATGTGAAATGAGGATAAAAAGAAGGAATGATGAAGAGTTTGGTCACTCCAGGTCATCGTGGTTCCACTCCTCTAGTGATGTAAATGTGCAGAACAAATAAGGTTGTCCAGCAGAGAGAGAGGGGGGAAAAAAAACAAAAACAAAGGATAAGAGTCTACTCTGTGTAGCCCACACTTTCACCAAATCCTGCAAAAGCAAAATTTTATAATGCAAATATTTACAGTAGTGTGTTCAGCCAACACAGACAATGGTTCAAAACACCAGAATAATGCCCACATAGTACCAGTATGGTATAACCAGTGTGTGGGTGAAGGTGTTTCAGGTGTTACACATAAGCAACATGCTTACAATGCTTTGCATACTTATAGTTTTTTGCATTTGATCTATAAAAAGAGCAGTATGTTTGTGATAATTCAGATGTGTTGCAAACACGCAGGCTGCACATATTGAAAAACAGTGATCTTGTTCACTGGCTGACCCAATGCTAGTTCAACACATCATTTCCTCTGCTTGGTGTAAAGAAGTGGAGAGAGCTAAGAAAGAAAAAAGAAATAAACACTTAAGAGAGAGTGCAACAACAAATTATGTCACTGGATAGCATAATGTGCAGATGCGAATGCACAATAAATAGTTGAGACTTTACTAAAAAAAAGAAAAAGAAAAAAGAAACGAATTTATCGCTTAATATAACAGTGGGATCCCCGCATTTTGAAAAAGATAATTTTATGGCCCAGCACACAAATCTGCAAGATATTTAAAGCTAGTGTTATTTTTCTCTGGTGAAATACTGTGCTGTGCAGAAACATTTTCTACTGTGTTGTGTATGTTGAAGTCCTGACTGACTGGCCAGCCAGACGCAGCACCTGCTCTGCGCTGGGAGATGCTGCACATGCTTTTTGAGTGTATCTATATACAGCATGCAGGCCTGAGCTACACACACTCTCTTTATCCTTGAGCTCGCCCACAGACAGTGTTGAGTAGTACTACATGTGGAGCTTGAAGACTGAAAGAATGTGGCTGCAGTGTTGGCACCTCCTGCTCGTACAGCTCTTTAAATGCTAGAGAAGGAGATGTTTGTCACTTTTCCTCTCTCTCCATTTGAGGAGCAGCATCTAGCCAACCTTTTCTTTGTCTTTCTGCATTCTTCTACCAGGCCACTGCTCTCTGTCAAGTACAATCGTCGTCAACATTTATGTCAAATGTGAACACGTTCTGCTGTCAGTTGTTGTAATATGAGTTACACTGAGAGGGACAGAACAAGACACTTAACGTTCTCTGGAACAGTTTAGAATTTTCCTGGGGATTTACCTTAGACTTTAAGTTAGATATAATTTTTCTTCCTCTCCAAACTGTTTGATATGTAGAGTTTGATTTGCATTTCATCTGCTGTATGTATTTAATATATTCATGGTGTGTAAATCTGATGGGATTTGGACTGATGGAAGATTTTGTAGCCTATTGGATGTGTGGGAACTGCCATGTTTCATATCTGCACAGAAACCTACATTTAAATGTAGATTTTTGTTCAACCTTTAAGTGCCAGATAATTGCAAGCTACCAAATGTGGTACTGCAGTAGCTGGCAGTGTAGGATGTATAAAAACACCCTTGACATTTTCAGTGCAGCTTCAGTTTTACAGGTTAGAAACCATGTGTGTTTGTGTGTCGTGTGGGACTAGGAAAGCTCAGAGCATGGGGTTCACCCTTGTTTGCTTAGGTACTATGATGCAGCCAGACAGCCTTCTCTTCTGTTCTCCTTGAGGCTGTGCGTGTATGTTCGCGTGTTTACCTACAAGTCAGATGCAGGCTCGTGTACTTCTTTGGTGGCTGACCTCTGAGGACAGGTGTCCTTACACCCCTCTCTTGGCATGCACGCTCCAAAAATGTTGCCTCCACTCTAGTTGCCCTGATTAGAGCTAATCAAACCGACAGCTGCCTTGTGACAAAGAAATGTGCTTAATGCTTGTGTATGTGCACACAATGATTATTTGTAGGGACACCAGCATCTTCCAGCCACAGGGTGCATCTTTTCCTGTTGGAGGCATGCTAGGGATGCAGGCGGACTCGCTGATAGAGGAGAAAAACAACAGCCTGGAGTTTTTGATTGTCTTCACTTGTGTTTGTTTACATTGTTTACGGGAAATATGCCAACATCATGTAAATTTGTAATCCCCTCTGTAATTAAAAGTGACTTCTCTGATGGCCTTTTGGATTTTGTGGAGGCGCTGGTGTGGTGGAGTGCTTAAATTAGATACAGTTTAAGAATTGAATACAGTGGCATCATAGCTTATTGTGAGGGCCTAACACACAAATAGATGTGCTTTAAACTGTCAAGGAAATCATTTTATTCAACTGGTGACTAGTTTTAAAACTCATTGCATTTTATTTATTTTTTGCTCTTTTCCTTCTTTCTTTTAAACACACCTCTTTTTTTACCCCATTGGGAAAATAGCTTTAGATACAGGGGGTTATTTTTCCATCTGATACAGAACTCCACTGCCACCTTCAACTGACTGGTTCAAACAGGCCCTGGGAGGAATGGGGGGTGGTGATGGTAATGCGTGGG
>JBAMYA010000015.1:3792567-3826831 GCA_037176975.1 Arrhamphus sclerolepis | reverse complement strand
ACACCAATGTGTGTGTGTTTGTGTGTGTGTTGGGTGGAGGTGGAGGTGGAGGTGGCGGGGGGTGGGGGTGGGGGTGTCTTGATAACAGACCTGCATCAATTAGAGTTGCTTACTTCACAAATCACCTCAACTTTCCACAGCAACATTAAAGGCCTTTCAACCTCATTTTTTTCCCTTCTTTCCATGCTATCATTCCATCCCAGACCAATTTTCCTTTACTTAATGGTCTATTTCTAGTTGGACACTATTTTGACATCTACTGGGGTTACAAAGGCAATGCAGGTCAAGTGTTTCAAAGGGAGAAGGCCCATGACTCACAGACACAAACTTGTCTGTCCTAAAAAGGCAGAAAGTGATCTATGCTGTCAACTAATCTCATAGAATGCTACATAGAACTTTGTACAACATTTCTTTTTTTCATTCAGATTTTATTTGCTGGCATCTTTGCATAAAGGAAATGTGTGTGTCTAAGTCTTTCATGCGTTGTATTCACTCAGAGATTTAACTTGTTTTCTTTTCTCTCCGTGTCTGCAGTATAACTTTGTGGGGAGAATTCTTGGTCCCCGGGGACTCACTGCCAAACAGTTGGAAGCAGAAACGGGATGCAAAATCATGGTGCGAGGGAAGAGCTCCATGAGAGACAAGAAGAAGGTAAGCTAATCAGCATGGCCGAGTGTGTGAGCAGAAGAGGAAAGACAAGATCGTATGTTCCAAAGAAGCCATTTTTAAAAACTATGACTGTCATCTTTTGGAAATTTATTTACTTTTTCGTAAAGAAAAATGAAAATAATACATTCTTCATCTGCCATTTGAAGTTGTCTGTCACATGGTGAATTTTGACTGCCGCTGAATTTGGAGTGTGCCCATAAAACACTTATTAAAGTAATCTGCTGATGCAAATCTCCTCCTGTGGTTGAAGCAGATAGCAGCGAGGAGGCTAATGTTGCATAGAAAGTTATGTTTTGTTTAGAAAGTTGCTGTTTCTTATAGGTGGCTTTTAGTTATATAAAAAAACCCAATAATAATAACAATTTGTTTCTGTGACCAAAGCACTCTGCCTAAGTATAAACATTGTGTAGGAAATCCTGCATGTCCACATGTGATCCTTCTCTCTTAATAGTTCTCCATTTCAGTCTTCTTTGAAGTAGCCTGGTGTTTATTTATAATAGGGTTGTGATAAGCTGTTGAAAAGATAATGGACACAAGCCCCAATTGTCTGACAGCTTTTACGTTCATAAATACCAGTCACTACAAGATTTTGCTGGTAGAAGCCAAAGATAAATTTGTCGGTGTGGGTTTGAATGGACCACATGTGTCATTGCTGTGGCTCAGCCACAGACAAAGCCACAAATCTAGCTTCCAGTCACCGCATCCTCAGCTTCAGTGTTTTCAGTTTGATGCCCTGTGGCAGCAGAGGATGCCACAGCAGCAGCTAAGCCAGTGTGTTTATTCAGGATCCATTAGTGGCAGCATTTTTATGCTCTCAATAATTCAGCCAGTTACTCCCCCTTGGGCCGCACTGCCTGACAGGGAGCCGGCTCACTGGAGCTACACAGTGGGAGAGAGTCAGGCCAATACAGAGAGAAGAGGCTGAGTAAAATAGAGAACAATAGTAAGACGATGAAAGCAAATCCTATTGAAAATAGAAACGAAAGTAGGTAAGGAGCAAAATATGGCAAGCCGTAATAAAGCAAGCGCAATTGACCATGTGCTTGTAATGCCTATATTTTGGGATATCCTATCCTCTTTTCTTTTTATTTTTTATATCATTGTTCAGTGCTTCTTCAACCTTGAACAACAACAGAATATAAGATTTTGTAAACTGCATTTTTCTTATATTGTATATCAAGTTTTGCACAATGTACTTGCGAAAATATTACTTGATCATCTCCTGCATCATTTGGTATGAATAAATCTGCCACTCTTATTTCAGTCTTATTTATTTAAACCCAAAAAGGCAGTTAAGTTTTTTGTTCTCAAATACTTTTTTTTTCTTCTTTAATTTAATCTTGGACTTTTTTTTCCAATTTGTTGAGTTACTTTACATTCTTCACATTGAATTACTTTTAAAGCAAAAAAAGTAAACATTGCCATTTTTAGCTCAGTGGGTCCCCTAAAGCAGCTGTAAAGTCTAAATTGTCTTAAAAATGTTGACGTGACATGTTTCCAGGTTCATATATTTCAGATACGTTACCTTAACCACTGCACATGCAGATTAGGGATCCCCCTTATCTTTTGAAACATAATCTCCTAATTATATTTTCTCTATTACACAGTGAGATTACAGTTAGCACCACAAGCAGCTATTTTATTTAGAGCTACTTATGAAATCAGGCTCACAGTTTGAGAAAACACTATCAAATTAATTTCCTTTTATTTGTTATGTTTTGGAACAATCAGAAAAAAAACAAAACAACTAAAACTACAATGTCAGCGCCGTCATCAAAGGAACAGAATAATCTCCTCCCAGTAATGGATGTCACAGCACAGTTTCCGCTACAGGAAGCCAGTATGCTTTGTTTTTAGTTTTAATCTGACTTTTTATTTTTAGAACTGTGCCATTTGAAAGTTTGTATGGGAAGACTTTAAGTCTATGTTTTACCACTGGGCCATCTGAGTTTACTGTCAGTAAATGGTTTTTAGATTACAAAAGCGAATGTGATGAGTCAGGACACATGGATGATATATTGCAGTAAGCATGGCAACCACTATATTATGGTTAATGAGAAATCTCTATATAATGCCCTTTGTTATGACCAGCTGCTCTATCATCTCTCCATACAGAGCTAAAAGTCGTGACATTTGAGTAAACCATTTAGTGCCGCCTTGTGTTCTCTTTGGCATTTTTCAGATTTTAGGGATTAGTTTGTAAAAAATATAATCAGTATTTTTCAACTGACCAGCTTCAGTGTACATTTATAAGGTGACGTTTATTTCCTTTCTAAAAAGCATTCCCTTTGATGAATGTGTTGCTTTGTGAGATTTTCTCTTTTTAAATAGAAAGTTGAAACGCTTTTAGTTTGTTTCTCAGCGTTTAAGATTTTCTGTCGGCGCTGATTCTTCCTCCACAGCCCCTTTTTGTCCTTTCTTGTCCTTCCATGTTCCTGCAGCTCGCTGTTGCACCTGTTCGGTCTGCTGGCATTGAGCCTCAGTTCCACTGACCTTAGTTGGGAAGTCCATTAGGCACAAAGGCAAGAGGACATCACAGACTGGGATGGGCGGAGTTGAAATAGTGGAGATGGTTACATTTACGACTGTTAAAGTTCAACATCACAAGGACAAAATTATAGCACCACATAGTGCAACATTTTATTGTGTCCACATGTCAGGGATTGAAAGCTGTGAATGTGAATTCCCCTTGCCTTGTGTCCTTGAGCAATGTAACAAATCCTTTTACTTATTTTCCCCTCCTTTTTCAGAATTGCTCTCTGTAACCTAAACGATTCTGATTATATTTAATCCCCTGTACATGTGGAGGCATTGTCAAAGGTGAAGTTTATTGAGCTCAGGCTGAAGTGAACTTCAGCAGTCCAGCAGTATTACTGACCAGAAGTCCTTTCCTTATTATTCTTACATGTGGTTTCTACGTGTATGGAAAAAAAAAAACAAAAAAAAAAACGCACATCCGAGACACACTCTCAAAACAAAAAAATCATTGCGTAGTATTTAGTCATTGTCATGATAGTTGATGATGGTCAGCATAGACATTTCATCTAAAACCTTCCATGTATTTTTGCTGGCTGCTGTTCTTACCTCCGATCTCTTCTCACCCTTTCACCCTGCTTCCCCTCCTGTTCTTCAGCCTGTTTGTCATGCTGTCACTTTCTTTCAGAGGGCACATGGTGACCTTGTTCACAGTCAGTCATGGTGGTGCAAGTTGTGTGAATGTGTCTCCCTGGATGCATGCTTGCATATGTGTGCAGCTTTCCAAGATCTACTTCAAAACAATACTCTCTAAACCAAGATTTGTCTCGGCGTTTATTCAGGCAAGGTTGTGCAGGTTCAGACTTATAACTAGGTATTCTTAAGAGTGACAATTCATGGCAGACACATTTTACATATATAACTAACAGTTCTATAGCACACTTGGTGTTTGCACTTTATCTTTTTACAACCAGTGTCTGCAGTTAGAACAGTTTTCCTCTTTCCATTGATGCTTTTATATGCTATATTTAAATACAGCAGAATTCTCAATAAAGCATTCTTATTTTTCCTGTTTGTATTGTTAAACAACAGAAATAGCAATGGAAAATATGCACCTTACATGATGAGAAGTCATTGATCTTATAAATGTATCATTTGACAGCATTAGTTATGGTTGTACTTGCATGTAAAATGAAAGAGAATATTAGTTAGTGTGTAGATCACAGACGTGCTCCTTAGCTGAGACAGAGGTGACTGAGGAAAATATACTCTGATGGGTTTGCACTTTCTAATGACACTTTCATTACGTGGCCAGTATTTTATTTTATTTTTTCTTTAAATTGTGCACAAAGTATCAAACTTGGTAACCTTCAGGAGATGCTGTCAGCAAGTGTGCAGCTTATCTTGTTGCAAACAAGTACAGGGGGGGAAAGGAGGAATGCACTGCACTATAAGTTAAGGATAAGGAGTTCACATTTTGTTTGGGGGAAAAAAAGGATATAAGTCAATAATTCCCCAGCCAGCTACTCAGAATGCAAACTTAATCCCAGCATGCTCGCAGACATGGTCTCGACTAATCCTTTTAGGTCCAAATTGAGCAGCAATATGTCACATACATAAAGGTATTTATAACATTGTTTTTGTTTTAACGCTGTGCTTGCATACAGAGACAGCCTTACTAACCTATCTATCTTGTCTCTATCAGAAAATGCTGAGTCACCTCCCAGCCCCTGGATCCCACTAATAGGCCGTGAGCAAACGTCCACAGTGAAATATTGGCCCCACTGCTTAAACCAGCCACCACACCATCACCCCACCCACATGTAGAAAAGGGGAAAACGAGAGTGGAATATTGAATTTACTTGTGTGTGTGTGTGTGCGTGTGTGTATGTTGTAAAGAGCAGTGCCATGGCAACAGCTCTCTGTGGAGTAGGAGGATGGTGGGAGGTGCTCTGCTCAAACTCTGCTGTGTGCGCTTGCTCCCCTTCACTTCGTAGTTCGTGTTGAGCGTATCGGAATCATATCAGGTGGACCCCTGCTGAGCAACACAATGTTTAGTTAGCAATTAAACTCTCACATTTGCTCACGACTCTCAAATGAACAGTGATTTGAAGTGGAGGTGGTTGTTACAGATAGGAGAGAAGATTAGTTTTCAGCATTTTGTGCAAACTTGTGACAATAAAAGAGGGGTACGCAGTTGTAAGACCTCAATTATGTTAAATTAATTTTTGTCCGTTTTCATTCGGGAAAAATTAAAAATTGAAACTCTTCTTTTGATGTCATAATGACTTGTCAGCTTCTGGGATTGTCTAATATGACAGTCTAGACTTCAATTCCTCACCTCAGGGGAAAAAGTAGTCATCTTTCAAATCATTTGCTCTCAGTGTTGTACAGTGACATGCAACACTACCTCAAAGCTTTTTAGTGCACCGTATCTGCTTGTTGGGTTAGCGAGGTCAAGAGAGGACAGTAGTCTCTGGCATTAGGGAACATCACTGCAAATAACTACGCCATATTTATCTCTACATACGTTTTGTTTTATCATGACCTCGTATCAACATCATGATGAGAGTTTACTGTCATTTTTTAACTGTAAATATGATCAGCATTCAAAGATGGAATATTTTTCAATTGAAAGAGAAGATAACTGTTATTTTAAGGAATTGCACAGAAATGAACTATTTACAGTTATTAATTGAATGCTTCTTTGAACTATTGGAATTGAAACACATTGCTTGAAAAGAAAAATGTCTTATAAAAAAGGTCACATATTAATTTAGAATAAAAACACTATTAAAAAACAAACCCAAAACAAATCGCATCCATTTCTTACTAATAAGATAAATTGTTTTACATCTTGTTATATGGAATGGAAGAAAGTAAATTCAATATTTTTCTCTTTCTTTAAACAAATATTTTAAATAAGGCCTTTGAAAATGAGAAAACAATCTGCATCCTTTGAAAGAGGTCACGTTTTAAAGTAAGAATCATGCTCGTAAACAGTAGGAAATAAATAAATTTGCATCTCTTGTAAACCAAGTTTTTAAACAATACCATGTACAAAAGTAGAAAATAAATTTCATGAAGACATAATAAAATGTAAATAATGACTCGTGAAGAGAAGAAAGTAATAACTTGTATCTCTTGTCAACAAACATTTAAAATGATACAAAAAGTCTGTGAGGCAGTACATGAACACGCACAGTTACAGGAATAGCAGGCAAAACCGGAATAACCGACGTGGACAAGATTCCATCGGTTATAGGTTCTAAATGTTGGTTTCGATTCATTTTTGATTAATCTCCCAGCCCTAATGTATTGTTTCTAAACTTCATCTTTACCAGTTTAAATGCTTTCTACTTAATTAAAAGGTGATCAAGTAATTGGTTTTGAATACAGTGCTTATTTTTTTGATGTTCTTGTTGTATGTTTTGCAATATTCTTCAGACACACTAGAAAGATGTTTTCTTCCTTCTGCGAAATCCTGTGACATTATCGTTTTTTTACCTAAATGTAATAATGTTCCTATTAGTTATGTTGGTGTGGTTTTTAGAATCCAGGTCCATCTCTCTCTCTGATTACTGCACCCATCCATCTTTCACTGATATTAATTGCTGCAGGGCTTGCTGTCATCTTTGTCTCTGTGAAGCAAGGGATCTATTAAAGAAGGGTGTCCTTTCAAAGTTAAAGCTAAATAGCTGACTAAAGGGCTGATCCTGTCATCCTGCTTCTCTTCACAGGGCCCCATAGTCCTCTGTATGTGTCTGTCACTTGCCTCCGCTCTGTTATGGCGTGTTACTGCACTGGAGTTAGCTGGTCTGCTGTAGCGCACCCACAGTGCCACATTCACTCACTGTCTTTTCCTCTTCCCATTTCTCTATCCAGGAGGAGCAGAACAGAGGGAAACCAAACTGGGAACACCTAAATGAAGACCTTCATGTCCTAATTACAGTGGAAGACACCCAGACCAGAGCTGAGATCAAGATGAAGAGAGCAGTGGAGGAGGTCAAGAAACTCCTTGTACCTGCCGTAAGTACATGCTCTGCACAAACTGATGTATCATGGCTGGGGTTTTATTAGTGTTTTGATTTGTGGAGTCCATCATTGGACTATCCTAGAAAGATGAAGGGCATGGTTTTAGACATAATTTAGTAGTCCTGAAAGAAGATTTTCTGTGCACAAGTAGCAACAGGATAATGGCACTACATATGGCACATCACCTCAATCCTACTGTTAGCATCCTGTTTATCTCCATTTATAGACCAGGGAGCAGGTTGGCTGTTACTCCAGTTGAGTGGAAAAACATAACTAGCTCCACGCACCTCCTGTGACTGCCTCAGTTCATGTCCGGTTCCCCTCCACCTAGAGTTCCTCATGTGCTGTACCACCTGTGGTAGCTACTGGTAGTTTTGTTGGCATTAAATTAGTGTGTTTGCTTTTAGTTGTGGTGACCAGGTGGACAGAGCAGCTGAAGGCTTCGGTTTACCAGCAGGTGGCAATGCACAGGGCTTGGTGGTCTACTGATATGTGTCCGGCCATATCGGACATGCAAAGTAAAAAGAAATATGTCATGTTTAATGAATTTGCCTTTCATCCTGTTAGTGTAAAACTATTATGCACATGCTTCTTGTTTAGAATCTCTTTCTTTGTTTTTTTTGTTTGCTTTTTTTGTCCTTTGTTGCCTGATTTTTACGCAGCCTTCCCTTCCAGTTTTTTTATGACTGCATGGGCATTTCAGATCTGATGACACACCTTCATGCACATACACACACACGCAAATATGAGTGTGAACAAGATTTGTGTTGTGTTGTGTCATATCTGGAAGTGGAGTTGTAAACAGTTAGACATAATGATTTTAAGATTTTCTCTGATTAAATGGTTTGTTTCAACTTTGGTGGTACTGATATCTAAAATGAGTGAGAATGTTCAAATGTTCTCATGTGCAGCTCAAAGCCAAGTTGATGTTTTTCTGGTTTGACAACTCAAATACTGACTGAAGGACTGGGCCAGGACTACATCATAACTGAGGACGTATATATGCACTGGTACGACTTTACAGGGCATCACGTTATATTAGTATAGATAATATTTTCTGATTTTTAGAAATAGTTTGGAAAAAAACAAATGTAAATTAGAAAGTTGGTATACCAGTCAGCCCTGACAAGTACATCAAAGATGGTGTAGCGTTTCATTACCTGAGCCACTGAGAAGCTCTTTTATTTCTCAAATACAAGAAAGCAGCTTCAAGCTGTTTTTTGAGAGACACTAATGAGATATTTCTTCTAAAGTGTCGCTCTACCTTTAAGGTGATAGTTCAGTTTCTTTGATGTGAGGTTATATGAGGTACTTATCAATTGTCTGTGTATTTTCTGTAGAAGATAATAAATTTAGTTTGAACACTTTATAGAACACAGTTAGGAGAGGCAGTTAGTAATATGGTGAAAAAGCTAAGCACGTCCCCCCGTCTGCTCAAAAATCTATTTCAGCCATTTCAACAAAGGACCCAGGATTTTTACTGTAAGCGAATGCAACCTTTAGATAAGTTCTACATTTGCTTCTTGCCTTCAGAGAGCAATTTGTGTTGAAGAGGAGCAGTTATGGACAATTATGATCTCTTCAAAGCAACCAAACGGTTTTCTTTCTTAGAAGAATTTTATCTTACAGAACAAGGGAGTTTCCTGCTGTTGGTTTGTTTGTATTGCTGGGTTGTTGTTTTTTTTTTTTAAACATTTTTTTCTTTAAAAATGAATAATGATAAAGACAGACAGACAGAAGTCTAAGAAATAAAACATTTGGCTCCAGTGTTCTGCAAGTCAAAATCATGAAATATAACTTTTCTCCAGCATCATAAGAATCATTTGAAAGAGTTGTCATGTAGAAAGCTCATGCAATATAGATATTCTAAATATAGCACACATGATTTAAAATCTGCTTAAATCATCCAAAGACCATTTTCCTTCTGATTCTTGAGTAACATTTTGTTTGTTTAATAGAGTTCTATTTCCTTGGTTCTGTATAATGTCATAGCTTAATACTACTAAATATAAGCTGCTGCTAAAGTTTTTGCTTCAACTGACATCCATAAACAGTTTGATTGGCACCATCTGCTCCTCAGTCAGCTGAATTAAATTATCATTACAAATGATGTTTAATTTCAGTTTAGCAGAAAAGGCCTTACTGTTTGGCCTGTTAATCTGTGAGCACCTTTTATATTAGTGCTTCTATCTGCTTACATTCATGTCATAAGAGGGTGTCAGATTGGCTGACAGTAATGCCCTTTATTAAGGTAAATTAGAGTTGAATAAACTGTAGACTTGAGTGCACACTTTTCTTGTGAAATGCTCTGGAAAACCTTTATACTTCCATCTGCTAAGCTCACTTAACCTACTTTTTTAAAAATGTATTTAGAAAGCTGTAGGCCTATGCCAAGTGTTGTTTAATTTTGTTGTCGTTTCATGAGTGAAATTGGTGCTGTTATGAAGCTTGTTCGAAGTCACCAAGACAACTTCATAGTGCAACGTGTACCAATTGCTCATTGATATTTTTCAGATGTCATGGATTGCTCTTCTTCGCCCCAGATATTGCTCTTTTGCTCCCTGGTCCTGTGAACTCTTAAACTTTGCATGAACTGAGAACTGTTAAACATCGGTGAGGTTAGGGAGGCTGAGGCAGAGAGAGAGAGAGATGGGTGGGAAAGCTTGATTGAGCTATTCTTTCAAGTGTGGATTTATTCAACTGATCCTGTCCTATTACACACACTCACACACACTAGCACACAGACACACACATACAGGTACACATTCCCCAAAACACGCTTGCACATACACACTGAATAAAAGGCTCAGCTCATCCCTTGATTCTTTTGTTAAGGCCCTCAAACCGAGCATGCACTTTAGGTAACCTCCACTCAGAGAGCAGCAGCGTATACATAAATACTGAATGGCCCACTTCCCTTCCCTTAGCTGTCCCTTGAAAGGCAGAGTAACAAATAAATAATTGGCCTGTTTGCAGGCATCATCATATGACTGACGGAGAACCTTTGCCAATTGTGGAAGAGGCAGAAATCTTTCTACCAGAAGTATATGAAGTGATGTGATTGTTATCGCATGCTTCAGTCCAACACCTGCTGACTTACCTCCATTTGTTTAGAATGAACTTCTGCTAAGTAGTTTTATCCATGCCAAACAGCCTAGATGGCACAAGCAGAAATTCTTCTGTTTTATACTAAATATTTGCCCGTTAGTATTAACAACCTTTGCTCAGCACTTCGCTGATGCACCTTTGGCAGCAATTTCAACCTCAAATCTTCTTGAAGATGATGCCACAGCCTTGGCATACTGTACCTATCTTTTGGCAGTTTGGCCCATTCCTCCTTGCAGAACCTCACAAACACCAACGGGCTAGATAGGAAGCATTGGTGCACAGCAATTTTGTGATTTCTCCAGAGATGTTTAATCAGATTCAAGTCTGGGCCATGATGCTGCTACCTCCATGCTTCACTGTAGGGATGGTATTGGCCACGTGATGAGCGGTGCCTATTTTTTCCAAACATGACGCCTGACATTCACGTCAGAGTTTAATCATAGTCTCATCAGACCAGAGAATTTTATTGCTCATGGTCTGAGGGTCCTTCAGGTGCCTTCTGGTAAACTCCAGACGGGCTGCCATGTGGCTTTTACTAAGGAATGGCTTCTGTCTGGACTCTACCATAAAGGCCTAATTGGTGGATTTCTGTAGAAATGTTTGTGCTTGTGGAAGGTTCACCTTTCCACAGAGGAACACTGGAGCTCTGACAGAGTGACCATTGGGTTCTTGGTCACCTCCTTGACTTAAGGCCATACTCCCCCAATCACTCAGTTTAGATGGCCGGCCAGCTCCAGGAAGAGTTCAGGTGGTTCCAACCGTCTTCCATTTACAGACGATGGAGACCACTTTGCTCACTGAGACCTTCAAAGCAGAATTTCTTCTGTACGCATCCCCATATTTGTGCCTCTCTCGGACGTCTACAGACAATTCCTTTGACTTCGTGCTTGGTGTGTGCTCTGGCATGCACTGTCAACTGGTCTCTTTCAGATCAGTGCAAATTGGGACATTTATGCCAGATAGACATCACACACAGGTGGAAACCAAGACTTTGCTGTTATGCTTAAAATGTTTCCGATAGTGCCACATGATTTCTGAGTGATCAAATTGATTATACTCTTGTGAAATACTGGTTGATTCTCCTCTTTTACTGATTCCATTTTCCAATTATTTCATTATATAAAGATGTGTTACATGTTGATTAAAACCACACAGGCAAGAAGATCTACACCTGACTCATTTCAGAGATTGCAAGCTCTTATTGTATAAAAGAAGCGTTTTGTCGCTTTCAATGTCTTAACACTTGCACATAGAGTAGGAAGTATTTGAAAGGAGAACAGCAAATAGAGAGCACAGGGACACTTTGGCCCTGGAGAGTCGAGTTCATGTATCCCTGAATGAAACTGTCATTGCAGAGAACAAAGTGAGCATGCTAGTAGCCCAGGCAGATAGTGGCCTCGAGCACTACTCTCCATTTGTGGAGTTGTGGAAACCCAGTCCTGACTCCAAAGTACTCCACCCCCCACACATTACCATCCACCTCTCTATCACTGTTTCTATTTTTAGCTTTCTGTATGTCATTCTTATACAAATAATGAAAATTAAGATTTCTTTATTTACTTTCCTTTTGATTTTTATACATGTGTTGAAGATGGACAGCAAAGGTAGAACTCCCAATCAGTTATCTGGATCTGGATTTCTCCTGTTCTTCACCCTGTCTCTTGTCTTCCTGATTTGTCTTTCTTGCTTACTCTTTCTCTTTTCTCTGTTATGGACCACCTTTTAGAGAAAACATGAAGTAGATAGTGTTTTTGTCAAAGGGAGACAGATGGACCTTAATGGATGCCAAGCTTGGCTATCTGTGGGGTGTTGTGTCTGTACTCACTAGTATGCATCCAGCTTGGCAGAGTGCACTATGGCAGTGCCATCAGAACCACTCAGCCTGGAAAAGCAGGGCGAGAACAAGCAAAAGCTAGATTTAAACAGTGGAAATCTGTTTTAAGGAGCATTGTACTGACTTTGGAATGGATAAAAACCTCTTTTTGTGCTGTTTCTCTTCTCTGGAGCTCCTGCTCCCTCCTTCTCCATCGTTGTTTCTTCATCAGCAGCGTATGACAAATGAGTACAAAACACCATCTGGCTGCACCCATCCATGTGTGCCTCTCCAATTAATGATGTTTATTGTCTGTTAGGGCTACCTATCACTACTATTTTCATCTTCTTTACTCCTAATCTACTTCCCGTCATTGTGTTTTCAGTCATGCGTGATATCCCTCTATAACCATGATCAGTATCTCACATTTCATGTTGAGTCATAACAGTCACAGAAGGCATCTACCACCATTTCATCATGTTTAAAAGTGACCACAGATGCAAAGTTGTCACACAATGTGACATCTGTCCTGGTTCTTTATAGTTTTGGTGCGCATTTAAATGATATGAGCAGCAGTAGCCATTCTGTTTGTATGCTGTCCAACTCTTAGGCTTGTAGACCTTGCAAGAAGGATTGTAAGTAGTTAGTTTTAGTCAACCTGGCAGCCTTTCTTTCCCTGAAGGCTGTTATTACCTCCATCAGGCTAATGAAGGAGCTGGATTGGATGATATTAACCTCCTGATCTCCTCCTCCCTGGAAACCACAGTTACAACAGGCTGGACTGCACTGTTCACTGCTCCCATTATATATGTATGTGTTGAGAGAATGGTGAGCCCATCCCACCTGTACATAGACATCACTTCTCCCACATGAATGTTAATCATCTTTTTAATTAGCTTCCTTGACTTTGTGAACTCTACTTGATATGGCAGGTCTGCATGAGTGGGCTCCTCCTCCACTGCTGTTTTGTTTTTGTTTTTTTTCTTTTTATTTTGCCTCTGCGTGTAGTCTTTTAACTGCTATTCCGAAGCAAGTAGTATATAATCTGGCCTGGATGCAATGTGACTTCTGACTTTCAGCACTTTGTCTCCTTTCTTTCATTATCATTATTATTTATCCAGCCCATTTTGTTTGTCGACAAGTTATTTAAGACAGTTACTTCACATACACTAACCAGGAGAGCAGTTGAGAGAAACTGTGATATGCAAATCTCTTTTGATTAATGTACTAAATGTGACAAGTGAATAATGAAAAGGGACCGGTCTCAGATTTTTACCACAGCTTTATTTTTTGACACTTTTTCCAATAATGATCACTACCACATGTCAAGTGAATGGTTTGTTTGTGAGAAGTGACTTTAAACAGTTTTACTTAAGCATACACACTGATATTTGTACTATTTTACTTTTTTAATGGGCCTTACATCTATCTGTGACTTTCTGAGGTGTGTTTTTCCTGTTATCTGATGCACTTATATATTTTTAAATGAATTGGCAAAGAAAAGGGGAAAATGTTTAAGGACTTTTTATGTATGAACGGTAAACTGCTGATATAAATTATTACACCACATCTGTTTTCAACATACATGTTTTATTTGTAGCTTTTAGAGCAATTTTCCTACTTATTCCTTTGTAACTATTTTTTCTTTCATTTTCCTCTGTTATTTCTTTAGCCATTTATCTCTGCTCTCTACCCTTGTCAGTTTTTTATATCATTTTTTATCGTTTAGTTTCTTGTCTGTCTCTTACTGTTGTCTGTTCTTTCTCTCTGCGGGAGAATGATGAGACAAGGCATTCACCACTCTTTCTTGTGTTGCCCCATCTTATCCTGTTAACAATACACAGGTTACACACTACTGAAGAGGTTTGAGATATCTGTCTCTGCTGTTCCGGTCACACGCAAAATTGATGACTAATTTTATATGTGTGTATAAAAACTATTTGGTGTGCTAGTGCAGAGTAAAGAAAGAGAGTAGAGAACTCCAGCTGCTTCCTGCATTTCATGGAGTTACTATTGAGCTTTTGCTTTTTGTGCCAAGGGACCTGGCCTGCTCCTGCCCCAATGGGTTCCTCCCTTGCCATCCGTCCCCTCCACATCTCCATCTGTCCATTTCTTCTTATTTTCAGCTTTCTGGCTCTCCCGGGTTGCAGACAGGTGGTTCTGACCCCATAGAAACTGTACATCCATAGGGAACAGCCTGCCTTTTCCTGACTACCTTCCCTGGACCTGTCCTCCTTCTCCTTTTTAACTTACTTATTACTTATAATAAAAGTCAGGGTGACATCATGAAATTCACTAATTTAGAAGTTTATTTTTTGATGTCTTGCATCAGAAAGGCATTGCTGTGTAAAGACTGTTTGGAGGAAAAAACAACAAAAAACTGAGACAATATTTTCCAACCATCTCAGATCAGTTGTTTGGTCTCTTACCCTATTTGTATTGTTTGCTTTCCAATACATAGCAAACTGGACAAACAGACCAGAATCTATTTTAGCCAAACAAAGCATGTTAGGTGTGAAGACAGCTTTAGGTAAACAAGAGTTTCTTCCATGTACGTCTGCCCAGGGGCACACCTGTAGTGAGCTGCTTGCATGGACGCAGTGACATAAGAACTAGAAACGTGGCTATGTGACTTTGAATTCCACTCTACTGCTGGTTTCCTCATTATCAGACTACTCACGAAGCAGAGCCTAGGAAAGAGTGAAAATCCAATTTGGAAGAAGATTCTGATTGCAATAACATTTGTGCCAAATGGCATGTTAGATTTCCTGCTCACTTGCCTTACCCCCCTTTCTTTCGTCAACTCACTGATGGGGATAGAGGAAGGAAAAAAGAAAAAAAGGGGAGGACAGTAGCAGTCATATGAATCAAGTTTCAGATGTTAACAGTAAATTTCATATAAATCAAAGAGTGATGGATGTAGTACCAATACTAACTAGTTTGTCAATAGTTTTGCCTTTTTCTTTAGTGGAAAATATGATTTAAGAAGACAATGCCTGTTCATCTTGTGGTACATATTCCATATCATGCATATGTTGCATGCACGTCCTCATTCAACTACATGTGCATCTATTTTGTCCACACCTGTTACAGTTGTAGCAGAGACCAGGAATCGTGCTGTATTCTGCCAGAGAATGAATCACTCACACTAGCCAAACAAACCAGACTTTAGTGGTCAGTCATGCTTGGGCTCTAACGTGCACTCTTAATCTGTGGTCTTGAGCCTCATTATGAAACTCTTAGTAGATCTCTTTGATATATTCTTTGGTGTACTTCTTGCATTTGTAATATTGCTAATCTATGTTATGTTTATTTCCTTCATCTAAGAAGGTCAATTCGCACTGTTGTGATGAATCAGACTAAACAAAACTGTCTTGATTTTCACATATTGCTATTGTAAATTTTTTCACATTATTATTAGACTGAATACTTTACTCATTGTTTTCTTTGTCAGCTGTTGTGCTGCTCCTTGTTCAGTTTTCTGCTCATTGAAAAGGTATTTAGCTACCACATTAATTTGGTCAAATTGACCGTGGCTGAATTTGGACTGTGGCCATCATATGATCATTATAGTGATCATGCACCGTTACAAGGTCTCCCTGTCTGTGGTCGAAGCAAAGAGTAGCAACATTGATATTGTCATGCACAGGAAGTAATTGGTTGTTACTAGTCAGAAAATTTGGCAGACGTGCAACCCAATGAGATCTACTTATGTACAAGCCACATTGGTGGTCTATCCAGGTAGCAACATTGTGTGGGAAATGCTTTTTAGAGGGATGAAGATGACAAATGAGAAGAGCTTGTGTGCAACATTACTGCTGCTTCCCTTCTCATTTACAATCGTGAACATCCAATCAGAGTGATTTCTGTGAACCTTAAGTCAGTTCAGCATGTTGAATCGGCTGAGAAAAACTACCTACCTGGTCTGGCAGTACCAATGGTGCACAATTGCTCCTTAACATTTTTAACAGCCAATTGTTGGCTTGGTATATAAGGGCCTTGAGGGAGTTAGTCCTGTTACTTTCTCTGTCTCGTTCATTTAAGACAGCCGCATTCCCCGGTGTAGGTGTATTCTGTATACACAGGCCTTCTGCTCTACTTGTAAAATTACCTCGCCCACTTGTACTGTCCTTTTAATTTCATTCACACACATACTTCTGCACTTGAGTCTCTAACCACCCAGGTCCCTTGCATCATTGTAAAATAACCTCCTTTTTAATCCACCTGGCTGTGCGTGGCTCCATTGGGAGGGATTCGAGTGCCCTAATACACCACACAGGAAAAGAGGGCTGGTAACAAGGCAAGCTGAGAAGTTTGGACAGTTTTAATCTGCCCTGGTCCCTCCAGTGGCGAGTAGAGGGACCCTGCAGGCCCCTCTCCAATCTCTGCCTCTCTTTGAAGGTTCTCTTAATCCCTTTACAGAGAGGCATGGAAATACAGAAGTGTGGATACTCCTATGTGTTGATTGCAAGAGAGTCATGGTTAAGACTCCAGGTCTCGAAAGGCTCAGTGTTGATCAAACTTTGGGTTCATCGTCTATGCTACTTTGTCTCTTTGTCTTTCAAACATGCTAGTCTAGGCATTGTCCCCTCCACAGTAATTTGTGAACTTCCAGAGGGGCCTTTATGCTACTATGGCCAAGCTTCAACATCTGTCTGGTGAAAACATACAGACAAACACACACATACACACACAGACGTATATGCACACTGCTTTCATCTCGGTCTCTCCATAGACAGTGTGTCCCAATGTTTAGGCAGGAAAATAGGATTGTGTAGAGCTCAGTGTTTAGAGAGCCCAAAGGCTGCCCATCAAATCCAGTTCCTACAGTCTGTGTTGCCTCACTTTGCCAGCCATTGCTCAAGTCATTTCAAAAGTCATTCTCTCAGTTCCACCAGCGAGCTACTGCCTGACGGTTTATTTTGTTGCATTCACGGGTCTTCGAGTCTTCTATGGTTTCATTCACTTTGTGTTCCATGTTTTATTTGTCTTGCTTACCGACATGATTGAAAAAGATGATGCTTTTTTTTTTTGTTTTAGCAGAAAGTCCAATCAACATCTTCTACTCTGTAAAACAAAGTAAACAATGTAGGTTAGTATGACACAGTATTGTAAGATATATTCTATGGCTCTGCAAATTAGTTAATGGCCAGAATAATAAAACAAAAAAGCTAAATAAAGGTTGCATGGAGTCAGATGAAATGAACAGCTCTGTTATGGTATCAAACATGATTCAGATTTCTTCAAAAGGCCATCAAACATCTGCTCAAAACATAACAGAGAGGAAAATAGTACATGCTGCCAAACACTTTTTTTTTTTGTGAAGCATGTACTTGTGTACAAAACACACAAAAAAAAAAAAATCTTTTCCACTTGTCAATGACAGACAAATCTGCTTTAGAAAAAAACATGCATTTGCTTGGCTGAAATATATTATTTGAGGATAACGATGTTGTTGATTCTCCTCAGTTGCAGTCATATCAGGTTAGTAGGAGGTCTTTAAATGTAGCCCAGAACATGATTTGGAGCACTGTTAAAATAATTTGACCATAAGCTTCCCAGGCCATCTCCATGTGGCCCGAGCTGTCGGATCTCAATATCAAGTGCCTTCCACATCAGATCACCTGATGTGCATGTTAGTACTGGGTATTAACAGTCCCAAAAATAGTTTCTGGCCTGCACAGATGCACATATATCAAAAGATTTGAATTCACATCTTGCATGCGATTCTCAGATCTCCATTTCAAGGAAGCTTCCAGTGATCAGCTCTAAATCAGGATCTTTGAATCTGATGCAAATCCCCCAGCAGTATTTAAAGCTCTTAAATCATCCCGGGCTAAATCCCTTCAAGGTATTCCCTGCTTGATTGGATGGCATTAAAAGATTGCAATGTCAGAACAATGCACAGTCTGGCAGCATGGCTGGAGAAAGAATAAAAGGAAGGTTGGGGAGGGAGAGGAAAGTGGAAAGAGCAGTGGAATAAAGGAGAATGGATACGGTAGAGCTTGTGAGTCAAATTAGGTATTGTTGGAGGATGCAGAGCGTAAGGTCAGGGAACTGTATTTTTTAGCAGGAAGGAGATAATGATGAAAAGAGGGAAGAGGAAAAGAATACAGAAGTTTGTTTAGGCTGTATAACATGATATGGTGGCAAGACACTCTGAGATAGGAACCTTTTTCTCTTTTTCCCCCCATCAAAGCCAGTGCAAATTAACAAAACATTGTCTACCTGATCAACTGTTAAATATGTACTTATGTTCTCAGGTTATTTGTAAACTTTAATCTTCACTCAAAATTTAGTCAGATCTAAACTCTTTTTTTCATTGGAAAAGCTATGAAAACAAAGAAAAGCCTTTTTTTATTTTTTCAGGTCTTCAGAGTGCAGTAAGCATTTGGAAAAACATATTTTATTTCACACTCTTTTTCCTCTCCTTTCTCCTGTTGGTAGTTCTGTGTATAGGCCTGTCAGCAGATATTGATGGTGCTAGCACAGAGCACCAGGGCTGGTCACTTCACTCTTCTCCAGCACAATAAAAGACTGATATAAGCCCCATAGATCCCGGAACCACTGCCAGTTCCAATGCTCAGACTGCGTTAGCCACCCTTACATTGCCCATTTTAATAACCCTGGAAAAACAGTGGGAGCGTGCTTTGCTCTACCAGTTAGTTTAATATTTTTCTGGAACATATTGCCTTACATACTGAGCACCCGCCAGTGTTTGCTTGTCAGCATATAGTCGACACATAATCGGAGGCCTTGACACTTGTGAGCTTTGTTATGATGCAGAAACAGAGGTATTAACAGAAGAGTTAGTTTCTCTGTAATTTGCCACTTTTTCGTGTACCTCAGTAAATTGTGTGATTGACAGTAATGGGGTGGAGCAGCCATGGCACGTTTGTAATAATCTGACTGGAGTCAGGTTCTTTTCTATGCTAATAAGGTAGTGTGTTGGTGGTTTAGCATGACTAATGGCTCACAATGCTAACAGAACTGTCTGGGAGTAAAGAAGGGAGCAAACGAGAAACAGGCTTTTACAAGGATGTTGCGGAGGTATAAGACAGCAAGAGAAGAGAGTTGCAGGAGATTGCGCTGTTAGTCTTTGGGGAAATGGAAAATACAGTTGAGGCCCGATTCCCTTGGCAGATATGTTCACAAAAGCTGAGAAGCACAGAAGAAGAAAGAAATTTCCTTTGAAAGTGTGGCAGTGAGAGCAGACATGAAGCACTTACTCCGGCTCACACTTTAAATGTGCTATTTATGAAAGGGAAGGAGAAACACACTAGACACTAGTAGATTTAGGGAGAAAAAAATTTAGGGAGGTTTGTTACTTTGGAAAAACCTGGAAAAATCATGGAATTTGAAAACAAAAATTTCAAGCCCTGGAAAAGTTTTGAAATTTCATTAAACCCATAAGGTTGAGATGTACTGTGCAAAAGTGTAAACCCCAATAGTCTTGTTTTATCAAAATGTTCAAGACATTCATATTTATTTTCAAGTCTATTTAGATTTTTTTTTTTTTAAAAAAAGGAAATGACTTCAACCCTAAATATAATCCAAATAAATCTCATGTCCTCAAAGAGTTACATTTGTGTTTGGCTTTTAAGGAGGTCACACTGAGTACTGACCTTTGCTTGTAGAGTCATTTTGTTTTGAACATTGTGTGGTTTTATTTTATGCCCATAATATCTAGAAGTTGATTGATATAGACTTCAGATTTCTTTTGTAGGACAGCGTGTTAGTGTTTCTTAAAACACTGCTACGAAAGTAATGGATGGTGGTGGAGTTGATGAGGATTTTGTGGATGTAGCTGAAGCACCACCAGCAAAGAGGTCATATAGTTGGAGTTGGAGAGTGACTCCATTATGAAACTGGCAGTGTGAACATTGTGAGGCCTGTAGGCTGTTGTGCCAAGAAGTGCATGATCTTTGATAATCCCTAATAAACACGACAAAGAACATCACACCAATCAAGAGGGCAAATGCACCAGCTGTACCAAAAATAAATATTGCAAGTCATTTTTTAACATCAGTGGTATTATAGCAGCTTTGATCTGCTGCAAAGGTGTCATCATCATTGGAGACACCAACCTGTCTATCAACAGTAATGCATGCATATTCCCATCATCATTGATGGACTACTAATCAACATTCTGGTCGAGCATGTAAAGGTTCAATACTCATTGTGAGGGTATTTAAATTTTTATACATTATATACACATACACCTATAATATAAGAAACTTTTGACAGTTACAAGTAATTTGCAGTTGCTTTGCAGAGTTGAGACGAGACCTGAAATATCAGAACAAATTAGCACAATGCCATGGAAATGTGCTTTTAACTATTGGTGGTGTCACCAGGATAAATATAAGGTATGGGTCCAGAAATTCTATAAAACAAAGCTGACAGATATGGTTGTAATCTTATTAGCATGATACTGGTGTGAATGTAAATTAAGATTTTTTTTTTCCTTTGGTCGAAGGCATAGTGTCATTAATTTAGCCAAAATTCAGTTTTAAATTTTTTGTTTACATAAAATTTCAGGATTAGGTGGTCGTGTAATGGGGCTTCCATCATGGAAAAGTCAAATAGAAAGTTCTGGCATTGAAAAATGAAAAAGATTTGTTTATTGTGTTTTGTAGTTATGTTAAAAAATGAAGAAAAAAGTATGCTTTGCTACATGAACTACTTTTTTTTTCTTTATTTTTTCTTGAACAGATGTTTAGTCGTCTTTTCAAGGAAACAACTGCATCAAGTTTCTTTCATTTTTTTTTTTTTTTCTGCAATCCGGATTTCAAGTTCGCTTTAGTTAGCTTGAAGTGATTAAACTTCTTGTCAGCTATTTATTTAGAGTGGAGATGCTTTAAAGCTTGTTGTAAGTACTCATTCCCTCCTTTTCTCTGACCCTCCACTTCTGGGGAGTGTGGGATTGTTGATAAGTCTTCTTGGCAGCTTGGCAGTAGTAATCATTTCCCTCCAGATGTTAGAGTTTGGGAAGGGAACCAAAAGGGAGTGAAGAAAGGGAGGGGAACAGGGGGAGAAACACAGCTGCCACCACTACCAGTTCCACCCCTGTACATGAAGTCATCTACTCCTCCCTCCCCACAGCTCCCCATATCACCTCCTTTTCTCCGTTCTGCTGAATTCCCTCCCCCTCCCTTCTCATTCTCAGTTCTGCACATACAGCCTCTGTGTATCCCTAGAGGCAGCCAGGGCAGGCTGTGTTTACTGCTGAGGTAATTGGAGTAGTTTGGAGAGAGTCTGACCCTGGCCCTGCTAAGGCCTAAGGTGTGGGGTTGTATGTGTGCCCGCGCGTGTGTGTGTAGGGTAGTGTGCGTTCACTCACATGTGTGCATACGCCTGTTTGTAATGACTGGCAGTGAGGCCAGAGAAGGAAAGTAGGTCTTAGCCAGTGTCAGCCCACCAGGGAGCCGACAAATTGGCTTTCACTACGCTGTCTGTCTTTTCTTGTCTTATATTCTCCAGCTATCCCTTTCTTCTTCCTTCATATATATCCATCTCTCCAGCAGCTCGAAGATGATCTTTCACACTTTCTCTTCTGCTTTTTCTCCTCTCAGACTCATGTTCCACCTCTTTCTGTATCTTTCTTTGCTCATCATTTTGTCTGTCTGAGCTGAGCTGTTAGCTGAGCTGCATAGACATTGATTCTTGACAGATATGAGCAAAAACTCCCCGTCAATTACAGCCGTACACATGAGCAAATTCATCCATCTCAATTCTGGCGTCTGCTGTTTATCTGGGCTGGGTGAATGAGGAAAGAACCAAACATTAGGGTGTCAGAGGGAGAGTTTGGGCTGCAGACAGGAACTTTTGTCTTTCGAATATACTTATAGCATAAACCATTGAACACAATCCTCATTGTCTGACATAATAATTAGCTGCAGTTTGTATTCATCTTAAATATTGACATAGTTTTCGATCAGAAGAGAGGTGCGTGACGGTGATTTCACATGCATCAGCTGACGTCATTGCATGGTTGTCAGGTAGGCAGTGGGACACGGCTCACCTACTTTAGCTCATCACACTCTCTCATCTCCCTTCTCTACTATCCTCCTTTTCCCTCTTTCCCTCATCACTCTGTCTTGCTTGTCCCTGATAGCTTTTACCGCTCTACTGATTTCACAAATAGGCCTCATTGATTGAATCTGATTCTTGTGGATAGAGCAGCTTTACTGAGTGGCTTATTCATTGATGGACAGCAGCGTGAGGGTATGTATGTTTGTTGCGCATGTGTGAATGTTAGAAATAAGAAAAAACTTCCTTCCCTCGTTCCTCTCATTCTGTAATCCAGCAGATATTCCTCTCAGGGGTATTCAGCAGACAGATCATTACAGACACACACGCAGCAAGCTCACACACACAATCTTAGCGACGGCTTCCTCTGAGTGAATGTTTTATTATGGGCTGTGCATGCTGACCGAGGACTCTGCTAATTGTGACGACACCTTGAGCAGGGCAACATTAAACCGTTAACTGCTCTCTCTGGCACTGTTCATCATTCATTTCAGTTGTGCCTCTATGGTAGGAAGCAGGCCCAGTATACCAGGGGCTAAATCATTAAAGTCAATCCAACTGTTCAACAGCAGTGTCAGCAGCAACATCTTTTGCTTTTTCTTCTGATCATAAAGCTCCTATCTGCTGTCATTTTGAATCTGCCATCTTAATTGCTGCAAAGCTAAAGTCACAGTGCTAATACTGCCATCACTTCCCAAACTTCTCAAAATGACCCCCCAAAAAAGGCAAATAAGCAAATGTTGCAGGGGGAAAATTACATTTTCATTCAGAAAAATGAGCTTATTTGAGATGTAAACTAGAAATGATCTGTCAGAGTTTTTGCAACTTGAGCTGAGTAAAAAAAACAACAACAACAAAAACAGTTTTAATGAGTATATGCAGCTATATCTGCAGCTACACACATTTCACACAGCAGCACACACCTTGTCCTTACAGTAGCATCTGTGATTTTCCCCTCTTGCTGCCCTCTATTTTGTATCTCTCCACTCTCAACAGGCAGCATGCCACCTATGCAGAGTTGGATGGATGGTGGCAAAACTCTTCCCCTGCGCCCATTTAACCCCCACAACCCTGCAGATCTATCATAATATATCACACATAAAAGCACAGAAGCAGCTCTAACGTTCAACCAGCATACATTTGTCTTGATCTTCTACTGAGCAGCCATGTAGATCTTCCTGTCATCTTTCTGCATCTAAAAACTTTACTGTGATATTAAGTGCAAAAATACACCCAAGATATTTGATTATTTACACATACACTTTCTGGGATGCAATGTTTATCAGTTAGTTTGAGATACTACCAATTCATTTAAGTTGTTGTTAGGGATGAAAAAGCTTACACAGTAAGTCATGCTTGAAAACAAATATGGCTCCACCTATATGTATATTGTATTTGCAGCTATCCACTGGCAGTTACAAAGATTAATGCTTGATTATTTACAGTTGCAATCAATATGTTAACTTTCAAAAGCACTAAATATACATTTCCCTCTTCATAATTCATGGTGACTTAATGTCCTCAGTTGGTTTGGCCTATTTAAAAAAAACATACACAAAAAAGAAAGGAAAACTGACATTTTAACTATTGAAAGTTTTTTAGTAGAACTGTTGTTCGGTTTCTTACAGCAGGAGGTTCTTGTAGTGAAGATGTCATTAACTGATGAAACAAGCAAAAGAAGGTCACGGAGAGATGAAAAATCAGACGTTGATTAAAAAAAAAACAAAAGGAGAATTCAAGAATATCATCTCATATTCTTAGCACAGTAGGTCATTACTTTAAGGCATTTTTTTAATTCAAATGTACTATGCAGTTGTTTAGAGGTTGAAATTGATGATTCAGGCTTGCTGTTCAAGAGGATTTAATGTCCTGTTTTAGCCATATCTGCGTTGACCTGGTGCCACGTTCAGTCATGAGCTGCACTGTGGCAAGTGGCACCTTTCTCACCTCCAAAGCTGATGGTTAAGCAGCAAAGTGATGTTTGGCAACTAAATACTGTATATCTATCTGCGTTCGCTATGTAATATTTTACAGTCATTATTTAAAATGATCACTTAATCGCTTGTTTTGATAATTATAATATGTTTAGCTTGGGTTTGACTTGAATTGTTGATTTAGTATTTAATTAATGTTGAGTAATGAAATGTAAAGCCATTAAAGTCTGGTGCAAATCCACAAACCCTTTTCTTTACTGCAAGACGGGGGATTAGCATTCGTTGAGGGCTGCACTCTGAGCCCTGTTACATTTAGCTCTGTGATGTGATCAGCTAATTTTGATTACCAGAAAATCCGCAAACCTTGTATCTTTGGTCACAAGTGTTTTGTTTTGTTTTTTTGTTTTAAATAAAACTAGTCTTTGATCTTTCTTTGTAGCCAAGTGGTACGATTTTGGAAAAGGAAAAAAAAAAAAAGTAGTGTTCTTTTTGTAATTCAAAACTACCCCATTAACTTAAATGGAGACTGAGCACAGTCGGGGTATCAGAGCAGAGAGAATTTCCTTGCTTCATTAATTGGTAGCGCTGTGATACACCGAGCCGTGGATGCAGCTAAGAAAAGTGACTGGTCCAAAGACACTGCATTATATTTAGTCGAGGGAGACCAGCCTCTGTCACTTTTCCCCGATTCTGCACTTTCATTTCCCCTCTCACTGGCTCTGTTGAAGAGGATACACATGGGAACGTTGATTGGTGGTCACTAAAAAAGGCTGATCAGAAAAGCAGATCAGATGAGAGATGAGAGCTGCATCGTCTAATCTACTGAAACCTATTACATAGCAACACTCTTGCACATAAAACTGTGTTTGAGTTATGGCCATTAATTCCTTCTTATTTTCTGGAATAGACATTTTATGTTGAGGTTGGGACACATATGAGAAAATCCTTTTAAAAAGAAAAAAAAAAGAAAGAAACTTGGTGCTCAGCTTATAATGTCAACACATCAAACAGCAGGTAGAACTCATCACAGGTCATCAGCATGATTATTCACTGTGGAGGAAAAACAGTTCTTGTTTGTCCGTGAACAGCGTGTGAAGCTGAGCAGTAAAGATAATGTTACTAGAGTTGATGACGACTCTGTCAATAAATCCTCCCGGTAAGTGTTATTCTATCTAAAACCGGTGACATATGGACATGTTGCCTAAACATCAATATGAGACTTTTAGGCACACCAGACATGAGTCTGCAACAAAGCTACAAGTGCTGCTGTTAGCAGATAACCTATAAATTGCACACAGATGGTGCTACATCTACATTTAATCCTGGAGCTTTTTAAAGTTGTCTGAGCATCTGATGGAGACTACTTTGATGAAAGCCTCCATGTCTTCAAAATAACGTAGGTGTGATGTATCTGAATTAATGATTAGAGGGAGAGACAGTGGAGGTAGATGAGTCAGAGTTTTTGGGGCAGTTCTCAGTGACAACAAAAGTGAGGAGCGCAGGATGGTGAATTGATTTGAATAACTTAGATAAATTATTGACAAATCTGTCGCTGAGTCAAGGTGTGTGTTTGCATGTCAAGGTACTGTATGTGGTTTTAAAAGTGTTTTTTCTTTTTTTTTTATTCCTAGTATTAAAGAAATATGTCCTGCAGGAAAGGAAATTAACATAAGACTGTCAAAACCTTGTTGTTGTTTTTTTTGTTTTGTTTTTTAATAGGAGGGTTTACATTGAGATGCATTGTGTATAAGCAATGAGCATTTGTATTTTTGAACTGAAATACACTGAAAAAAAACATGCTGTTTAAATTTTAGGGACAAAAGGCCTGAAATCATTCACTCTCCTAAAGTTGACCTGAGGTCAGAAAAATTTCACTTGTTCATTTTATGCCTTTCGCTTTGGAAAATAATTCACAAAAGGCCCGGCTTAAATAATGATGTACTACCTGGAAAATCACAGGGGCTTTTGTGTTGTCATGGTTATTGAGTGTTCGGTAGCTCCAGGGGAAATGGAGTTTGGGTGTGGAGGGGGGAGAGCAGAAATGAAAGGGGGAGGAATGGATGGGTGCGAGTGGGAGGAGGGGTGCTATCTTAATTGCTTTCCGTGAATAATTTCAGTCCCCTAATTTGGCGATAATGATGGTGGCTGCTACTTTTGTATTTATTTATCCAAACATTAATTGACAAGACTGACATTAGCCAGGGAGGTTATTGCGCATTTGATTGCGCACAAGGGAGCAAAGAAAATTGCAGTAATTATCATTCTGATATGGATTATGAATATACATTCTCACGCTTAATGTCTCTGTCAGCATTTTAGAAACAACACGGCACTTTGCTATGTCAACAGCACTTAAGTTTTTTTCCCATCTTTGTTTCAGTCAACCAATCCAACAGGTGCTTGTGGAGAACAGATGGCATGTCATGTGCAAATGATTTAGTTTTACCTTTGTAACATTTCAACACTCCAGTGGGGTTACGAGAACTGGTTGTTATGTGGATCGCCTTTGCTTGTTAGTTTGTGTATGCAAGAGAATGTGGTGTGTTGGTTAAAGCATTTCAAAATCTCTCATTTTCTTAGGCGGAGGGAGAAGACAATTTAAAGAAGATGCAGCTGATGGAGTTGGCTATACTGAATGGGACATATAGAGACAACAACGTCAAAACCCGTAAGTGAACTGCAGTTGAAATACACTCATACACACCCATGATTTCTTTTTGTTTTGCAACACACATGACTAATATTTTCATTGCATACCTAATTAATGTCAAGGAGTTATCTACCAGGGTTTCCCTCATAGAATAATTCTTGGGTTGGCCCTTCTGGATACCGTGTCTTTACAGCTGCGCAAAAATACCTTCAAAGCACTTTGTGAGAAAGTTGCTCCCTCCCTTTTTCCATTTTAAGCACCGAGAGGGAGACGCTACGTTGGCGCATTACTGTAATAATTATAATATGGGAACACTCTAAATTTAGCTTCAGCTAATTTGGCCAAGAAGATGCGGCAGCTGAGTACTCGACCCTAGTCTGTTCAGTGAGTGGAAGTAAACAAGGAGCAGTACGACAGCTGACAAGGACGTGAATGTGAGTGAGATATTAATAGGACAAAAGTATGTCACATGGTAACAATATACCTTCAACCCCCACTACCATCACCACTTCCCACTCCAGGGTCACCACAACAATTATTACATTTTGTGGGAAACACTGTAATTTATTTCTCATTAACACTGTTTACTTTCATTGAAATATTTTGTGTAGTCTTTTGTGTTTGCAAACCATCATGTTGTCTCTGACCACTAGTTGACTTCTCTCAAGTTCTCTGACTGATTCAAGGTTGTCTCCCAGTTATGAGTAGGACTGGTTCTATTCCATTCTCCATTTTTCTTTCCTCTTTAACACGTCCCATCCGTGCTTTCCCCTGCAATCCACAAACAATTGCTCTGTATTACCTGCTTTAATCTTTGAGCACATTGTTGTAATCTACTTGCGCAACTGTGCATGTCAGTCACCACATCACAAATAACACCTGTAAACAATTTGGTCCTGAACTTGTGCATGTTCCTTGTTGGTTCTTGGCTATGTTGTTAATTATTTTTCAAAATGTAGTTTTAAACTTGATTCTAAATTGGGCTAAAATCTATTAAATTAAAGTTGAAATGATCAGATAAAATGTTGGCTTTTCTTTCATGTCTCTTGTGTAATGTCTTTAATGAACTGTGACACCACGTTGCAACACCAGCACTTGGTTTTGTTTTTTAGCTGCCTTTGAGGAGGTCTGTGTGGTACTTGCATAACCTCCTGAAAAATGTTTTTCTTGCCCAGCATACATTGACTGCTGACTTAAGGATCAATATTTCTATAAATTATTAAGTTTCTTTTTTTGATATGGTTCCACACAGACCTTCCTATCATAAGTTCTTTTTTTTTTTTTTTTTCTGTCAAATGTAAAAATTGTTTCCCCCAATAGGCACAGCTCCATTTCTGTTGGCATGTGTGTGATTTACCTCACCTATGCTATTTCGATTAGATGAATGTAGCTGCTATGGTGATTGGTATGCTTCAAATGCCTTTGGTTGACAGCTGTATTTTGTGCTTTTTGTGTTTTGGTGTGAGGGTGTTTAAATTTCTTTGGCCATGTTGATTTTGTTTTTGCAAGATTGTCGCTTTTGTGGTTCACCATCATAATCACGCATGGACTAATTTTCCCTTTTGCTCCTCTCCTCTTCTCTCCTCTTCTCTCCTCTCCTCTCCTCTCTTCTCTTCTCCTCTCCTCCTCTTCACCCTTTGTTTCCTTCCTTGTGTTTTCACCTTTCACTTTTCATCTGTTACGATGATCAATCACACTGCACCTTTTTTCTTGTCTTCTTTCTTTCTTTCTTTCTCTTTCTTTCTTTCTACACCTGTCCTTTGCTCTCTTGCTTATGGCAGCCACCCTTGCGTTCTCTCTTGCAGCAGCGGCGGCAGCCGCTCAGGGTCCCCGCCTCATAGCGGCCCCCGCAGGTCAGGTGTTGCCTCCCCAGGCACTCCGCCCCCCAACACCAGCTGGGGCTCCCATCATGAACCTCATCCGGCCTACTCAGATGGCTGCCATGCTGCCCAATGGCACCCCCACCCTGGTGCCTCCCACACCGGATGGCGGGCTAATCTACACCACCCCTTATGAGTACCCTTACGCCTTGGCACCCACCTCCCTGCTGGAGTACCCCATCGAGCACAGTGGGGTTTTAGGTAAGAGAGCCTGGGGGAGCATGGGTGCAGCAGGTACAACGACCAACTTTAGCCAACCTGGACAGGAGGGCAGCTTGTTTTACCCCGGAGCTGGGGTGCTGGACGCGGCTTCCATGAGCCACAGTCAGGACTTGTTGAAAGGTAAATATGTCATGTCCACCTGAGGATCAAAACAGACAAACTCACAGGGTGGATGTGCTGGTGAAGATCGTGGTGATGGGATGATCAGCATTGTGGCTCATATGGACTCATATGGACAGCTAGGCTGCTTAAGTCTCTTTACACTCTTAACTGAGGTTGTTTCACTGTTTAAGTTACACTCTCGCCAAACAAATGCGCTCTCAGGTTTACATTGCCTCTTTTCTGTAAGGATTATAGGAGGACGTGCCTCAGTTTGAACTTAGGCACACTGGCAGAAACACACTCATACACACGGCCTGCTCTATAGCCCTTTTATGCACTGGCCTGGAGGCATATTCAGTCTGGCAGCAGATCCCCTTGGATTTCTGCAGCTTTTGAAATCATTTCTCGCTGCTGTTTTCTGCAGGCAGGCCCCGATGCCAGTAGATAGTCTCTCTCACTCCCACTGGGGATGTTCATTAAATTCCTCCAGTCGTTCCTTTTTTCTCCTCCTTCATTCTCTCCATTGTCTTAGTTTCACCCCTCTTGAACTGGAGCCCTTCGTGCTTATACCTGACATTCCCTTTAGTTTCTGTGTCAGGCGAACAGTTCGGTGTGAGAGTCTAAATATTATTCTTATTCACAGTGGTGCTTAAAGCTCAACACATCCTGCTACCAAAGAGACAACTGTACATCTGTTGAAATAATTGATCTGATATGTGCACCATATGTTGTGCTAGGGGTGTAGTTAACAAAAATAAATCTCTTTCCCATGTTGATACAGAAGAGTCTTTGTCAGTTGGTGCACAGCTTTATGTTTGACACAGTACTCCTCCAATGTTGATGGCATCATGTGGCAGCAGCAGACAAGTAAGATTTTAGCTGACCTGTGTATCTGAGGTGCCTCTGGGAGACATGTGTAGAACAGACAGGGGCAGCTGACTGGCTTTTCTCTCTTTAACTTGCAGGGTTACACCAGCTTAGTGCATTTTATTTACTCACACTATCGATTGGTGCCTTCAGCAACACAGGGCCCTGTGGAACACACTCATGCTCGCACACACTCATGGATTTGGCTCGGCTGCATGTGCTACTGTATCTTGGCTTCTCTGAGAATAAGGAATTGTCAGGCCATCTGCTACTTCAAAGTAGTGTACTTAGTTATTTACACATCAGCCAAAACTTTCTCTTGCCAATGGGAGAATATTGTCCTTGTTGAATTTAGAACTTATTTTACCTGGCGCCACTTCCTCTGGGAGTGCTTAATTTATTTTTCTTAATTCCTACATGCATCACAGTTTGGTATGCTTGAACATACTGTGACATGTAGTCTGTTTTGTTTGTGTCAAGTATATGAAGTTGTGTCAACCACAGCAGTAGGGAGAAATCAGTTGTGACAAATATAGGAGGGAAATGACAGCCTCTGCCGTCAGTGGAGCAGATTGACCTGGAGAGAAATGGTGAGAGCGGGAAAGAGAAAATGAAGAAAGGTGGGAGAGGCAGGTGGTGTCTGGCACTATTCAATTACCATCAGAGCTGTATTGGATTTCCCCACCTTTCAAAATAAAAAGACAAATTTCTCGCAGTTCCCTTCTGGATCTCACAGGAAGAATCACATTATTTTTGCTAGACAGCCCAGGAGCCCGTGGTCTTTACCTGTCCCCATTTTCAAAGAGTCCCCACAAAACTGAGCACTGTGGAATTTTAGTACTTAAGTTATGCATTTTTAAATACCAAGCAAATCTAAAAAAAAAAAAAAAAGAAAGAAAGAAAGAAAAGAAAAAAAGATGTATTATTTTTTTCTACTTCATTTTTCTACATGTAAAAAAAAAAAATCTATATATAATAATGTGTGTTGTGTATCTGTACTATAACCTGTATTATGTTCTGTGTATCATTGTATAATCCAAGAATTATAAATCATAATGGTTATAATGTGAATGTTATTACTGTAAACGATGACTGTTTCTCCCCCCCTCTAAGTGAACGGTTTCTAACCTTGTGGACCTGTTACAATCTAGGTGCAATGGCTACTAAAGTGAGACGGCATGACACGCGGGTCCATCCTTACCAAAGGATTGTGACCGCTGACAGAGGTCAGTTTAGTCTCTTAGCTACATTTTGCTATTGATTGATGTATTTCAATGATTATTATGCCTATTATGCCTCAATGCCTTAGTTGAGAATTTGTACATTGTCTATATTGTATTTTTTGTTTTCCTTACGACCTTTCCTACCCCATACATACACACACCAGTTAAATGGTTGACTGTGGTATGCACATTTTGTTTACATTTAGTACTTAACATATACAGTATCTGCAGACTTGTATATGTCAAAGCTCAGGCAAAAGTGATCTTAAGAGGTTTTGGTTCATGCAGCTGTGAAGCCAGGACATGTAAATACTTTGCAGGCAGTGTTTAAGGTGTTTAGTGACATTCCTCTGATGTGAGATTAGAGCTTCAGATGGAGCAGGCTTGTTCGCATACATGATTTATCTCCTCGGCTCATAAGGAGCAAAGAGTAGCCATGCTGCTACCAGGCACCATTTCACCACAGAATTCAAATTTATTTAGTTTTTTTTTTTTTTTTTTTACTTTTCTATCTAAGATAGACACGCACAGACATTAGCTGAGGTAGGTTGCATTCTCTCCAATGTGTTGCAAACATATGGAAATAAAGCTAAACAACATTTTTTTAATATTTCAGTTGTACGTGAGGTACTGTCATTTTATATTTGAGCATTTTATATCTAATGTATTTATGGTTTTGTGTATATTTATATTATATAAAAATTTACTGATAAATAAAGATAAAGAATCGGAAAGCTTCGATTCATCTATTCATTGCACATTTAACACTAGTCACAGTTATCCCTCACATAACATTAGTTATTTTTTATCAAGTCCTTATAACTAATCACACCGTTTGTTACTTGGAAGACACTAAAACACTAGATTTTTTTTTGTTTGTTTAATTTCTTGTTCGACCTCTCTCTGCTTCTTTTTTTGTGGTTATTGGGGCATCGCTTACATGAAACCACTAAGGGGCGGGGCTTAGCAGTTTTTCATCAACACGTTTCAGCGCATGATTATAATGAGATTAGCCGGTTTCATCTCAAAGCGGCAGAGGGTTTAGGAGCAGAAGGCGACATGAGAGATTGCAGTCATTTTATTGTAAAAAAAATGATGTCATTCCGGTCTCTTCTTGCTGACACTAATATCCTTTCTATCTTTTTTTTCTGTTTGTTTTGTTTTTGTTTCTAACCACCTAGCCGCCACCGGCAACTAACACATGACCTTCTGACCTCTGAACTCTTCACCCAATGACGAGCCGCCCCAAGCCTGCCTGCTGATCAGTTAACTGGTAATTGCCTTTTGCTAGCCTCTCGGACGCAAGTGAGAGAGAGAGAGAGAGAGGCGCCTGCCCGTACAGTTACCCTAACACGTTCTGACAAAAAAAACAAAAAACAAAATCGAAACCAACGCAGAATCTTCACTGAAACACAACAAAAACCCAACAAAGTTGTGTATTATTCATTTTATTTTCTCCCTCTGTTCATTGAGTTCAATTCCCATCCTCTCTCTTTCTTTTTCTTCATCAATCACGTACTGGGTGGATGTGTTTGTGGTATTATTCATGAATCTGCACTGAATTATAAAGCAATAAAGACCCCCACCCCACCCTGCCTTCCAACCCTCCTATAATTACGCTGATTTGGTGACCTCACTTGTTTTAGTCAAAGTTCAACATCGACGGCATGTGACGCAAACCATTTGGTTTCAGTGTAAGAACATGATCACCCTTAAATGGCCCCGTCCCCACCCCACCACCAAACCTATTTATGAGAGCGCCTACCTGCTCCCACAAAGTTTAAACACCCACCCTACTGCAAGAGAAAAAGAAATGGAAGGAAAGAGAACATACACTCACATTAACTTGTTTAATTTCTGTCATTTTTCACATGTATTTGAGTTGTTGAGCTCTGTGTTGTAATTATGAGCTGACACATTCTGGGTGTGCCCCTCTAAAAAGCTTTGTCTGTTTTTAAAAAAGCATGGCTGAAATGATTGCAGGAGCTTTTTATGATTTGTGTTTTTTGTTTTGTTTTTGTTTTTTGGTTTTTTTTCTCCTGTCTTGTTTTAATACTTTTCTTTTGAGTCATTTTCTCCACTTCAGTTAGGTTTTGTTTTTCTGTTCATATTTAACTAATTAGCTTTGCTTAAGTAGACGAGCTAAAACGAAGCAGATGCTTATCTCTTGAACTCAGAACACAATCTAACATTTGAGACAGGCTGCAGAAACAGACATTACGAAAGGCAAGATGGGAAGGTCACTATTTGGGTTGTTGGGTCTGTGTGCGCGTGTGTGTGTGTTTTAATTAATACTACATTGAAAGTAGGGTGTGCTGAGGCTTCGGGGACATTCGGGCAGTGCTTATTAGCTACTGACCACCGCTACGCCCCCATCCACACTACATCTACTATACAGTGCCTGATGTATTTAGAAAAAAAAAAATATCTCAATGAGTTAGCTGAGCTGTGATCACAAAGACAAAAAAGAAGAAAAAAAAAAAAGTATTGTGTGCATATTTAGCCAAAGGGTTTTCCAGTGAATTATATATCTGCAATTATGCATCTGTCTCACAGAGGGCTCCCTTTGTGATTTTGGAGCTTGGAAGAGTGTGAAGTTTTGTTGCCTGCCTTCAGCTGGAACATCCAGCCAGTCAATTGGATGACTTTTGTTTTTTGACCCATTACTGCTCAGTTGTTCTGTTTTCAGTTGTTTGGTTTTTTTTGTTGTTGTTGTTTTTTTTTTCCCCCCCTGAGGTGAATACAGGCATTTAACACTAAATTAACACGCTACTCAATTGCAAACTGCAGAACATTGCTAATGGGATGGACACTTTAAAGTTTTGTGCAAAAAAACAATTTTGTCATGATACCTCTCTTCTATATTAAGTTCTCTTATCAGTGATCATTGACAAGCAACTGTTTTATTTCCTCCTTTTTTTTAATTCTTTTTTTTATTATTGTTAATATTTTCATTTGAAAGTTTGGCCATTCTTTTGATTTTTATGAGTCATTTTTGTACAACATGGGGCACGAGGTCAATGTAACCTAAGCCTTTCTACATATTAGACACTTTTCTTGTTTTTAATTATTTTACTAATGACATTTACACATGCCAAAACATCCACAAGTGCATCCACAATGTGTCACACCTCCCTCTGATTGTAGTCTAGGTTCTGAGTCCACAGTCCTTGTTTAACTCTCTCAAGAAAAAATAGGATGTGAAAGCCATGCCTGCCTGTTCAAATTGCTTTATACATATGTCAAGTATATAT
>JBAMYA010000015.1:3779368-3792467 GCA_037176975.1 Arrhamphus sclerolepis | reverse complement strand
TATATATATGTGTGTATATATATATATATATATATACATATATATATATATATATATAAATGTAGATATCTGTCATTGCATATACAAATGAGTATAGAAGAGAACAAAAAAATAATTTTACAGGGTGCTGGAGATGAAAACAATTGAAAAATCTATTTTTGGCAATTTTAGCTTTTGATACTTTACTTGCAGTTATAAAATAAATAAATAAAAAAAAAAGAAAAGAAAAAAGTTTCGAACAGTATAGAAGAAGAATAGAAAAACTGAGTGGGTGAGAAAAGTGCTGTTACCTTGAATATGATCTGAAAGGAAGACGAAGACCAAAACAGTCATAACCCCTGGACTGAGATCAGAGCGAGACAGACGCCTAAAAGGATCAAATCAAAGTGCCTTATCAACAGTGGTTTCTGTTTCCTAGTATTCCAGTTGTGTTCAATAATATCCAGCACCCACCAAGATGGCGCAGAGAGGAATGGCTAGTGTTACATGCTCTGAATAGTCGAGCAGGGTAGCTTCCACCATACCGTGGTGTTACCGCAGTTATTCTATGCAAAAAGAATAGCAGTCGTTTTGACCAGCTAAAATATGTGCCATGGTTTTGTCTTCCTGAAATGATTTTTTTTTTCTTTTCCTTTACTTGATGGCCCTTTACTCTGCTGTATTGAGCAGGTTTTGTCTTTTTATTTAGATTTTATTGATCATATGAAATATTGTCTTGATTTTTTTGGTGACTGTGACTAACTTCCTTGAACAAATTGAACTGCCAATAGCAACCAAGTAGTCTGCCAGACCTTGTTTTGATCATGAGCTGAGAAAAATACATAACATTCAAGGGAATGGATAGGAAATTGGGGTAGTCCCCGTTGGCGATGTGCCTGTTTGTTTCAACAGTTGAAAACTGAAACCATCCAGCCCATGTTTCTCCATGTCAGTTCGAGAGCAAACTATCAATACAACAATGAGATTTATAATGGACAAATGGAGCGCTGGATAATGAAACAAGCATCTCTTTCACAGCCAAATGGTTTTCAGTTATTGAAACAACTAGCAGTTCATTGCTTGAAGGTCAAATAATATTAGATTGAGGAATTCTTAGATCCAATATAACCCTTGGCTCTCTGTTTTTCTATTCATAGTTCTTTCATGCTGTTACACCGAAAGGTCAATGAAATGTTCTTTTTCAGTGTTATTATTTTAAATTGAAATGCAATATTAAAGTGGCGCAAGAGATGGTAATTCAGCATTTGACAGTATTAAGAAAATTCCCTCTGCAATGTTCCAACTTGCTATGTCATTGTAAAAGGCTGGATAAGTCCATCAGGTGAAAGGTTGACTCTATACCTACGTATTCTCTCTGGCCTGCCTACTACATGTATGATAATGTAATTAATAGCCATTGTTACAGGTTTATAATGTATTTTTCTAATCTCATTTTATATGTATATTAATCATGTTTCTGAGTGTTGTTTTTCTTTTTTTTTTCTTTTTTTTCTTTTTTTTTTTTAATGAAACCAACTGCAACTCCCCCACCGCCCCTCTAAATAGCCCGCTCTTCCTCCCCCCCCCCACCTCTTCTACATCTCAAACTGTCTCTTGTGGGGAGTGTTGCCTTTTCCCTGTTATATTTTGTTTTCTTGCCAATTCCCAGCTTGTTTAACTCATTAGCTACTTTATTAGTTTTCTTGTCATAAGTATTTTTACATGCTTGCATTTAGTTTTCATGGTGTATGCTGTTATTTTTCTTATTAACCTCTTGGCATTTATTTTAATAAACATTCTTAGTAAGAATTTTACTAACTTGCTGATATTTTGTCTTGTGTTTTTAACCAGTTTCATGAATGTGTTACCTTGGTCTGGTTCACGGACTAACACGATTAAAACCAGTGTTTTGCCACAACTTCCACTGACTGACAAGCACATGAAACGCACGCACACACACACACACACACGCACAAATCGACTGTGCACACACGTCCTTCAAACAGTACACACTCACGCGCGGACAGACAGCACAACCTAACTGGAAACTGCACGCGTTGATAAACGTCCCTCACTTCCGCTCACGCACTCTCTGCTGACACTCATCCTCGCCCTGCTGCTGTGTCTGGTCGTCTCTCTTTCGAGACAACTCCTCTGTAAGTTGTCATGTCCTCCTGTCACTGACCCCCGTGAGACGGCAGGGCGTTTGAGGCGTATAAACTGCACGCTGCTTCAGGTCACCTGATATCTTCTGAGCCAGCTGTTCTCTCTTGAACAAGGCTGATTAAAATGGAGATTTGATACTGCACGGGTTATTCTCAAAGTCAAAATAATAAAAAATAAATAAATAAATAAAAAGAATCCTAATCCCCAAACATAAAACTCCATTACTCACAAACAGCCTTTTTACTAACCATTAGTTTGTGCAGCACTAATCACAATCTGTGCAAAAAATACTGCACATTAGTCATCTCAAAAGGATTAATTTTACTGTGAATATGTAGAGCAGAACATCTCATCAGTACACACAAATGTAGGGAATTATTTACATCTGACACTCGAGGCAAATTTAGAGATGACAGTTGTTTAAATGTCTAAAACTGTCCTTTTTTTCTTCTTTGTTTTCCTCCGTTGCATCTACAGTGTATTATACCTGGATAGCAGTATAACAGTTATCCGTAGCTTTTATCTGTTCGGTGAACCTCTCTCCCGATTCAGTTTATTGACGTAACAGCTAATACTGGGCCATTTGGGAACGTCTATAATGCTTAGACACACACCGCTGCACCGTGCCAAAGTGCCTTGGGATCAAAACAACTGTTTCTTTCTGTGTAAAAGCTGATATGGCCACTGCTCATTGTTTTGTTTTTTCCGGGAGTCTCTCTTTTTTCTTTTTTTCTTTTTTTTCCTGCCTGAACTGCCAGTCGATGCACCCATGTCTGGGTTCATTCAGCTTTCTTCCTCCTTCCATTAATTCTAGGCATTGACACTGACACACAAGCTAAAAGATTAACTTTATTAATCCTAAATATTACTTTAACCCACTGAGCGGTGCCTCCAGATTTTTTTTTTTTTCCTCCTCCTCCATAAAGTTGCACAAAAAACAAAACAAAAACAACAACTTCGCCTTAAGTGTTACAATTCTTTTCATGTCTCAGCAAGCACAGAACAAAGATTAAAAGTGTCTAACATCAAATTTAACATCTCTCTTCTCTCTGAAATTAACATTTTGCCTTTGATCTGAAGACTGATTTTTTTTCTCAGTTTTTTTTTTTTGCCTTAAACAGCTGCTTTTACACCAACAAGCAGGCAGATTTTGGACTGCAGGCACTTAATTTTTTAAAGTTTTTTCCTCTTTCACTGTATATTAAGTGTTTTTATTCATCTCGGATTGGCCTTAAATATATCCTGTGTACAGTAATGTAGCCTGGGGAGCCATCCCCATTCTTTCCCTCTGCATTACAAATATTTATCCTGGTTCCTCTGGATTTGACTGGATTTCCAGGAGGCAGTACCGAGGTGCCAACAGATGCAGGACAAGTTGCCTCTGGACGCCATTAAATAGGCATAGAACCAATCAGAGGTCTAAAGCATGAGACAGGCCAGCCGACATCCAGTGACATTCAAAATAGCGCGTTATGGAGCAGGAACGGCAAGGAATGTCCGTCATTCTGTATTACTGGCACGGCTGCAGCCACCTTGGTTGTTTTGAGTAAGTAAGTCTTCGGGAGTGAGTTTTAGAGTATTTTCACGAGGTGTGAATGGCAGGCTATCAAGAATAAGCTACTTGAACTAAAATCCATCCATTACTAGTTGAATCAGTCGTGCTGTCGTGTACGCGTTTGAGATTGTCAGTGGCACCGAGTTATTTCCTAAAGCACAACGTACAAAACACTGCCTAAGATGGTGCAGCTGCAAGTGAAAAATGTTTTTATTTTTGTTTATTTTTTCAGTGACATTGGAGAATTTGAGAGATATTTCTCTTGTTTCTATCACTCAAGTGCCATTTTTTTTTCTGCCTCCCTTTTATCTTACCAGAGGCTTTTTGCAGAGCACAAAAACTAAATCCCCTAGCTTTTCCCCCCATTTTGTTTGATTTTTTTTTCTTGTACATACTCTTTTAAATTGGGAAGTTTGACCAAGAAGTTGGTCAAAGGTGTTTCCTGCCATTAAACTCTGGCTTGATGTTTTTCTTTTGTTTTGTTTTTTTAAATTGGATCCGCTGAGAACTTAGATTTTCTCTGTGACTGGACCACAGTATGCAGTATACGGCTGTTTGCATACTGCTGCCATCTCTGGCAGACCTCTGTGCCTTTCCAAATCTGTCGCAGGGCATTCAGCGTATTTATCTACTAACTGCCTTTTCACCTGTCAATCTTTGATTTATTTTTTTTCTTTCTTCTGTTTAACAAACATTCCTCCAATGAGTTAAACGGCAGGTTCATCAGTCAGTATTTGTCTCAAAGATGTAATACTCAGGTGGTTAAATGGTAAAAAGCTACCAAAAGAAGGAACGAGAACATGTTAACCCCACTGGATTTTTTTTTTGTTTTGTTTTTTATGACAGTGATGAATATGCAGTTAAAACTACAAAACATTTTCATCTTCCTAAAACTAAAATCAGTATGATTCTATACTGTAAGTTCATCCTTCATATAGTGGTGCACTAATATCTGTGAGATTTCCTTTTTTTGTGGAGTTGTAAGTTTTTATGTGAAGTAATCTATTTTGTTTTGTGTTGCCATGTTTTGTTTTTTTTATAGAAGGTTAGAATTTATTTGATTAGCGTGTCAAACATGTAATGCCAGTTTTTGTTGCTCACGCCAAAAACAAGAACAAATGTTAAGTGTGCAATAAAGAACCATATTTACAAGCTTCCCTGTGACTGCTCTACCTGGACTCGTTCCTTTGCGTCTTTGTCGGTGCCATCGTGTCTTTGGAAAATCGATCTTCAAGGTAGGTGTGCTGCATTTGCAGGAAATAAAAAAAAAAAAAAAAAAAACCTGCCCGTTTTACCCTGGAAAAGCAACTCGTCTGAGCCTTGAGATCAGACCTGGCCTTCTCATGGTTTTTCATATGTTGGTAAAATGTGAAAGGTTGACCTTCTGAAGTGAGTTGAAGCAGAGTTTTAGCATCTGACTTGAAAAGATTTAAAAAAAGATATGCAGAAGTGAAAGGGAAAAAAAAGTAGTTCAGTTTTTGCACCTGCAACAATCAAATATGACATGAAATGATGTGGTGTGAGGTTATAAGTTGACACTTCTATTGCAAGCTATTGGAGCCATTTTAATATATGTTGCCGGTACATTGATGTGTTATGTTATCTTTGCTGCACACGCTGAACTCATCGCAGGGGTCGGCCGCTCGCCAGATCCTCAAACAAATGAGCCCCGTTTTCTTTGTGCATGCGTGCTGATGAGTGTGCAAACAGCCATATTTAAACCATTAGCTATCACACATGCGTCATTCAAACTGAATTCGAAAGTACCGGCGCAGATTCTTGTAATGAGTGTTTAAAATTGGATGTCACGCCTTCTCAAACCACAGGAACTGATCAGACTGCATTGGGGGGGGGTGTTACATGAGCATGTTTAACTGAATGTTATCAACATGAGTGAGGCTCCGCTATTCTCATTGAACTTTAAATATAAACGTATGTGATGGTTTTTTTGTGAGGATGCAGTTGATGCACGAGGTGTAACACCACTATGCCTGGTAAATACAACAAAAAATAAGACGTCTTCTTGTTTTATAATAAAAAATACTTCATGCACCTCTCTTGTGTTCTGTCTCCAATTTTCACAACACACATGCAAACCTGAAAATGTAACAAAAGGAGTAAAAAACGCAGAAGCACAACCCCCCAAGGACAGGAGGCCTAAAGGTAGACCCGACACCTTAAGCAGAATCTTCCTCCTGTGCATGCACCAGCTGGACGGGGAACGGCTCAGTATGAAGTTATCTCATGACCAGCACATGGAAAATTAAATTCAGCCGCACAAAGATTTCCTCTGTTTGTCATAATGTGTACTTATGAGAGGTTTGCTGTACGCTGCCATGCAGCCTCCTGAGTATTTAACCTCATAATCAAAACAGATGTCATCTCTGCTTTACTGGGGAAGTCCACTGTATCTTAATGTTTCTGCAGTCTTTTTTTTTTTTAATTGGCGACACACTTCCCATTTCCGTCCCTGCACAGCTTTTAATAGGTTTTCTCATGAATTCCTGTGCAAAGACAAACAAGGGCAGTTTGCACGAACTTATAAAATCGCTGCTGTTATGCAGTTGTCGCTTTTGCATTGGATTCCCCTTTGCACGCCGCAGTCACAAAGACTAAAGAGTTTGAAGTAGAGGTCTCATTCCAGCTCAAACTGGGAACTGCACGAAAGCGCCGAACAAAAGGACATCTTCTTCTCTTCCTCCTTCTTTCATCTTTCATCTTGCTGGAGGACGGAGCTGCTGCTTGAATGGGTCAGTGGGGAGCAACGGTTGGCAAGGGGGGCTGTTGAAAGTGTCTTTAATATCATGCAGGAAGCGGGTAGTGAGAGGGAGCAGAGGAGTGAATGGCTGGAAGAAGAGCAGGGTGCTGGTGGTGGCTTTGGCCCCTGGGAAGATGCATCAAAGGAGCATTTGTCGCAGAGACCAGCTGGGTGTATAATCAGAGAAAAAGAAAAGGACGTAGTGTATGTGTGCACTGGTGTGTTTTGAATGGGTAGAGTGGAAGGGTTGCATCAGTGGTGACAACTTCCTGTTGAATGAATATAGGGCATTCATCAAGGTGCAGCTGTTTCTCTCTGCTTGTCTGTGTGTGAGTGTGTGAGAGAGCGTGAGAGTGGGGGTATAGTGACTTGTTTTATAGGACACAGTTGTTGCAAACTTGAGCTCAAAATGATGAATGAAGCTCTATGATTTTCTGGGCACCTGTACCGAGTGACACAGTTGAGCAGCTGGATTTTGTGCTGAAGATTGCGCTGAGGGACTGAGACAGAGGAGACAGTCACTTTTATTTATTTTGTGACAAAAGAGAATATTTCTCCTTGAAGAATCAGTAAGAAGTTGTTTCTGACTGTTTCTGAAATTTACAGGCAACCAGGCCGAGAAAATCTAATCCATTTCTCAGGGGCTTGAATCGAGGCAGACGGACTTCTTATTCTTTGCTCTTGTAGACGGTTCATGTTCCGTCCAGATGACTTTGACATTTCAAACTAACTAGGTTGGAGACTTGTAGCCGTGTTGTTGGTGAAACCTGAGTCCTTGTCCTCTCTTTGGAGGTGGTTTTTCCACGTTTTGACATAGATTACTCCTCTGTCCAAAATGTGTAGCTTACTGTCCTAATAGAAAAAAAAAAGTGTCTCTAATCCTGATGAGCTGGACCTGATGTTTAGTTTCTCAAATGTAAAGATGACAGGAGATGCAAAAAAAAAGAAGTGTCAGAGAAACTTCTCATCCACTTCAAAGCCTAAAACAAAAGCAGGTTCATTCTGAGAACAAGACACCCACTCGTGGTTAAGGGGCATCGTGTATAGATTATATACGTCAGCAGCCTTGGACCTCCTATCAAGACTGGTTCACAACCATTCACACGTTGGTTCATGTGGCCAAAACCAGGTAAAGGACTTACAGTGGACGAAGGACTCTTTAACAACCCAGAGGAGTCGTCTGAGGGTCAGAGATTTACATACGAGTTCGACAGCTTATTAAGCTCAAAATGATGAAACCTTCCTGATGGAAAGTGAAACATTTTCAAGAAACACACACTATAAAAAAAGGTTCACTTGCTTTAATTCAAACCTTGGAGTTTCCATGACCTGACCGAGAGTCTACACCAGCGTGAAAATAATCTTTCAAAGAAAACTTCCACATACTTCCATAAAACAGTCACACGACAAAAGTACATCCTTTTTCAGTTCTAAGAGTTTATGTATGAATGTAACTTAAAAAAACAACTGTTTAATAGTTGTAATTTTCTGTTTCATGACCCTCTCACCTGAGTGTAGATGATGGATGGATGGGATGTTATCAGCCTCACATCGCTCTTCTTGACAGCATCACATTCAATCTTTGAGCCTCGATTTTCTTTTTCAGGAATTCAGTTGTAGGTTTGTTTGTTTTCCTGGGGTCACTGCCCTGTTGTATGATCCCATTAAAGTTAACATGACCAGTTCAGGGTCAACTCAAGGACCTTAAGGTGCACAGGTCCTGTGGCTGCTGAACAAGCTCAAATCATCGCTGCTCCATCACCGTACGTGGTTGTTGGTTTGAGGTGTATATGTTTAGTTTTTGACAAACATGGCCCTGTACACGAAGGCTAAACATCCCCACTTTGACTTCTGTCCAGAAGATTGATCTAAAGTTCTTGTGGCAGTCATGCAAACCTAAACCAGCTGCCATGATCCTGTTTTAAAGGAAGTGTTTTAATATTTTTACATATGGAGATGTTTTCTAACTGTACTGTCACAAACTTTAAACGTCATCTTGATAATTGAGACCCTTTGGTTTCTCTTCATTTAGAACCCGATCACATTTATGGACAGTAACAGCTGAATCTCTAAGATCATTGCTGATGTCTTTCCTCCTTGGCATTGTCTTAAACATCTGAACAAAATCCTGCTTATATGAAATTCATCACACCTTGCAGCATGTCGTAAATTTGTTTTCCACAAACACTTCCTGCATTTCTGACGAGTTCTTGTTGAATAAATAATGACACGGTGCTTTTTCACGAGGTTATCTGTTGCTGGTGACTCAAAAGTCTTCATTCCAGGAAAAGAAGAAGGAAGAGGAGGACAGGTCAACAGGCCAACAGCTTACTCGTCACTCACATCCACATTGATGCGCAAATGTCACTATAAGAAATAAAACTGCTGAAGCATCTATCACGCCGCTGCCGCTCAGGAAAAGAAGTGATGAATGTTCGTCTGCAGTGAAGTCGACCCTCCTGCTGCCGCTGTTGCGTCTCCGTGTTGAGCGATCCAGACAGGTGTGAACGCTGTAAGCCTGCTGTGTCACCTAATGCTGACAGAGAATGTCTAACAGGTGTGTGTGTGTCTGTGTGTGAGAGCTCTCGGTCGAGATTTCCCGTGTCAGATTTGACCACCCCACCCCCATCTGTGGTCTGTATTCATGTCAAACCAAATTTACTGTAAATGGAAGTTCGGGCGCTGAAACTGGGGGAAAAAAAACAGCTTGTGTTTGCTGCACTGTGGTGTGGTGGGAAGGTGTGTGTGTGTACTTTTGGAAACGTTTCTGCGATTAAAAATATGTTTTTACCGAACTTATTGAGAAAAAAAGATTAATCAAACAAGCTTTAACGGCAGTTTTAAATTCTGGCCTTCAATGACTTCCAAGGAATTTGTGAAACAAGCTAAACCTGAACAGAAGTGTCACCTTGATGCACTTTCGTAACGTGTAATAACTTTACAAAAGCAGGGTGAAGATGCATGTAAAGTTAAGTTTTTTTTTTATTGTGTTTATTGAAAATCTTGATACCACACTGAGACACAAATTCAATTTAAAGTCTGGAACACTCCTGCTGCTGAGCATAAATGTACATCAGCGTTTTCCTGCATTAAACATTTTACGGACCTTCAAAATACGTACGTTAAATTCTGTTTGCACATAAAAGTGTGTGTAATAAAAACAATCCATTTTATGATCTAAAAGTAAATAAATGATTTATTTTCTATGTAGTTCATGTAAACTGGATTATTTATTGTTTGACTACTGCAGCCTGATATATGTGAAAGATCAGCAGCAACATTTGTTTATACACATTATTCATTTTCGATACACTTTTGTGCTCTCACGAATGTGCTCTAAAAGAAAAAGTGAAACATTGATCTTCTCGTTTTTCCACTTCATTTGAAGCCTGTGGCTTTAGGTTTACGTTCTGATTTACTTCATGATGAGGTCATTTTTACCTCGTATCGTGATTTGAATCGATTTTAACATTCACATTTTTGTGAGTAGGGTCTTTGACTTGAATACAGTATTTCGCCAATTAAAAGCCCATTAGTTTAATATGCTAAATCAACTTGGACCCCAGAAAGAACCACGTGGCTATTCGCTGCAGGCCTTTATTTATTTACTTTTTAACTTTTTCTTTTAGAGCTCTGCTCCGCGTATTTTACGATTCAATGCTTAAATATAGCGTCATACTTTCTATTTTTCTTCCCTCTTACGTTGTCGTTTATGTCCCTTTACTGTCCATTCTCTTCCATGTTTACCTGTCCTCCGGTGTGATTAAAGGCAATTCAATTCTACTCGTCTGGACATCAAATTGGCGCGTTGCGAGTCGTTCCCTCTGACACTTCCGTTTTCTGTCAAAATAAGAGCAGCCACCATTTAAGATTACAGTACACCCTATTTTCTAACGTTGGCTTGCTGCTCTTATTTTGACGGAAAACGGAACTCCTGTAAAAATAGAGTGAATAGCCTTGACTTTGGGTTTACCTCATAATAATGAAAATAATCGCCCCGGCGGTTATTCGGGTGGGCGTTTAATACGCAAAACGGGTGATGACCGCAGGCGTTTAAAAGAACCACGCGGCTATTTGCGGCCGGCGATTAATCGGTGAAATACAGGATTTTAGTCCACGTTTATAATAATCTAAAAATGGGAAAAACATAAAAAAAATAAAAAAAGAATTAAGAACATCCAAAAGTGCACAACATGTATCATCAATAATATGCCTAAAGAAAGGATAAAAGCTGTTATACATTAAAAGCCCCCCAAAACCCCCAATAAAATATGATCAGGTGTCTTCTGTTTTCATTTCCTCTTTTACCATTGAGACATGAAAACTGAAAGCCTGAACACCAAAACTGAGCATTAGTTTGACTCACTACATTTCCATCCAGCATCCAGGCCACCCGCTGCTTCAGCAGCCATAAAATAAAGATTTTACTGACATAATTATCTATTCCATTATCCAGTTTTATTACAAAACTTAACAAGTTAAAATTGCACTGCAGAATGATTATTTCTGAAACATCTGTATCTGGTCTGAGGAGTTTGTTGTCTGGAAGCAGGCTGAGAGAGCAGCTAATGAGATTAATTACACCTCTGCTACAATATGTCAGGTTGGCCGTGTCTAAAAGCTACACTCTCACTTGCTGTTTTAAGGCCTAACTGAGTTCACACTCTCAGGTTTTGGCAGCAGACGGTGCAATGAGAGCACCTGTGACTCAATCCAGGTAGCCACAACAGCGCTGCGCAGGTAAAGCTTTTTACCCCAAAGCTGCATTTTTATTTCTTTTTTTCACTGTTTAATCTTTATATTTGCATATGGAATTGTTAACATGAATACATCAGAATTATACGCCAGGAACCATCACACCCCACAACCGCGGGGAGGAAAACCATTGATTATAATTATGAATTAGGCTAATTAGAAGTTTCTAATAGCATAATTATGCATCCATTGTATGCATGTCAGCAGCTGCAGTGCTGTGATTCTCTTAGATACCCATTCACGTTTTCTGAGCCGCTTCTCAAATTCTAAAAGCTAAACTTTGGCAAACTCCGGGCTGATTTAGCATTGGCGGTTTGTATGGAATAAGCAGTGTAGATACTAACTTTGCGCTGCTTTGAACCCCTTTTTGATGTGGCTTTCTTTGTCTTGTTTGGTTTTAATTCATCATTATTGAGCTCACTTTCCTGTTGCTGTTGCTGGTGTCACAGCAGGGCTTTCATGGTGGAGTTCTGTCACGCTAAAGTAAACATCAGGAAGGGCGGGTCACCGTAAAAACACACACAAGCGCACGCAGATGAAACTTTGCTTTGACGGAGGCTCAGGCTTCTTTGATAGGAGTTGACCTTCCTGTGTCTCTCCAGCGGTTTGAGCCGTAGACATGGCAGCCGTGTAAACATTGCCTGCACGCAGTGGCACAGAAACACAAATGGAGCCAGCAGAACAACCTTCCTTCCTCTTCGTCTGTCTGAGTCAAGCTGAGAATCTCTGTCTCGGTGCAAAAATAACTCCCGATACTTCTTATCAGGGAAGTGGGTGAGCTGATGCGTGTGCACATGCATGTATGAGTGGTCCGTGTGTGTGTCTGTGTAGCGTGTGCAGGTGTGCTGGCGTCAAGGCTCACTTTGAAAAAGCACAAAGCTCTGAGTGGGTATCTGTGTGTGCGAGTTCACCGCGGCAAATGAAAATGCTGACCCAATTTAACACACCTGTGTCTCCCTGCACTCTGGCCCAGCACTTAATCACACAAACACAGACGACGCAGCCAAACTCCAGCGGAGTCCAGCTCTCTAACAACATTTTCATGATGCCATGTTGTGACTGTGCAGATAAATTACGACAGTTGAAACACACTCTATCTTTCGCAGCCAAAATCGCAAAATAATACGTGTGATGCTAAAGTGTGCTGACGCAGACGTACAGTGGAAACAGCAGGTGAAAGTTATTCTGGGATTATTCGTTTCCAGGTTTGTTCTTTTCATGTTTGTGTCATACGTTGAGGATGCGCCTCCACACTGGGTGTGTTTCCCCTCAAGGCAGAGCTCCCAGCATGCCGGTGAGGTCCTGGCGAGATGTTCTGTGCCGCGTGGCCTCACACTGAGCGGCTAGACGCTAATGAACTTCCTGCCGTAAGACCTCCACACACAGGCATAATCTCATCCCTGTCCCTGACTCATAAAGAGATCCCAGATAAGCATGGTGCTAATTTGTTCTTCTGTGTGTTCGGTAAGACAAATGACTACATTGTTCCCGGATTTGAACCTCCTGCATGCTTCTGCAATAATTACGGACTTGCAGTGGGAGTGCGCATTAGAAAAAGGGCTCTTTTTTTTCCTTTTCCCCCTTTTTGTCTTGGATTCATTTGTCTGGTCAGATCTGCATTCACAAATGCAGACCCATCAGCATACGCTCACTCACACGAAATAAAACAGAGACAGAGTGCTTTTGACGGTATTAATGCGTGTTTCTCAGTCCAAGTGACGATGTTGGCTCATTAGTATTTTTAAACTACAATGTAAGAAGTAAAACTTTCAAAAGCAGAGAATTCGAGAATATCTTCTTTTCTGAAATGGAACTTGGCTTCTTGTGCATTATGGTCCCACACAGCGAATGATTTTGGATGGATGTAGATGAAAGAATCCAAGGAA
>JBAMYA010000015.1:3765929-3779268 GCA_037176975.1 Arrhamphus sclerolepis | reverse complement strand
TATCTATCTATCTATCTATCTATCTATCTATCTATCTATCTATCTATCTATCTATCTATCTATATATATATATATATTTTTTTTTTTAACACACCCATTCAACATTCACAGTGTTGGAGGAAAAAGTGAACATTTGTTGGATATCTGGCATAAATGACTGTCTTGAAGTCCTCTTTGGAAACTCATTTTCCTCTCCATGATAGCAAGAAGAAGTTATGATTTTCCACCATACTTCATTTTTTTGGATAATACTTTGATGTTTAGTGCCAGAAATAGTGCCGAGTATTCTTCCTGAACAATTCAACTTTTGTTTCATCCATCCAGTTTTCCCAGTAGCATTGCAACTGCAGATTGCCAAGGTGCTCTTTCACATGTCAGGCATGCAGGAATGTCTCTCTGTCTTTTTTCCTTCTGTTTTATATATTTGTTTCTTTTTTGGAGACTCTTGTTTCTTCACGGTGTTCTGTCATGGATACTGCAGCTGTTATATGACTAGATGCTTGGTAGTTCAAGTGGTGTTTGCAAGCGATTTTGTATCCCTCTTTCACCTCATGCAGATCATTTACTCTTGATTGCAGCTTCAGAGATCCATTTTTGTGAGTCACGGTTCACATCGGCAGGTGCTTCTTACGATCCAAACTCATATTATCTATTAGACTCCAAGTGTGCAAACTACCGACTTCAATTAGCTTTCATCTCAGTAATTAACCTGTGGGTTCACTTACTTTTGCTCCACCCCTGTGGATATTTAAGTGGGTGATCAGGTTTTTTTTTTTTTAAATGAGTTCTCTTTAATTTTGGAGTTATAAGTCACTATTTATTTCACATATCATATAATAGCCCTCATCTTCTGCAAGCTGTTATGTGGTTATGTTGTGCTGCCACTGTCTCTGCTTCTTTCCCCTTCTGTCTGCATTTCCGGGAGTGGGGGGGAGCCGGACAGTGAACAGAGTGTTTTTTGGAGGCAGCTTGGGAAGCAAAGGCAAAAGGCAGAGAGGAGGGAAGAAAAAAGCTTCCATTCACATCCTGATAATACTCTATTCATGAAACCCCATGTGCTTTTATTATTTAAAGCATTCTCCCAGCACAGAAAGCTCCATCCTGTCTCATTGTGGAGCCATCATCTGAGGAGCTATTTCCACAGAAGCAAAAAATAGTCCCATTTGAGAAATACTGATTATTTAAAATGGGACCCCAGGGCCTCAGTGGAGGGGAAGACCGGATTCCACAGGCTTCACATCCTAGTAGAATATTTTTTTTCTTCTCCTTTCCTTCATTCAAACTCTGCTTGATATTGCTACACAAGCTTTGAATACTGACTGTCAGTTACTGTGGAGTGTAATGCACCAATTGTCTCCATGAAACTATGTAATTAGGCTCGTTGGACTTGTTTTAAAGGCCAAGTGGAGGTAATATCTCTCATTTGAAACAATGACCTCGCAGTACAACTGTATGGTGAGATTATTTTAACACGCTTCTTATTTATCACCTAGCATGAAATGAATTGTTTGTGACAGCTGAAGGAGAAAAAAAAGGCATAAAAAATAATTAGTTTTTGTGAAGTTGGCCTTGTGTAGATGATGCACATGAATGGGTTTAAGCATGTCTTTCTCATTTGGATTACAGCGTATTGCTTTGCTTGCTGGTATTATTTGCTCCCATCATCTCATGTGCCTTGACACCCCTATTGTTCCCGCAGCCAAATTACACCAAAGCTGAACTAACTGAACAAGTACTGATGGAAATGCAATGCTTTGACTCTCCACTTCATTAGCTCTGGTTGCTGATGACTTTGTCAGCATACAGGAGTGGAGTGCTGCAGGATGTGGAGACACTTTACAAAAGGCAGGGGCCTCTGTGGGAGAGAGCGATGGATGTGAGGTTAAGTCTCGGAGACAAGAAAAAGAGACAGATACTGCAAGAAAAAGACCTCAACTTTTCACATGTACTTTATGTGTGCAATCAGGACGATGGTGCTAAATACTGGCAATCACAGGAGATTCATCAGAGCCTTCTTTTCTTGCCAAAGACGGCAGTACACACTGTAATTATGTAGACATCAGCCTCTATGACTGCCACCCGGGCTGGTTGTAATTTTGCCCAATTTACATTGAAAGACTTCAAAGGGCCTATAATTTGAATCCATTCAGCATCACGGTGATGTGTTAGCACTGACTGTCGCACATTTGTACTCGCGTAAAATCAGCACATGGACTAAATATCTGCTGTAGGGAGGTTTTATGATATGCCATTGATGCTGTATCAAGGTTGGAATGACATTTTGGGGACTTTGACCTGTAGTTCAGTTCATTTGGTTTTATTTGACCTTTATTTTTGGTCCACATCACAGTGATTTGACATATAGCAAGTGCAATACAAAATGTTCAAATATTTTTTAATTATAAGCATATGTAGTGAAGATTTGATATTATGAATGTTTATAAAAGCACGCAATATGATAGTGAGATGAGAAAAGTAAAACATACAGTCCTGAGTAAAATGTTTAAATGAATATTCTAGAGTTAAAACAACCCTAGGTCTGTTATTAGAAGGTAATGAGTTTAATTTTTTTTCTGGGAACCAAAACCAAGTGAAGTGAAGCAGTTTTGAGTGATAACAGAATATGTGTCTGCAGCAAAATGGCAATTACCACTTGGAGCAATCGACCTATGTCAAAATAAATTGCTATTTTAAGCTTCTAACAAGATTCAAAAATGTCAATCCACTTACATGGTAGTGTGGAGGCCCTTACAGATGAACCAAAGTAGCTTGAACCTTTTACTCATACAGAAAAGGCTCGAAAAGAACTATTTGTACAGTCATCTCCTTCCACTTGCTGTCATAAGTTATAAGTTTGAACTGAATCTCATGGAAACCACTGTCAGGAGTTGGGTTTATGCTCTCTGCTTCAAGGAACTGCATTAGTACTTAGATATTTATGATAAAATAACCAAATGTTAGAAGCAGCTTCAAATATTCATTTATTTTGACTGATTGGCCTGAAGGCTAACATTACCTGCTGTTTTTGATGCATGTATTCTCATTCAAAGCTGCTTTGATTCACATTGTTTTGTTTAAAGTCCTTACCATCAAATAACTGACCTAGGGTTGTTTTAGGTCTGGCCTGTTCTTTTAAGTGGTAAGTACTAAATTTATCTTTGTGGCCATAGGTTCTAATGCTAGTGCAAAGAGTCAATAATTGTATCTGGTGTACATTTTGTATGGGAAATCAGCCAATCTGTGAAAATGAAGAAAGTAAAAAGTGGCGGTGAAAGGTTCCTCTGCTTCACCATGTGTCTGACCACATAACAAGACCGCCGTGGCTTCTCTGATGCTCTCTTATGTTTCCCTCCCCCGCGCCGTCTCTTCCTCCTCTCTCAGGGCTTCTTAATGACTAACCTGTCAGGATTAGCATCTCTCCTTATTTCACACTATGGTATCCAGCTTCCTCTTCATCCTCTAATGAACATCCCTGACTCCAAGGACAGAGCACAGAGAGGTGAAGACAGATGAAAAGCTCAAAAGCACACATCACAGGCGGGATTCACATTTCAGAACCTGCACCTCCCGCGTCGAGACATAGTGTTTTTTTTTTTCTCTCTTTTTTTTACCTCTTCCCATTTCCTTTAAACATCCTCAGTCGTTGTCAGCTTCCAGTGGATAGGACAACTAAATTTATCACTGCACAGGCCTAATGAGTTGACCAGTCTCGGTGTATTGATCCCTGGGATATCAACAGCACACCATTGTAAAGTCTAATACCTTTTTCTGTATATCCGTGGAAAAAAAAATGCTAAGGAATATCAAATTAAATCTTTTTTTTTCTTTTTTTAAAGTGAGAGAGGGTCAGCTCAAAAGCCACTGGCTGGAGCCACCCCAGCAAATGCATTCATTAGATAAAAAGCAAAACCTTATCTCCATCCCCCGCACAATCCTCTTCTCTCCTACAGCTTGTGTTACATGTGTCACATTTATAGAAATAACATCCCTTTCATCAAGGGAATTAGTGTTATATTTCAGGTTGTCTTAAATCAGAAGAGGAGCTTATAGCTTATTAAAGTGTCGTCACGGCACCACCACTGAGGATGCTGCCGGATTTGGCAGCCTTCTTCTGAGTCTGGATCGCTCAGATCTTTTTCTGGGCTGAGGTTAGATTAGGCGTTGATCTGAAAGGCTAATTTGATGCCACATTACAGCTGTGAAATTCCAACACTGTACGCCTGTCACTTAGTAATGTGAGCCGGACAACTGGCTCTCAAATTCGAAGAAATCAGTTATGTACATGTAGTTGCCAGAACAACCCCTGGTGAGCTGCTGAACAGTGAGGCTGGTAATGAGGTAAAAAAAAAAGTGTCAGTTTCTTATGGAACTCAATGGTATCTACGGGAACCAGAGTAAATCTCAAAAAGAAAGGAAATTGGATGGCTGGGTAGGTTAACCTGAAGAAGCTACAAGTTTGCTTTGCAGATCTGTGCCTTCTCAGTATTCCCTATGCTCATTCCTTCTCCCAGTTATTCCACCAATAGTTTAACTGGTCTGGTCTTGTGCTGGTCAAAATGACTGGAATATAGACTGGAATTTCTTGTGAGGTTCAGCACTTCTACAAACTCAGTTCCAATGAAGTTGGGACGTTGTGTAAAACTGATAAACTTTATTGTTGTTTTTTTTTGCAAATATTCACTCACAGGCATCAAATTCAAAATGAGTGAATATTATTAAATTGAACATTAAATATCTTGTCTTTGTGGTGCATTCAATTGAATATAGTTTGAAAAGGATTTGCAAATCACTGTATTCTGTTTTTATTTACATTTTACACAACATCCCACCTTCATTAGAAGTGAGGTTGTACATTCTTCCCCGTTTTCTCCTTCTCTCCCACCAAATCAGGGCATCTATTCTTCTCACATCTTTCAGCCACGTCATCAGTCACATAAGCACAGATGTGTAACTTCTTTACTTTGGAGAGATAAAAGCGAGCACAAGTTTTTCAAATGTGAAGAAAAGAAAAAAGTGAAACAGGATTAGCAAAAAGAAAAAAGAAGTGGGAAAGAAAGCATGAGCTGTAAAATAACCCCATCATTAAACGCTTCTGTGTCTTTTGAGCAGCAAATAATCCAATCCCTCACTGAGAATGATGATGACACCTAAATTAGTCATGAAGAATGTGACAGCTGAGAGGGCAGGCAGGATACCACATGTGATTGGAAGTAATTACCGTTCAGTAGAAACCCATATTCACAATCAAACCACACAATACGCACTGACAGTTCGTACATAGACTCTATATTTTCAGGGGTTTCTGATATTGACTGTTGCTTTAATGTTTAATTTACATATTTCACATCCATCCATTTTCTATAACTGCTTCCTCCTGTTCACGGTCAAAGGGGGAGAGGGGAGTTTCCTCATCTGTCATCACGGTCATCACAAGGCATCACAGAGACAAACTGAACAAACAACCAACCAACTCAGAATCACCAGTAAATGTAACATGCATGTTCTTAAATTCTGGGAGGAACAGGTGACACTATTGACCACCACATCCCCACGCTGTCCCAAATGTACAAATCAAATGTGTTGCACTGCAATGTTTACATATTAGTAATAGCTAAGTGATAAATTAAAGCTGTCTAATTGGATGCTCACTGGCAAAGGAGAACTCAGAGACACGTTCAGGAAAAGAAATGCTCATGTTGGCTCGCAACGAGACAATAATAAACAAAGCTGCAGAAACCAGCACTGTTACGGCCGCAGTAAAAGCAGCACGTCTTATTTAAAGTTAAATGAGGCATTTTAAAAACCACAGGACAGTTAAAATTGAACTGTTTTTCAATTTATCCAATTTCCTCCACATCAAAAGAAGTTTGGTGCTCTTGGCAGTTGATGGTTCCTGGTTATGCAAATGAACACTGTGCAGCTGTAAACACTGAAGAAAAAAATGGAGAAACAGCTGGGAAATTCAATTATTAACTTTCATTTTAAATCATGTTCCACTTCTCTGTGGAAACTGTAGGTCTATTGTTTACTTGAGGACGCCACATCAGACAGAAGTCAAGCAGCTTTCAATCTCTAACACAGTATTTTACAGCTCCATTCAGCGAGGTCCAGATATTGTCTTAATCATTGAGCTGAGTGGGTTAAGAAGGGCTGTAATTACCTGCAGCCACATCAAGGGTCAGCCGTCAATCTCCTCACCTGTTGATTAGTCTTCCTGAACAAACTCCCAGCCCACAGGGAACAATATTTGTTTTGTTTTTTTTCCTGCAGCAAACTTTACTTTGCTGATGAGGAATTAATTAGACTCAATGGCTGTATAAATGTTTCATGGAATAGTGTTGTGAAAGGATTAGATTACCAGGAATGCCTGAAAACCTTTTTTTTTTTTTTTTAATTAGAGGAAAGCAATGTTTGGCAAACAGACTGCATGATTAAAAAAATAAAATTAATTCTGTAATTGTGATGAGACACAAATGAAAACAAACAACTGCCGAATCATTTTTCGTGGCATTTTTCTGCAAACCTCAGATTAGTATGAAATCAAACTTCTGTCTTATTATGTTGTAGCTGTTGTCGCCTGGCAGCCGTATCCATCCACCCTTCCCATTGAAAGCTGTGTCCACCTGTACAGAATGTACCAAACAAACCACATTGACATGGAGGCGGGCTCCATACGTTCATGCATACAGGTGCTTCCAAGAGCCACAGTAACCACAAACATGCCTGGAGGGACATGCTTCATTTCCTGGATATGTTTCATGTCGATCCAGTGGGGCCCACAGACAGTTTCTTCCCACATCTGTTGGTACTGACAGGAAACCAAAGTTGGATCTAGAGAAATCAGAGTAATTATTTGTAATGAAGAGGAAAATAACAAAAAAGAATTAAGGATTAATCAAATTTGATGTTGCTGCTGTTTTAATTTGGTCCTCTGAAAGAATGATGTACCAAGAAAGTTCATTAGATCAGGCTGTCAGGAGGGTTTCCTGTCAGCCTTCACACTAACCCACCACATATATGCAGACACAAAGAAAAGAAAAAAAGATTACAATAATCATCTAGTTAAAATCTGATATCAAGGCAGTGCTAATTATTATTATTTTATTTAATTATTATTTTTTGCGCCAAATGAAGGAGAAAAAATTCAAAGTTGTCTTTTAGCCTTGTTGTGTTGTTTCTTCAGCATACTATGACTCAGCTTTTATCTGCATTTGCATTATCTTTAATTCCTTGAACAATCTGACAACAAAAGTCTATTACATGTTTGCCAACTTTACTGACTTAAAAAAACAAAAACAAAACAACCTTGTCGTGAGTGTATCTTTGCTGCTTTTAGCATTGGCATAGGTTAATTTGCTCTCAGTCATAGGTTTTAGAGTAAACTAAACATTTAGAGCACTTTGAAAAATGCCTAATAGAAAAAAAAACCTGTTTTGTTGATGAGATTCTTATCTCAGTGAATCTTATCACAAGTCATAAAAACTATGCTGTAGTGCTTCCTCCTGTTTTCTTTCATTTATTTAATATGACCGTCATGTTAAACTTGAGCTGCAAAGTTTGATTGTGACAGATTTCTTTGCAAAGTCATGAGTCCAGTGCATCATTTATTTAAACTGAATAAAAAGGGCTTTATAGAGTCAAATGTCTTGTGATTCAGAGACTAATTCAGGCTCATATAACAAACTGAGCAGGTAATGAAAACAATATTAAGCAGAGACAGACATTTTTAATATAATTTATCTCAGACTTTCAGGCCAAAATATGTGTAGGCAGATATGAGAGGTCACCTTGTCCAATCAAGGCTGAGAAATTATCTGTGCCTGTCAGAAGAGTTTAAAAGGTTGTGGCAGCGACAACTCTTAAGCCCCTTTTCTTCATTTTGTTCTTAGTGTTCACTGTGATTGGGGCACACAGGATGGAGTTGATGACTGCCGTCTCAACAGCTCCTGTGGTGATCCACATGTTTCTCAGCTGCAGAAGGTCCATCCTTCCGTCCTCTGCTGGGCCTTTTCAGAGAAGCAGATATTAATCTTCTGTACTTCCGGTCTCAGGTGATTGAAGATAAAAGAAACTTGAAAGAGTCTTGTTGGATTGTGAGTGGAGGCAGTGCCTGCTTAAGCACATTTCCATTTCCACACAGCATGCATTTTGCTGAAAAATACAGAAAAGAAGAGTTGTTCATGCGTAAGTCAGCATGTATTTTACTTTGAGTCCTCGAGGGTTTCAAAGAGCTCCACAGCTGTGTTTCTGTGACTGAGGGAGTGACTGACTGGTTGGTGATGCCAGAAGATTTAAGCAGAGAGGACACTCTCAGTCCCTGATGCACACACCGCAGAGCACCCACACAATGGAGTTAGTGAATGAAGTCTATCTGCCATAAACTAAATCCCTCTCACTCTCTGCAACTCCCTCCATCCCCTTTCAACCCCCCACCCCCCTTCTTCAGTGCACACACACACACACTGCAGATGGGCACACTCACATACAATAAAATGCTATTTAACTTTGCTGAATACCCAAGTGCAAGACCCCTCCACCCCCAACACACACGCATACACACATCGTGCCCCGACCCAGCCCATCCCTTCTTCTCTCTCACTCCCCCTCCTTCCATCCCTCTCTCATACTGATGCACTGGCTGGGATTATGCGCGAAAGGCTGTGTGCCCCCCCCCATCTCCCGCTGTGCCGGGCTGTGCCGTGTGCTGCCGGCCCGTGTCTGCATGGCTGACTGTATTAAACATAAGCTGCTTTACTTGATAGGGCTCTATCCAGCTTTAATTACCACAAACTCACAAAGTCTGCGGACAGCACTCCTCGCTCCTGCCACTCTGCCGAACAAGCAGGGCAAAAACCATTCATCAGTAATTCTTTGAACAAAGGAAAAGAGAAAAGAGGATGATGACATATACAATTCACATTTAGTTTCAGTGCCAGTGACTATGATGATGGGGATGATGATGATGGTAAGACTTAACTCATTATCGCAGCCATTGTCACAATGATGCCTGAAAGCATGGGTGACCTGGAATCACTCAGTTCTGTTGCAATCCAAGCACTAAAACTAATATCATATTGTGTGAACACACATATTAGAGTAATACCCCATTGAAATACATCACACAATTCCCTGCAGTCAAATTGGAAAAATGTGCCCAGAAAAAAGATCTCCCCCACATAAGATAATATTTCACTGGGGTTTTATTAAAAGCGACAGTCCTGATCTGTAGAGGGAGGCATCTGTTGTGCAGAGCTGAGAATTAGTATTTAGTTGACTATGTTGTCTGCAAAAATTCTCTGATGACTAGAGTAGTTGGCCTCATTAAAGAGGGAGCTAACAGGGAGTGTAGAGAACTGAAACAGGACTTTGTGTGCAGCTACCAGGGAAACTGACTCCTGATCATTTGTGGTGGATATCCTTTGGGATATGTTTTTTTCTCCCCACACTAGTGTGCATCCAGGGAATGGAAAATGAGATACTGGACTCTTTCAAAAACCTGAGCGCTCACCTGCACAATAAACTGGACTAAACAAACAATCAGATGCACTTTAAAAGAAAGGACAGAGCAGTTTCCATCTGCAAAAGAGAAGCAGGTGCTTTGGAGTGCAAAGTGCACTTCTGAGGACATTCTATGGCATTAGCCATCTTTTATGGACGGGCGACTCATGAAGTGAATTGGCTTGTAAGGAAAACCAGCTCCGGCCTGGGATTAACCCTGGATCCTATAGAGATGGTGGGAGACTGACGGGTGACAGGTGAGCTGTCATCCGTGACAAGGAATGTGTCCCATGTAAGGCACTGTAGCAGCTCTGGGCAGCTTGTTCACAGGATGGTTCACCCATGGTGCATGAAGATACCACTGCTTCTTCCTTCCTGCTGCCATCAATCTTTTCAGCCCTCTTCAAGGAGACCATACAGGTCACAAGTCAAGGACTTCATGAACAATCCCAGACAATGAAAACAATTACTGGGATATATGAATGCACCGTATATGACGTATATGACATACATCATGTGCAGCTGCAGTATCTCACACTGAAAACATGAGCTTACATGCGCAGTTTAATACATTCAGCACTTCAAGTCATCAGTATGATATTGAAACTCAGGTATCCAAATTAGTGTAGCTGCTGTATTGTTCGTCTATTGGATGCTTCTCTTTATTATGTGCCTTATGCTTATTTGACACTGATTTTTTTTCATAATTTGTAACATTGAAGCTTGACACATATTGGTTTGTAATACATGCTGTATTTTCTATGTGGTATACCACTGGCTCTACACTTGTTGCTGCTTCACGCCTCAAATTTGCAGAGTAGGACTAATAAAGGATTATCGTAGCTTAGCTTAGCTTAGCTTAGTTTGGTTTAGCATGAAGGTAGATTTGCACAGCAAAAAACCTACAGTTTTTATATCCTGCTATAAGAAGAGATTAAAACAATTGTCACAGATGTTAAGGTGACTAATTATTTGTATTAATTACCTGCTAGTAGAAGTAAGACGGAAGTGTCATTGGTATTTACCCTTCATTTGACTCAACAGTGATGTTAGTTCAAGGCTTTTTCTGATTATTCTTTTTTTTATGTATATTTATATATTGGTATTTTGTGCTGCTTTTATTCATTTTGTTTCTATTTTTTCATCTTAACAACTGTTGCAAAGCCCTTTGAGATTCATTTGTGTATGAAATGCTCTATTCAAGTAAACTTACACCATGCAGGTTACTCTGATAACAGAGGAAGACAACAAACACCATTTAATGGTTTTAAACCCATGTTCCAAGAACATGTTGATTTTCAGGTGTTTGTGCGAGTGAATGTGAGTGTGTATTGATGTTTTGTCTTGTTAGTTTTTTTCTGTGATGAACTGGCAACTTGTCAAAGGTGTGTCTCCCCTTTCTCCCCCAAAGGCAGATGCCGTAGACTCCAGAGCCCCGGTGACCCTGAACAAGAGCGGGTAGAGAAAATGGATGGATGGAGCTGAAATATGTAAATAAACCCAACAGCCAACCAGCTTTGGTTTTACAGTTAGGAAAGCAAAGTGTCTGCAGTTTTTCCAGGAAATCGAGAATAAATGGTCCAAACTAAAGCTGGTAAAATAAAATAAAATAAAATAAATGGTTAAGAAAAGCTGTTCAGGAATCTGCATATCATAATATTTTGATTGACCGAGGCTGTCAAAAAGAAAAAAGAGATTAAGGACCATTCTGAGGTAAGGAAAAACTTCACACTTATTGGAGTGGTTTAAAATTGAAACAGACTCTTCTTAGTCAGTGAGTCCCCCCCCCCCTGAGATTTTGCTCATGGCTCATGGCCCAAGCTTCACACAACCACACACACATTTCTGAAAGGATATGGCATACCGTTGCTGTGAAATGTTCATGTGTCAAAGAGATATGCTCTGATATGTTTTCTTGTTTTGTTTTTTTTTTCTCCTGAAAACCCACAGCTCATAGAGGTCTTAATCCAGCCATGCTTAAAACCAACCATTCTGGAAACATAAAGGGCATTTAAATTCTGCCCGTGACAATACAACGAAGCTGAGCGCAGACAATAACTGCTCAAAGAAGACTTTAGGATGTCACAGTTCTGTTCCATAAATCAATTTTCCTAAAGTGCTTAGTCAAAGCCAGTATAACGGCTTACACTGTAGGAGAGAGGGTTAATGGAGATTGGGCACACAGCCATGAGTACAAAGTTGAGCGACCATAAATTCATCCACTAGTTATGCATCTCACAAAAGCATGCTGACCTGACTTATAGCCTGAACTAAAATAGTTTTTGTGTTCTGGCTGTGGTATAAAGAGGAAACATCTGAGTAGAAGCTTTAACGGAACAAATTACTCAGATTTAAGGCAGCTGGTATGAAGAAAACAAGAAAGTAGGATCAGTTTTTTGTGTGGTTGTTGTCACAGTAGTCCCACAGCCCCCTGGGAAAGACCTCGCTGCCAGCTGTCAAAGAAAATCATCTGTTTTTCACTTATTTTCACCTATAAACCATTTCTTTGTTTGCTGTTTTCTTTTCCCCACATTATTTTCACATTAAATTTCACATCAAATCTTTTGCTTGGATTGTTTTGGACAACTTAGACATCAACAGGAAGAATAATACATATCCATGTGGGACAGACGTGAGGTTCTTTTTTCTGTTCCAAAAAGTCATATCAGCAGTCAGCTGTGTTTTCTTTGAGTACTTGAAGGCTTAAAATCTACAACTCAAACCAGCTTCGTGCCTGTTTAGCTGCGGTCACTGTGATCACTTGACCTCACTCTCTATTTTTGATTTTTTTTTTTTTAATTGTCTGTGTCCCTTCTCTGAGATGTTTATGCTTTTCAAGGCTGTTTCCTCGATTTGGCTTCACGCAGAGAACCGCAGGGCTGTGAGAGCATCGTGCTGTTTGATGTAAAAAGCTGACCTAATTACCCACTAACAAGTCATACTGAAACGCAGCTGAGTACCGACATCTACTTCAACTTCATCAGTGGCTGCACTTGTGAGATGCTGTTGCCAGGTAACCTGTAAAACCTCCATGACCTCGAAAGCACTGCTTATGTGTTTTATAAAATCTGTTGCACTGTAAGTCATCTATATGCACCACTATCTACCCAGAAATGATGACATTAAATTCGTGGGTAGAGATCGACCTTATTTATAGTTTAATGTAAGCTTCATGTCTTTCGTTATGGGATGTGTACTTTTGAATCCAATTTTCTAAACCTTTATATCTCTACCCAACACTAGAAATTATAATGATGCGTTTATTTACCACAGAGCTAGGAACAGCATCACACCTGCGCTAGCGACAAGATCTGCTATTAGTAAAATCAACCAAATGTTGACTTTGTTAATGTGTGTAGAAGCTATATTGAATTTTGAATAAAAGGTATATGAGATTTATCTAAGTATGACTGAAATGCCCAGGTGTGTTTTTGAGATAGCTGTTTTACTGGGGATAAATCAGTGGAGAGTTTTGTAGATTTAGATGGCAAAGCTTCCCATAATGCATTTCACATTAACCACTGGATACAATGGAGGACAAAGGAATAAAAGAGAAAGTCAAAACAAAGCTGTTGTTTTATTTTTTCCTTCCAAAACTGAAAAAAAAAACCAAAAACTGGATGTTTTGTAAAACATAAATAAAAACAGAAAGCAATGATTTGTAAATCTCATAAACCCATATTTTATTCCCAATAGAAAATTAAGAACATATCAGATGTTGAAAATGAGAGATTTTAACATTTCAGGGAAAATATTAGCTCATTTTGACTTTGATGGTCTCAAAAAAGTTGGAACATGGGCAACAAAAAGCTGGGAAAGTAATTGGCCCAAATCAAAAACA
>JBAMYA010000015.1:3744174-3765829 GCA_037176975.1 Arrhamphus sclerolepis | reverse complement strand
GTGTGTGTATGTGTGTGTATGTATGTATATGGACAGTAGATCTTTCATTACTGTAGACTGCTGAGTCCATAAATAGGGTAATGTATAAGAATCTGAACCTGATATAGTATATAATATAATATAGGCCCACACAAATCAATTAAACAAAAATGTTTATATATGTGACAAAATAACATTAATAACATGTGAATGCCAGGATGCAGGTTTTACCTGTCAATAGTCATAATGTTATGGCTGTTGATATACTATATTAGTATATATATTATATTAGTACTATATATACTATATTATTCACTTAGTTCACCTTCTAAATAGCAAGACTCAGCTTTCTTGCACTTTTATATTTGATTTTCAATAATTATTCTCCTTTTGAAAAGTCTGTATTTAAATTATGTTTCAAAATTTCTTTTCCCTTTTCTATATTTGTTGTACTGTACACTTTCAGGAAAGGAATAAAAAAAGAAAAAAGATAAAATGAATGAAAAAGAAGATTCTCACTTTTCTACTTTGTTGTGTTGCGCATGGTTGGGATCAAGAGATCAAAAATTCATGCTTCATGGATAGAAATATACATAGATATTTGCATGGTTATAGTTTAGTATGTTTTAACATTTATGAATCATGGGAACTGTAATCTCATCTGGAAGTTACACACACACACACGCACACACACACACACAAATTCCTACATATGTGCAGCCATCTCATGCTTCTGCCTTTTGGACATACTGTCAAGCTTTCCTTTTACACATTTGCCTGAGAGACTGAGTCGATCGAGTAAACAAGGGGCTGATTTATTCTTTGTATGTCAAACACGACTTGCCTGATATGATAAGTTTCAGCTTTTTGGATAAAAATGAAGTAAAACCAAATAGTTTTAGACTCCTTTCCACATGAAAAAAATATACTATAAATAATTTTCACATATTAAATAATATGCAATGCTATCCATTTCTGACAGCTTAAGATATATATACATATATGTGTGTATATATATATATCTTGTCATCTTGTACACAAGATGTGTGTGAATTTTGAGGGTGCGCTCATATGAGGCAATCCATAACGTGCTCCAGCACTGACCCCCAAAAAGGCTGGTTCATGTGGCTAGTGTCAGTCATGCCCAGAGGTACAGTATGAAACAACATGGCTTATGTGCCCTTAAAGTTGGAATGGCTCAAGGCCCAGCAGCCCTCCTGTATAGTACCTGGTAATCTTTTAACGACGATGTTTTACTGTATTATGATTCAATGTGATGATAATGGTGCCACTGTAAATAATGACATTCATGCTGTGCAACATACCACTGGCGCAGGACTGAGGATGAAATTTTTCAGCACATTAGTCATATTAACCATGCAGTATGCATTCATCTGCAATAAAACTGTGTCCATGCACTTGTTTGGTTTCATGCCTGAAGAACATACCTCGATACGTAGAGCACAGTACGAATGAGTCTGAATAGTGGCTGGTGTTATTTGGACTGGATTAAAAGGTCTCTTTCAACACACCTTTGGAGACTGAAAACAAAGCAAAGCGACTCAGTTTTTCAAAGCAATACGTGTGTAGCACCAGTTCTGTGCTTGTAGCCCATGCTGCAGCTAGTAAATACTGGGCAACAGTCTGTTTCGCTCTAATTACTGTAAGACATCAAAGAAAATGATACTTATAGTCTTTGACTCAACTGAGTCTACATGAAATTGGCAAAGCAGCACAGGTGGAAACGTTTATGTGTTGGCATTAGGTTCTACATCAAATTACATCCAATTACATGTTTTATTTTTTCCAGAACCTGAAAACATAACAATATGCTGTGTAAATAACCAACTGTACATCAGTTGTGACAAGCAGCCTTTCCTCCACACACACACTGTACGACCCAGCACAGATGTGATGCAGAAGAATAAACTGAGCGTTGCTATTGGTTGAAACAAGTTCCATGTCCAAGGATGAGAAATACAAGCACTCATATACACACACACACACACACACACACACACACACACACACACACACACACACACACAGCAACCCAGAAAACACAAAGCTATTATACATTAATGGTACAAGCTAAAAACAATGGGTTGTGGTGAAAAAAGAGCTCTGCTCTGTATTTAATGTTCAGTGTAAATCAGTTGTTACTGGAATCTATGTGGACCTCGGTGGAATTGTTATTTTCCCAAGCCTTCAATCACCCCAGTTCTGTCACAGCTTCTGCTTCTTATCTCATCTGTACCCAAGTCAGGTACCAGAAACAAAACATGTTTCCCCCTCCCTATCCCAAACATCACTGCATTTTTTTTTCTTTTCTGCTGAATCTCTGACAGCTGTTGTGGGTTTCTGTCAAAAACTGTTGTTTCAGTTTGTTATTGTTTTTTTTTCTTCTTTTCTTTATTACTATAAGTTCCCAGTCACACTCACCTGAACCGAAAGTGAATGAGTGCAAAATGATCATCTCAAAAAGGCCTCTGTTTGGACAAAAAAAAAAAAAAAAGTCAGCAGAAATCAGAAACTACATGGAAGGTTAAACTTCATGGTGTAATCTTCTAAACTGTTTTCTCCTTGATCTGATTGACAGACTGATAGACATGCACAAGCGTGGAAGAAGAATAATACAACACTTATTGCTGGCGTGTTCATCAGGGGTTCAGTCTTTCTCTTGTTGCCGCCTTTGTGCTCAACACTGAAAGCTGCTCTCTTCCCAACAATAACAGATGTCAAAATCCTGTCCTCCTAAAAGTTTATAACTGCTGAGTGCTTACTGCAGTCATTCTGGAAGAAAGCCAATTGTGTTTGATTGACTGTGACTGTGATTGGCAGAAACTTAGCTCCGTTGTTTGGCCACTCGTGTTATCGCTTTTGAGAAGGCCGCTTTGCCTCTGGCAGAAAAAAGCAAGAGGGATATTGGCTCCTGAGTAGCTGTCATCAAGCCGCTTTCAGACAGGCAATTCCAGGGGAGCAATTGTCTGGTTTAATTGCTCCAGAAAAGAATGACAGAGAGGCGGTGAAACTAACAAGCTGTCTACAGAATCAGTAATTTACAGGCTCTTCTATAAAAGCAGATTTCCATTTTTCTTTTTTAATCTCTCTTGACTCTCTCCTTTTGCCTCTCTCCATCCAGACATTCAATTTACAGTAAAATATTTACTTGGGAGGAGTTAGATGGCTGTTACATTTTGCTGATGTATTTGCACAGTGGGACGGAAACACACTCATTTCACTCACTGATCTGATGGACCTGAGCTGTGTACTGCTTCATCACCAGCCCATTTCACAACTTGGAAGCACATAGAAGCTAGTCTTTGCCAGTACATCATTTGTGCATCATTTTCAAGGTTAAAAGAGGTTTTTTAACCTTGAAAATGATGATCTAGTGCTGTGAGACATGGGAGTGGGAAGTGGTGACTTTGCCATCCAAGTGCACACTTTATATCTCATTTTCTAAGTTGATGCAACATTGTGAGGTATTAATAAAAAATTTGTCGCATGCTTTGGTCAAATAAATATATCAGATATGGGACAACAGCTCTCTTTTCAATCATATCTTTACAGCTCTGCTTCAAGCAGATACTTCTAGAGGGTAGAGTCCGAGACACAACACCACTCCAATGACATCCAAGCATATGTTTTTAAGCATGGTCAACTTGTGAAATAATACCAAGCGGCTACAGAAGACTTCTTTTTTTTCTCTTGCTCTTAATTGTCAACATCTCTCGTCTTCTATCCAAGTTTTAAAAAGTAGGTAAACGGTCTGCATTTGCATAGTTTGTGTTTGTCCAACTGCTTAAGTCTTAAGCATCTGTAGTCATTTTGTTTTATCATACTTTTAATGACCATATTTATTTTCCAGTTTTATTTTTAAGCCACTCTAGTTGTATCACTTATCACATGGGGCAGTATATTACAAGAAAGACCATGTTCAGCCTCTGGAGTAAAGCACAATGAAGCACACGTCTAGTGGGACACGCTGGTGTATGTGCCAGACTGTCCCCACCACGGAGGACAACATTGCCAGTGACACCAGAGGTGCTGCGGGGCAGTTCAGAAGCATCTGAGAAAGGTCTGTTCACTCCAGTACTGCTAAAAATAACAGAGCCTCACAACACCATGTGGTCAGAAGTGGTAAACAGAAAACAGTGATGATTACTGGCCTTTTTTCTTTTCTTTATTTCTAATAAATCGCATCAACTGTGGAAAACACTATAACACTCAGCTTTCAAAAGTCAGTATTTTATGTAACCAAACATAGATTTAACTCCTTTTAAAGCGGCACAAAGGAATCTTTTCCGTATTGAATTTCAATTGAGTTTCAAGTACATTTGAATGGATATTTTTTTATTATTTAGCAAGCATCATCGCAGCTGTCATGGTCTTCTGCCCCTGAACTGTGGCCATTTCTTGCAGCAACTTTGTATCGCTTTACAAAACTATTACACATCAAAAGTGATTGAAATTAGCTCACAGAGCTGTAATGAACATCCGTGCAGAGGTGACAAAAGCAGATTTCAGACACTTTAGCAGTTTTGACACATTCAGACAGATCACCATGTCTACAGTGTTAATCTAATGAGTTCTGCCGTCTTTTTGAAAGTGATATAAGAGACTCAAGCAAGTAATGATGGGACAGAAAACGAGAGAATAAGGAAGCAAGAGGCTGAACTAGTTAATTATAGATAAATTATGGTAAAATAAAATATAGACACTGTCATGAAACTGATTAAATATATAAACATATATATATGATATATATGTTCATATAGTAAGAGTTATTAGTTTTACAATGTGTATATAGTTCCACAGAACTGTTCTTATTTTTTTTCAGCAGTGCTGTTGTCTCTATAGTTCAAAAACATAATGCAGAAGTTTGGTTTCTGTTACATATATATACACGTTTTTTTGTTTTTGTTTTCCTCAGTTTCTGGAGGAAACTCAGGATTTGAAACGCAACCTGGAGTAGGAACCATAGGGGCTATCATGGAAAGACGAGTCCCCGCATGATATCTACCTCCGCGGAACTGAAGAGGAGACTGGTATAAGAAAAAGACAGCAGTGGCTGGAAAAGGCTGGACTGAAAGACAGCACAGAGGAATTGATCATGGCTGCAAAAGAAAAGGCCATAACAATTGATCAATAAAGGCCGGGGTCTACCACACCAGACATGACTCCAGATGCAGGCCGTGCAAAGAAGCCCCTGAAACAGTGCAGCACATCACAGCAGGGGCTAAGATGCTGGCAGGCAAATCATACGTGGAACGCCATAACCGGCTAGCTGGCATTGTACACAGAAACATCTGCACCCAGTATGGACTGGAGGTCCCAGGGTCAAAACAGAAGACTCCTCCAATGGTGGTCGAGAACAAGCAGGTCAAGATCCTAACTGACAAACTGGTGATGGCTAACCGTCCTGACACAGGAGAAAATAGGAACATAAGAAGCTTGAAAAATTCCAAGGGCTGAAAGATGAGCTAAAAAAGATATATGCAAAAAGTATATAGTTTCTTATATAAGAATTTTGATCGAATTACAACTGACTTTGATGCTTTGTGCTAAAATCTAACGAATTCCAAAGTGGGAGAGTTAAAAGGTTGAGGTCAAAATGTGTACAGTAATAAATTAATGAGCCACAAAACATCCATCCAAAGATTCAACAGTTATACCAGAATAAATTTATGCATATCCACAGAAATTAAGCCAAGCTGAGGGAAATGGGAATTAAGAGGCACAGGCACTCTCACAAAAACAAAGTGTGCTCTATGTGTGTGTGTGTGTGTGTGTGCGTGTGTGTGTGTGTGTGTGTGTGTGTGTGTGTGTGTGTGTGTGTGCACGTGCATTTGTGGATCATTGCCCTATTCCTCTCTTTTCCACAGCAGCCTCCATCCATATTCATAACCTCCCAGAGCAGTATGGAGGGATGGATGGTGGGAGAGAAAAGGCTATGAGAACAAGTGTTTCACTCTGCACAAGTTAAAGAAATAAATAAGGAATATTGGTTTGTGTGTTATGTGTGAGCGTTTGTCAAGAGGATATGTTTATCTATGACCCTGGGATTGCAAACATGAATCTATGTGTAAAGCAGAGGCTATAAATATGCCAACTAATGAATTTGCTCTGATTATCACTCTTTCAAATGCACCATTTGTGGTGCACAAAGGTTTGACTTTGTGGACTCAGCACCAATATGCAAGGTGATTTAGCAGCAACGAGGAAACATTTTCCAGTACATAACCATTAGCCCAGCAATTAATATGAAATAGATGTAAATGCTCATACAAATACGCCTGCAATGCATAAAAGAAAGTTGTACTCATCATCAAGGAAGGAGCCTGGATTATTTTTCTGAAATGGCATCATCATTTTTGTTCCACAGCCTTTTTTTTTTTTTTTTAAATAATAATTAAGATTGTGCTTGAAGATGAGAAGACAAAACCAGCATTAACATTTTCCACCTCAAGATGCATGTGTTTGTTTTCTTTATTAGGACATTTTAGGCAAAATTTGATTTCATCATCATCATTTCATGATTGGGCTGCTTTCAGAGGGAGTTTGAGGCTATGGACAATTCAGTTTGGAATGGCTGGTGATGCATTTAGATCTTAGAGCTTTATAAATACTGACTCTTCAAACATTTCTCCTAAAGTCATGGGTCTTGACGTATGAGTTTTTTTTTTTTTTTGTGTGTTAGTAGATTTCCAAGAGAGTTAAATCTCAAATGTTTTTGATAGAAAACTGTTTATGTGGTTGTTGTCTGAAAGGCAAATCTGAAAAAAACAAAAAACAAAACATAGATTTAACTATTGCCTGCAATGTAAAGAAAGACTTTGTGAACATATGAGCAGAAGAACAAAATTATAATTGGACAAAAAAAACAAACATTTTCCCAATTTTTAAAAAAACACATTTCTATCAAGGTTACTTAACTGCCACAAAAACAGTTTACAAACTCCTGATGATAAGTCCCTTTACTTTTTTATTTATTTATTGTTAGACCTGCCTTTATATTACCATGGCATTGAAGATTTTGCGTGCCGCTGTATGTGCACATACACGTGTACCACTCACCTCAACATGACCTCAGGTTAGAATGAGGTTTAATTAGGAGTGAAGACATCAGCCAGCACCAAACAAATGAACGCAATGGGAAATTTCATTATCACGCTGCTTTCCAGAATCTAAATTGGCAGGCTGCCAAAAACTGCTTTAATAATTTTCTAAACCGCAGAATCCATTGAGCACACCCACTTCATACCGTTATATCCTAACCTGCTTGGAGGTGAGAAAGACCACTTGGGTCCTTGTTCCTTTTGTTGTCTTTGTTATGACTGTCTTCGAGGAAAGAGCATTGCTGTTAAACCTTTGCTTAAAGAGAAATGTGGCCATTCAGGACAGGAATACCTAAAAATGTCTTACCTGTTTGCTTTTTCAGCACTACTCACACATATCTGCTCCAGTACTCACAGTAACAAAGGTGTTATGACTCATTTATGCCTAATCTCACTTCGCCGTTCTTAAACTGTCTTCTCTCTGCAAAAGAATTGTTTGTTAAAAGGAACTTTGTCATTATTGATCCCTCCAAAGCCCGACCTTTGAGTCAAAACACTGTGACAAGCCTGAAGTTAGTTTGGCAGTGATTGGTCTAATAGTGTCACGTGTGCTAATGGTGACATTCATTCTGTGCTGACTGTAGCAATTCCTTTATGTTTAATTTGAGCGGTTATGGAAATGACACGATTCCTAGCTGCATAGTGAGCAATTAGCACACACAGACTCTCTTATGCACACACATCCTACTGTGTGATTCCCAGTAGACCGTTTGATGGAGAGTGTAGTGTTTTTCTGAGTTAAAAGCATTTTACAGTAGACTTTCTTAAGGGTTTAAAGCACAACTTAGTGTTTGATCATCCACTTGACACTGTAGTGGAGCTTAAGGGAGCCTGAGGAGCCCACAAATCCCCTACTCGGCCACGGACAGCAAACGTACATATTCATCACAAGAAAGAACTGACTTTAGATTGAGCACATTTTGGGACTACTGAAGACAAATATATAGATTATCTTTATAATTCAAAAATAATGATAGTATTGATTTTCCTTTTGAGAAAGGCTTAACCAAAAATTACTTGGTGCTACTTTTCTGTTGCTTTAATGCGAATGTACATAAGCATGTTTCAACGAAGGATCCTGCTGACAAGTAGAATTCATAAACAGTAATCAGTTAATTTAATTAACAGACACACTGTGATGTTGGTCAGTCAGTAACTGTGACAGAAAATGGCTGGAAATGCATAATATAACCAAAAGGTCAAAACTGGATGTACCTGATCTCCAGGCCCTGCATTAGGAACAGGCTTGCTCCTTGACTGGACGTCACTGAGCTCAGGAACACTACAGGAAATCTGTACAATCCACAAGTACAAGTTCATACAAGTGTCCTGGAAAGAAGAGGCCATATGTGAACACAATCCAGAAACACCACTGTCTTCTCTGGGCCAAAGGTTGTTTAAAATGGTCTGAGGAAAAAAGGAACACCGTTCTGTGGCGAGATGAATCAAAATTTGAAATTCTCTTTGGAAACCCACGGATGGATGGAAACCATCCAGCTTGTTATCAGTGGACATTTCAAAAGCCTGCAACTGTGGTGGTCTGGTGTTGCATTAGTGGACTGTGTACACATCTGGAAAGACACCATTGATTCTGAAGACTACATAGAGGTTTTAGAGCAACATCTGCTCCCATCCAGACAATGTCTCATTCAGGGAAGGCCTTCCATATTTCAGCAAGACAATGCTAAACCACATACTGCATCCATCAAAACAGCATGGTTTTGTAGGAGACAAGTTTGGCTGCTGAACAGGCCTGCCGAAAGTCCAGAGCTTTCACTCACAAAAAACGTGTGACACGTCATAAAAAGGAAAAATCAAAGGCACAGGACATTTGAGCACCTACAATCAATTAGACAGAAATGGGAGAACAGTCTTCTACTAAAACTCCAGCCACTGGTCTCCTCACTTCCTACAAGTTTCCAAACAGTTGTTAAAGGAAGAGAGGATACTACGCTATGGTAAACATCACCCTGTTTAATCATCTTTGAGATGCGTTGCTGCCAAAGAGGTCAAAAAAAGCAAATATTTTTCATGAAATGATGAAATGTCTCAGTTTCAACAGCTGACATGTTCTTTATGTTCTCTTGGGAATAAAATATGGTTTTATGAGATTTGCAAATCATTGCATTCTGTTTTTATTTATGTTTTACAGCTTCCCAACTTTATTTGGAATTGGGGTTGTAGATCAGTCGGTAAACAGTCTTTCCTTTTGGCTCAGCTCCGTCTTCACTACAACAGAGTCAGCATTACTGCAGATGCAGCACTGATCTGCCTGTCAGCCTCGGATTTCATTCTTCCCTCGCTCGTAAACAAGATCCAGAGAAACTTAAACTTCTCCACTTGAAAAGCACCTCAGTCTCAACCTCGAGAGGGCATGCTGCCCTCTTTCTGACAAAGGACCATGACTTCAGATTTGAAGGTGCTGATTCTCATTCCTGCCAATTCACAGTCACCAGTGAACCAAAAAAAGCTGAAGATCACAGCTTGATGAGACCAACTGAACCACAGGTGTCCACATCACCAGTTCGTCTTGGCCAGGTTGTTGAGAATATGAAAAAATAACCCAAAGCTGGCCTTACATGGCCTGTTTAATCTATAGTATAATCTGACCTTTGAGGGTGTCTTATGATATAGTCCTGTTTGTTTTGTGTGCATAAAAATGTTTGAAATGATGACTTCTAAGCTAAGAAATCATCATTGCAATGCTTTAGATAAGTCCAAAAAGACAACGCCATGTCCACTTTAACATTTATAGTCACTTATAGTAGTCTTTCAGTGATTTGCACTCTATATGCAACATTAACAAATTGTGATATGCTGAATGTAATGACAACTTTCCTACAAACACACAGTCTAATCTCTCTTGGAAACATTTTGAGTCATTCTGTATTGTTTAAGTTTCTTTTGAAGTAATTTACTTGATGTTGGTAAATGTGGATCTTATTAAATCTCCATCCCATCATTCAATTCGAACTGAAGGTGAATATAGAAAAAAAAAAATCCTCAGTCTCATAAGAGGGCCATGTTGAAGTCCAGATTAAATAGAGGTAACAGCCTCTGTCTATCTCTATTTTCCTTAAAATGTAGAGATAGTTGTTTAGAAAATCATTGCATCCACTCTGCAGGTAAGAATTGATCGTTGTATTAATATTATATGTACAGCAATTTGGTCTGAAATCGCATGCATCGACCTGTCTGTTGACAAAAATAGAAATAGATACTAGACTTTTTGACTGTGGATTCTGTTGATCCTGATGATAGGTGAGATGAAACAATTCCACCTCAAAAGTAACAGAAAACCAAAGAAAATCACCTGCTAGTAACTCATCTGCTGCAAATAGTTACAACACCATCAACTGTAAACTCTAGATAGTTAAATTAATCAAACAAGTTTTTGCAAAAGTCATCTCCAGCACAACTTTCCTGTCTCCTTTTTCTGAAATATATTTGGGCAATACAGCAGAGACATGAAATCTGATTAGCTATTTTGTTTTAGTGTTGCTTGTGATGGACGACAAAACATTTGGTGATTGGGAGTTTTAAAATTGTCTGGGAATAAATCACAAATAAATTGCTGTGAGCACATCAGACTGCACAGACGGTGATTTCTAAATAGAATAATAATCTACTGTACTATACATTACTCTAAAACTAAGCTCTATGTTAACAAAACTTGTCCACTATTCAAACTACTATCATATCAATTAATAAAATGTCTAAAACATGTAGTTCATTTTAACTACCTACTTAATGCTTTACTCAAACTAAGTTTTTTTTTCCTACTTTACATACCTAATTATGTTATAAATTTTTGCATTACTATGATTTTACAGTACTCTTTCCATACTTAAATATATTTCTGAATTTGATGTACTACTGCACGTCTTGATTTCATCCTGCTGAGAAAGAAAAATGAAGAAAATCTCACAGATTATTATCCTAAGTTCTAAAAGTATTTCTGACACGCTCTGATTCATCAAAATAAATAAATAAATAACAGTTGGTTCGATTCAATCCCTCAAATAAAAGGGACTTTAGTTTCTGTTTCTTTTAGTTTTAGATAAATTGGGGTGTTGGACAGAAAAACCTGATTTACAGAGCAGACACGCATCATTAATTTTGAACAGCTACAGGAGCCAGCATGAGAGAGACAGTAAAGCTTACACGGCTGCTTTCTAATTGGTGTATTTATGTAGCTGACACTTCAAGTCAAATGTCTTCAATCACTTTCAGATGGGAAATTCAATTCATGTACAGTATGTGCTCTGCCCACGCTAGCTATTAGTTACCTCCTTTTGTCTAATTACTGTAATTCATTCTATTTGAATGAGAAGTTGTAGGAAGCAGCTGCTTCCAGGTGGCAGCTTTCTCATGTGCTTGCAAATCTACATGTGCACGCTTGAACACAGATGCAAATGCGGTGATTTATTTATTTATTTATTTTTTTAATCCTTTTTTGCATATTTTACTTGTCCAACTGATTTTGTGCCAGGGCCATCTTGCTGTATCTGGTCTTTCAACCTTTTCGTGAGATCACATAGTGTATCACTCTAAGCCCGTGCGGGTGGGGGATGTGGTGTGCACGAATCTATTTGAGGCTGCCTCTTTGACACTGAGGTGATGACATATTTTATTAGCTTCTGCTCAGGGACCATCGAGAGTCTCACCTGAGAACTCAGCTGTGACATTGTGGATTGTGAACTTCTTTGTTCCCTCTCATCCCCTTCCATCTCCCTTCTCAGCCCAACTCCGCTCCTTCAAATCACCATACCTCCAATCCTTCCACCCCACCCCTTCTGAATTTTAATCCCTGTGTTATTCTTATTTCTCGTCCCCTCCCACCCCCCCCTCACCCTCTCTGCTTGTGCTTTCTCGCTGCATCTCCAGGTACCGGTTCCTGTTATCTGTAAAGTAATCCTTCTACACTGCCTCCTCCTACCAGCCAGACTTCTCTCATGACAAGTGGCTAATTGGATGTCACAACTGAAAATGAAAGGTAAACGGACAGTAGATAAAGCCATAAAGCTGTCAACTATCTTACTTTTGGTAATAGAAGAGGAAGATTTGGTGGAGGGAAAGGGAGATGAGCTAGATTATGTGTAGAGGTCAGGGAAAGAGTGATGAGCGTTTCTAAGGATGATGAGCGGATTGGGGGATTGGGTGGAATTAGGAGGCAGGGAGCTGTAAGCTAGATAAACGTGAGAGAAGATGAAAAGATGGGAGAAGAATAGATAAAATTGAAGAGGAAAAAGTGACAAAGTGATACAAAAGGCAAAGGCTACCGCTGCCCTTCCCTGTGGCCACTAGAAAAATGCTCCAGACAGACCCCTTGTGTGTACACTCATGCATGAGGAAACACACATATAAAGGGCAGTTAGACTTCCTGATCGATTGAGTCATACCCTGTTCTGACATCTCAGCAGGCCTCAAGATGAATGAGCTGAGCTACAAAGGAAAAGAGAAGAGAAAAGAGGGAAAAAACAAACCTTTAGCTTTTAAATCTCAAAGGTTTGTGTCACATTGGTTGCAAGATGGGAGGTTACAGTGTGTATATCAGCAACTGTAGCTTTCTTTTGTCCCTGCATATATGTGTATGTGTAAGATTTGCTGCAACTAAATGACCAATAACCAATGGGGTTTTTTTTGCGTGTGATATGCAGTGATTTGTGTTTTTTGAAATTCATTTCTATGTGAGACAGCTGAATGGAAATGAATTAGGGGAAATGTCTACTTTGGGTTTGCATTTAAAATGCTGGAACTGTTAAATCCACACTAAAGTAAATTATTCTCTCCCAATGATAACTTTGCTTCTTTAAACAATTCTTTAGTGTTTTTGTCAACAACATTTCAATGAAACACATTTGTGGAAAAATTAGCCAGCTTTTTATATCACAAACATCCATTTCCAAAACCAAATACTTGTAGGCATCATACTGATTTAAACAATATGTGGTTCATAGGATGCAGACAAATGCACATTCTATAGTATGCAAAAATATTCAGTTTTAATTTTAGTTTGCAAATGACCAGTGTACCTAAGTTGCTATGCTATGGGCAAATATAGCATAGACAACTGTACCACTATGATGTACATACTTCATGCTGAATTGTTTTGTACACATGATGTGTTTTTTTTTTTTTAAAGGACAAAGAACAAGTCCCTGTTGTATTGTCATCTGACCAGTGACGGGTACTGTCAAAGAGAAAAGAGCTGAAATGATGGGATTTTAGTTGTTAAAGGTCACAGTTTTAAAGATAAGCAAATTTCTGGATGACATTGCATTTGTTGATATATTAACATTCAGTCCTTGCTGGATGATTGTCTATGATGGTCTACCTTAAGCTCTAGAGCTCCTCTGGGTTTGCTTATGAAAGATCTCACCTGAGTACTGCTGATTGCAGCCTGACGTCCTTGGCTCCATCGCCAGGCTGCCCTGCTCTCCAGTGTCGAGCTCTTGCCGGAACTTCAATGTTCTCTGGACCCCTCACACCCTCTGGAACCCTGGTTCTCTCCCGTGGACCAAGGATCCATCCCACTGCACACCAGGACCTGACTATTCCCTCCCAGCTCTCACTGCCTGCTGTCCAAGAAAGCTGTCACCCCTTTTTTCACCTTTGCAAGACGATTCCAAGATCCAGATCAGTTCAGGCCGATACTCCAGTCGCTAATTCCTGTTTACTTCAAAAATAAACTTTGTTACCGTTACTTGGCCTCTGTGTGATTCTGCATGTGGGCCAGGAAACTTCATCCAATACCCTAAGAAAACACTCCTTATCAAGCCTTTCCCTAAATTACCCTTTTGCAGTTTTTCCATTTTATGAAGCCAGAGCTGTTTGAAGATCTTTTTTGTGCTTATGGGATGGGCGGCCAGTGGATGGTCAAGTCGGCACTCACTGAACGTGACAGTGTTCTGTATTAGAAATCATGATCATGAATAATTGGTCACCCTGCCTTTAAAATTGTTTAGCCCCTAATAAAACAATGATCTTAAGATGATATGAGCTTTTTAGATCAAAATGCTGGTGTTAATTTAATATTGAGAAATTCATGAAGCTGCATTCACTGTGCTGCTAGAGTCCAGTTTCCTATGTTGAAGGACTATAGGAAGGAAATCTGACAGATTTGGGTTTTAAAGTAGCATGTGAAAGGTGGGGGGAGAATGAAAAGAGTATCTCTCCCAAAATGTTTTAGATGAATATATAATCAGCCTAGGAGGCAGAAAGGGATGGAAATTCACAAGTGCGTTATTAATTTGCTTTGTTATACATGCTTGCCTGTGTGTTCTACAAGTGTCGTTTCCTCATGTGTGTTCAGTCATGTGCTTATGCGTAGAGTACATGGAGTAAATCTGAGTCTGAGAGACGGACTTGAGCTGTTCCTCTTCAACCTTCCACTTGAGAGTCATCCATCACCTCTCAGCTGATGGTCCACCGCCGGCTGGCCTGTCACCGCCACTCAGACAGGGCAACGCTCACACAACAGCCAAGAGAGCAACTGCTGAGCACTGAAAAGGGCACATCAACTTATAATTGGAACTGCGCCCATACTGAGCTCAAGACTAATTAGCTGTGCATCCAGAAGTGTGACTTTCATACTAAAGGGGGATTTTTTTTTTTGTTTGCAGCTATTACATTTACAGCAGGTTACTCAAAACAGACTATTCCTTCGGTGCGACCATGAAACGGTAACATAATCACTCAAACAAAATGCAACAGTGATATTAATTCTTCATAATGTCAGTTAGTAACAAGAAGATCCAGTCAATCAATCTCATTAGCTTCTCTGAGGTACTTCTCTTTTCTCTGCATGATGTACATGTTTATTACTGAGATGCTCATAGCATCAGTGCTTATTTAAGTCATTGCATAGTTATGACGATACCTGCATGCAGATGGCTTCCTATTAAACTGCATATAGGACGTTTAACATAAAATGCTACTGAGAGAGGTGACAGTTAAAAGGTTTCATAAGAATAGTTCTAATTTTCTCTGCAATCCTTGGTTGAAGAGAGCAGCAGACACTGTGACTAATGGTAATTCAGTGGCTGTGGTTATTTCTGTCCTTCCTTTAGCACACACATGAACACAAAGCACACATGACACATAGGATCCATCACTACATTTGAGGCAAATCTGGGTGCTTCAGTGGCAGACTGCTGCACAGTCATTATATCAGAAACTGGAGGAATGGCAAGTGATAGATAAAAATCAGCATACTGCCAATAAAAACTGCATACTGAATAACAACTGAAAGAGATCACAGATCCAATTCAGCAAAACCTGAAGCCCAATTACTTTTAAAGTTCTCTTTTAGACATAGAAATGCTCTGTTCTGAATAATAATTCATGATTAGACTGTACCGCAAAAAGTTCAACTCACTCCTCAAAAGTACTTTGAAGTAAATTTGCCTTTTCTCTCATGGTTTACCTGCGAGACACAAGGTCCCAGATCCATGAATTCAAAACTAAGCCTCTAAATATTGTAGCTCACCAAGGAAAAGACATCTGTATGCTTTATATCTGTCAAATTTATCAGCCTGTGTGTGTGTTTAGTCTGCCTCTTTAAATCAGATTTATATCTGGCATGCCTGATTTCATCCCATCAGCAAGGAAGGATTTTTATTTTATTTTTTTATTATTGTTTTATCAGAGGGCATGGTTATCTACGGCCATTAGAATATGAAGCAGAGGCACTGGGACAAAAAGGATAATAGTTAAGAGAACGGAGACGAGTTTCAGTTTGAGTATCAAGTTGCATCAAAGGCGCTCTATGTAGTGATCCCACTCCAGACCAAATGATGGGAGCATTTCATGAGAAAGTTCAAAAGCCAAGTCCTGGCATCCTTGTTATTACAGTGTATTCTTTATTTGAATGTATGAATGTAGACCAAGCTCTTTAATTGTTTACGTCACCTCTAGTAGGCAATGTGGTTTTACAAGGCCTGCTGGGATATTTGCACCCTCAGCAGAGGATTTTAGTGGCTCTTTTAACTACACAGCTGATCCTGATCTTTGAGTTTAACATGACATCAAAAAGGCTTGTTTTTCTTGGACATACTTGCATTAATTTATACATATTTTTAATAAGTAAATTTTCTCACAGCTTGTAACTTGGAATCAGAAAAAAATGATTATAAAGAAAAATCAAGCTCTGTCAATTTAGCTGTTATTACTCATATAACAAGTTGTCTCATCTTATTTTTCATTTCCACTTTACTGTATCAGGCTTGACCTGCTCTGAAAGTGGAGTATGTGCAAGGTGTTCACGTCTCTTCATCACATATCCCTCTATTGCAAAATTGCACATCATCAGCCACAAAAGCACACAGCAGAAGATGTAAAATTCTGGGCAAGTTTATAACGAGCCTGACAACAGAATAACCTCTTTCTGCCACTAAAATGTGAGTATACAAAGAAACATGCTGGGAACAATTCAAAAAGATGATAAAAAATGAATATTTAATGAGTATATCCTGAATAACTGCTGTAGATGAGTTACTAGAGAATAGCCTGGGAGAATACGCATCAGTGAATCATGAGGTAATCATTAGTTCATCAAGTATGCACGAATTGGAAAAGAGAAAATACTTTAATTCCTATGCACTATATTTGATTAACTAGCTGGCGCAAATTAGAAGCACTTTATTTAGACAGTACAAAAGTAAAGCGATCCATCAGATCCAGAAGTTTAATCCCACATCACGATATTATTTATTTATTAATTTTCATTGCCTATTCCTTTTTATGCCTCCCAAAGACAAGTATATAAAACAAAACAAAGTGCTTTGGAAAGTTGAAGTTGGAATAAAACATTTCAAGCCTGGAAATGTCAGCTGCCAAAAGAAGCTGTTATAGTTTGAAATGTGAGAGAAAATGGGATAAATTATGTTTATAAGACCAATACAAATGGAAAAATACCAGGCAGATGTGACAAGTTGGTTATAAATATTTGATTTAAAAGCCTTTTTTAAAAAAAAAAAAGAAAAGAAAAAAAGATAACGGTTAAGTGGATGACAAATGGTCTCTGCAAATCAGGATTTTTAAGTTGAGTGGCAGAACAGAAAATGCTGCATTAAGGCTAATTTGATTTATTTGCAAATTATTAGTGAGGGCAAAGAACAGTCCGGAGAAGGTAAGAAGAGGCCACGAGCTGAGGAGATCTGAATTTTCTTCACAAACATGAAAGGCAGAGCCTTAGGATCTCTGCAGAGGTCTTCAGGAGAGATGAGGAAGGATAACGTGGGGACGGTAGCTGCAGCAGAAAGTCAGACGAGGATGTGCTGCAGGCAGGGGATGAGCCGAACCAGAGTTGATTTTGGAGCCGGTATTTATGGCAGAGCAAGATGATAACGATGATGAGCAGCTGGTGGCCTGCCTCCACTTGTTGCCGCTGCTGCAATTAAGCACACGCGAGAGGAAAATGGCTACAAACTAGAAGGGTTGGATGGCAGATGTGGAGTGTGTGACACTAGACCACCTTTGGCCCTGAGCTGGGCCTTCCTTACGTAAGCAACCATCTCATCTGAGCTTCAGCTGTCTGAAATGAAAGCTACATTTTAGCTCCTATAAAGATGGAACAACATTTTACATTTTTCAAAGCCATATAACAGGGGATATTATATTGGCTTCACTGAGTTCAATAAAAGCACATCAATCAAGAAAGGTTGCAAAGTGATTAACTGAATATGCACCCTCTTGTGCACTACAAGTGTTATTGTGATCCTGCTCTCCTGTGCCCATTTCAATGCATGCACTGGTGTCAGAAAGATTAAAAATAAATAAATAAATAAAAAACCTTGTTGTCCTCCGCACACACTTGCAACTACAGTAACCTCAGGGGAACATCACTCAAACTACTGAAGAGCAACAGGGGGTGATTACTGTGATCGAGCCGTACGCTCCTTGTGCTCCCGTAATGGAGCGGGCCATGGTGATGCCTGTTGAGCTGGTGTTTTAAGAGCTTTAATGGAGTGGCAAGTCACAGATGTGAGCGGTCTCTGCTGCTCTGTTTTGGGGATGCACTCACACACTCCTCCATGCACACACATATCTGATATCTGCATGCATATCTGATGTGGGCCAATTAGATAAGCCTCTCAAGTGTTACCTATATGAAAGTGAGGTTTTATATTTTTAGTCATGCAAATGAGGCTGCAGATTGTCTTTGGTGAGACTGTCTTAGTACTATGGTTACAGACAGAAACAAAGGTGTAATATACAGACACTCTTGGGAACACTTTCAATATTTACAGACGAGTCTTAAATTTTGTATTTATATTGCATCCTCACATTTTAGAATGGTTAAAATGCAACCTTATTATGTTGCCACAATCCCATCATCACTGGAGTTGGAAACAGCCATAGTGTGCTTTCAAAAGCAATGTTCCACAAGCACCTCAGATGGTGATTTAGCCTATTTTTATACAATTTCTATTATAGATAAGGCTGTGTAGCTCTCCCAAAGGCTGCATTAGTAACTGAGATTTCTTTGTCTTGTTTAGCTTCACAGCCCACCCCCTTCAGTACATCTGACGTCTGAAAATCTCTTTTCTCTTTTCTCCCCGCATGCTTGTTTCCCCTCTCCCCTTTGTGTAGTCTACCCGTGCTGCCGATTCAATATTGATGAGATGGATCGATCAGAGGAGCACCAGCTTCCCCTTTCTCCGACTGTAGGTCCTGAATAATCTATTACTCATCCAATATTCTGATACAAGCAATAAATGGCTGCAGTTAAAGATTCCTTCCATTCTCAAATCACAATCCCTGGAGTAAGAATTCAGACTGTTCAGACTTTATTTAGTTAGAATTTCTCCTACTATTTATTTGCTTTGTGGGACGTGAAACTGGTTTATCTCCTCTCATACTGTGGCCTGCTCCCCTCTATCGTGTGTCCACTTAGTTCCTATTGGATCTGATGTTATGAGTTGGAGTTTAATCTCATTTTACAGTCTCCTGAGATGCAGAAGTGATCCCTGACATGAGGGCCTCGAGAATCAGTCATCATCTCAGAGGATTATGTGACTGTTGCCCTAATACAGAGTAATATCAGTATTAGACACTGTGCTACATCTGCCTCATATGGAATTTAACATAATACAAGATACTTGAATGACTGCCTTTTCCCTCAGAGACTCTAAACTGAGTTATATTTTATTCCTCTGCTGAATCCATGTGCCATAACTTACTGTATCTAAATGAAACAAGGAGGTCTGTGCTTGCAAAACTGACAGTGAAACAGATCTAGGAGTGGAGTAATCGCAGGAAATTAAAGTTGTCCTTTGTGTACTGTGTTGCCTCGAAGGGAGAAAAAAAAGAGAAGAATTAAATATTCTTATGCAGAATTGTACTGGCCTATATGGCCAACAGGACAGTACCAGTTTGGTCACGCAACCTTCATAAACCATAATACTGTGATGGATGATTGATTGTTCACTCAGACCTTTTAATGTGAACCCTGACAGTTTGTCTGTATTAGCTTAATGCCTTGACAGACAGCAGGGTAATTGTAAATTTGGTGTAATTTTGAAATTAAGACCAAGAGTAAATGGAGCTCAGGCTGCATGTGAATAACTCTGATAGTTATTGATTGGTTTTAAGCATTACACCAAACACAATGTTGTGCTGTCAGAAACGGTAATCAATCCCCTCCCTGAGTATTTTAGAAAAACAGAGGCCTTATATCAGCTTCCTAATGCACTCCAATACTACTGTAGATAGTTAGAGGAATTCTTGCACTTGCTGCTTGTTTTGCCACCACATAGCTGTAGCTAATCATGAAAAACATTCAGAGGACAGAGGAACAACAAGTAAACACGCAGTAGCACTTGCCAAATGCACATACACATCAACGCGCACGTGTACGTTTACCAGAGACTGGCTTGCGGTCTCAGAGACAGGAGGAGCGTGATGATGAATGACCGATATCTTCTATCTCCAGACAGCTGGTCTGCAGAGCGGACAGAGGAGCATCGGTCAACTCACACTTTAGCCCCCATTTTAACTTGTGTACACTTGCCCTGTGTGTGTGTGTGTGCGTGTGTGTGCGTGCATGCTAATGCACATCCTGGCTACTGTCCTGACCACGCTTTCTCTGGTGGAGGGCTTCAGGCCTCTTTCTCCCTTCCCATCTGCCCCGGCACCGTCTTCTCGTCCCTCGGCTTCCCGCACTGACAGGCGGAGTTGCCACTGTGATGGATGGCTGTGCGCTTAGTTTCAGTGTCAGAGTCTTGCTCCTCTGCTACCTGCCGCGTGGGTCCCTGTCAAAGACTTCCTGTCAGGTCAGCGATACCTTTTTCCATTCTCTCCTTCCCTTGTTTTTATCCAGCTCCTCATCTTCGTTCTCCTATCTCTCCTTTATTTAGCTCACTACTGAGACCTATTTCAGAAACTGAAAAAAAGAAAGAAAGAAAATCAATTGTCAGCCAGATAACTTCTGGGGAGCCACAGAACACAGACTTTTCATACCAACCCTTTGCTCTCCAAACACTGTCGTTTAAAACAGTTTTCTATTTCAGCATCAAGCCTACAAAGAGTGCAGATGCAAAGCATGTTGATAAAGTCGATTTCCTTAATGTGCTTTATTATATGAAGTCACTGCTCCCCTTTTTGGCAGCACATTGTGCATATTTGTGTGCGAGAGAGTCTGTGAATGTCTGTGTTTGCTGGGCCTAAGGGCAGCTGCATTTGTCAGTGCGTGGTTGGGTCATTATACAGCGAGTTTCCTTAAGAGTGACCCTGGTTTTACACCACGCATTCTAAATACTGGCCTTTTGAAATGAGGTCCATAAGCGAGGCACTCATGAGCTTTGTCTTTGAATGTAATTAGCCAATTAGTCTCTTCTTTATTAGAGACCAGCAAGCAGCAGCCATGCGTCTCTGCTACCAGGGACTAGTTAGTACGTTCTAATGAGTCTTTAGCTCCCAACCAGAAACACTGTCAAGCATTATTAATAAAGAGGCTATTTATTCAGGCCTTCCAGTTTAAACACTGTTGATACCACCGAGCCAAGCTTATTAAGATTTATCTGCTAGAATTATGAACAAGGTTGTACTATGGAACCAGATGCAGGCTCAGTGGAAAAATGAAAGAATAAACTCACTTAACACGGGGAAAGTCTTTTTCATCCACCATCTGTGATTCCTATAGTGCTTTCTTAACAGCAGCTATCAAATCATTTATCGCCTCGTGCTAAATTATTGTATCACTCTATTACACTGTCAGAAGAAAAAAGGAGGAGCAAAGATGTGAATTCTTTTCCTCTTCATGTGGCAAAAAAAGAGAGAGAGATTGCTCTATCTCAGAATTCAGTGCTGAACGCTGAAAAACTGCCCTGTAATCATAACAGACTTGACATGCAAATAACAAAACACTGGAAGAATAGAACACAAAAATCTCTGAGTTGCATTAAAACCTATAAGTTTTTAACCTGTAAATTAAATAAGGAATCTTTGATTTCATGAAATGATGTTGGTACTAAAGTGTCAAAAACCATAATGTATACCATCATGTATACAACTTATTTATTTATTTTTTCTTAGCAATTATTCCGAAGAGG
>JBAMYA010000015.1:3727610-3742610 GCA_037176975.1 Arrhamphus sclerolepis | reverse complement strand
TGATGGTATAAGAGAAGATTCAGATGAATGTAAAGGCACAAGAGGAGGTCTGGAAAGATGATAGTCGGTGGAGGCATTGACAATGTGACTAAAGGCTTGACTGGGAATAAAATAATAGCTATGTTAGTACTGTAGTTCTAGTGTTTTCAGGAAGACTGAGTGCTGCTCAGGTTGGAAGTCAGTGCATCTGTTTCCTGCTGAGGTGCTGGCTGTCTGTCAGACAGACTTGAATATGTGCATGTGGGTAGATCCCAGTCTGATGTTATGGTCAGTAACACAGGACTACAGGGGACTGTCCCATGTCCATTCTCAATTACTCCACCAGATTTTCAGTGCAGGTCTTGAGTCATACCACCTGCAGAGGTTCGATGGTGAAGACTCGATGGTGATATCACCAAGACTACCAGTTCCAACAGGATCAAAGAGATCGGGGTCAACTCCAGAAGGAAAAGAACTTTAACTTCATGAACGGGCAGAATTAGAGTTAGAGTCATCTCATATCCCATATTGCCACCTGATGTCTTCATAACTGAAGAAATAAAAAGGTAAACTTAATTTAGAGTGTTTGTATACTTAACAGGATGTGGTGTGACTGACAAACATATTCCCAAAGTGCACTGTACAACCTAGACAAGATTATGTAAGTCCATTGATCACTTGACAAAACAAATGATGTATTCAAGAAGAGGATGGAAAGTCTCTGATTTTGGAGAAAAGTCAGATCCTCCTGTGTGTGCAGTAAGATGTGGACGGTGGTGAGTGCCCTCTACTGAGCAGCGCCAGTTCCAGAAATGGCATTGGGATCAATAAAATAATCTGCTTATCTGGGAAAGTAATTGAATGGAACCTGGAGACATTTGAGCCAATGAGAGACAAGAGGTCATTGAAGAAAGTCCTCGCCATCACGGTCAATCCATCCAAGTCCCTCCATGTTGATTCACTACAGAAACACACCATCATGCTCAACATTAGTACAAGTAATTAATATAAATATGTAAATTATTATTGCCATATTTCAGTGGTTCCTGTATGTAGTATCTTTATTTCGTGTTTGGCACCATTCAGCCACCTCTACATGACTTTTATTATCATCTGACTATCTAGCTAACCAATCAGGAAAACAAAAAGCTAAGTTCACCTTGCTCACCTTGTTCCTGTAATTACAAAGAAACAAAGGAGGAAAAACAGGTTGGATGGCTAAAGTGAGGCTGTTGAATAGCTGAAAATGATGAAAATGCAAATAAGAGCAAAAGATGGAGATGTAACTCCCAAGGCAAAGCAAAGTGCTAGCAGAAAGAAATTTGCACAATAAGAGTAAAGTATGACAGAAAATTGAGCCAGGGTAGAGTGTCTAAAAGGAACAAACAAGAATTTGAGTGAGAAAAAAGATATAATAAAAGGCAGTGCACAAAAAGAGAGACAGATTGACAAGCCAAAAGGGAGGCCAGAGAAATGCATAGCATCCGGCTAATATTGTTATTCTGCGCAGCAGCCCAGCTCCAATGCGCTGATTATGAGAGCATCATTGGAGACTGACAACCTTGTTCTTACAGTACAGCATGCCAAACACATTCCCAGCCCCCATCTTTTGCTTTCTGTGTTCTCCCCCTGAGCTCACACAATTGCTGTCTGATGAGGGCTGAATATCTGGAGGAGGAACGAAGTTAAACGTGAAAAAATAACAGGAAAAAAAAGGCGATGGGAGAGGCTGGTGATGGAGTGAAAAAAAGAGACTGAGAGAGAATGGAGAGAAGGAGTGGAGAACACAGACCCAGCACAGCTGCAATTAAGGGAGTGATTTTGTGCCAGTGAATATGCTAATTCCTCCTTTGTGTGAGCAGTTGATTGGCCATTGCACTGTACAACAGGCAGTAGGGGAAGGGGAAGTTGTGGGCTTGGACGCCTCTATCTGCCATAGCGCTCATCACAGGCCACATTTAGCCATACCATTTTAGTTAGCAGTATTGGCATACATTTAAAAAAAGAGAGAGGCGTCTTTCTGCATCAGCATGAAGTATGTCTTTGGGATGAAGGGAAAAGATCCTTGTACAATTAGCAAACTCCAGAGAAATAGAACAGAACAAAGGTATTCATTATTACTCACATATGACCTTTAAATACGAGCCAAACCTCATCCTCTTGAAGTCTGCTTGAATATTCAGTGAATACTGAAGGATTTTGGTGTACAAAAGAGGATAATGAAGCAATTGCATATTGTTACAACTGCAGTTTAGCAAACAGTTTTAAGCATCATGCTGATACAATATGTGTTGTTACAGTGGTATCATTTATTTCTTCTGATTGTTCAATAAAACAGCTGATGTTTTACATTCAATTTACTAAATGAATAACACGGAGCCAGGCAACATAGGTACGGATATGCTAACATTCTGTAGTTCATGGTCCTAAGCGTTGCTGAGACATGTGTTATCATTCAGCATTTTGCCTCCACAGTATCACACGTAATTAGACGCTCTCTTGAGAAAAGTGTGGGCAAATCTTCACAAGGCAGCACCAGCCTGTCAGCCAAGTGTGGCTGGTGATTATCTCTCTTTGTGCGATGTGCACACCTGTCCTCATCGTATTGCACAGCATGCACTTGAACAGGGAACTGACAGGAAAAGTGAAATGCCATGCTGATCAAGCACTCCTGGCTAATGCCATTCTTAGTCTCAGCATTTATTTCATACAGTTTTTCTTTTTGTTTGTCTTTTTGTTTTTTAATGTTTTTGCTGTGTCTTCGGTCACAGAAATAATAGCATTTTATATTAAAAAAATGTGGCACCAAACAGCCATTTTTGGATTTAGGTTAAAAGAAAAGCTTGCTGTCAAACCAATTAATTGCTAGTGAGAAAAACAAAATTAAAAACCCAGTATCAAATTATAATCTGTAGTTTAGTCAGGATTTGTTTTTTTTGTTTGTTTGTTTAGTACAAGGGATTTTAACCATCTGCAGTAATTTATATTTGGCAGTGTGGCTCTGTTCTGGGACCTTCATGCTATTCCATGAACATATGTGGAAAGCCTGAGGAAGGGAAAGCAGCAGCAAAGACTCCACAAATTAACCATTCAAGCAAAAGCCTTGTTGCCACCAGATCTGCACTCACAGAGAACCAAAAAGGCTAAAAACAAACTGCAGGCTACCAAATGCCAATACTATGCAAACAAAAATACAAGTCTGCCATACCATGACTTTGCATGTGTCAAAAGAGGGGTGCAGCTGGGAGAATTTCTTTTTTTCATGGCTTTTCAGGTGCCATTTTACATCTTTCATATAAAAAAAAAAAATAGTCACTGTTCTTATATATACTTTGAGGACTTTATATTGCCGATGTTGTGAATCCATGATGCAATCAATCTGTCATGAATGCTCATCATGGATGGGGATACCATCACAAGTGGAAGAATAAGATGAAGTATGTATATCTGCAAAGTGGTAGCCATGGAGCCCAGTCTCATCAGGAAACTCGCATTAGAGTAGTCGAGTACATCTTCAGAAGCAATTCTTTCAGAATCCATGGTTTGGACTTGTGAGGAGTGTCACTTCTATACCCTGTTTTGAGTATGACAATGACCACGACCCTTAAAAAGTGCATTTCTACAATGTATATTTTTACATTTGTTTCTTCCTAAGGCTTTATACATTATGAAATAATAAATAAGCATTTGGTCCTTTCCAGGTCTCGAAATTCAGTAAATAAAATCTCAAATAAACAACATATAATAAACAACATCTCAAACTCCCCCTTTATCACTTCTATCGGAATTAGGGGGGAAAGTACCAGCCAGGTTCTGAAAATCAAATGTACTTGATTAAATAATAATCAGTAAGTGTAAGAACCTCTAGATGAAGTTTGACAGGTTTCTGGTGTTTTTCACCTTTAACTTTACGTGTGCGTTAATACCAAGGAGGAAAAAAAAAGATTGCTGCCCATCAGTCTAGGAAGGATTATGTGGTTATTTCCAAACAACTCAGAGCCTGTCATACTACAGTGAGAAAATATATTCACAAGTGGAAAAAATGGTTTTCAATCTTCCCAGAAGTGCATGTCCCAGCAAGGTACTTGCAGTGCCCAGGGGTGATGAATTTGGTTTATTTCGCAGCCACAGGACTTGCAGCTATCGAGTCAGTCATGAAGTCTTATGTGTTCCACTTTATTCTGGGATCAAACACTAAGGACAATGATGCTAAGCGCACTAGCAAATCTGCAACACAATGGCATACAAAAAAAAAAAAAAAAGGATGTTGGAACAGGTCAGACCCAAGCTTGATCAAATTGTTGCAGTGGACTTTAAGAGAGCTGTGCATGAACAAATGCCCACATACCACAATTAACTTAATGTCTTAAGCAAGAGTTGACCAAAGACACCTCTCTGCACTGTGAGGTTGATACATAAAACAATTACTTCATGTTATTACTGCTAAAATGTGTTTACCATGAAATCATAAGACGTATATAAGTTTTTACACATTGCCTCTATATATTGGCTTAGTTCTTATTAAATAAATGAGAAAATGTACAATGAGATGAGTTGTTGTTCATCTGAGGTAGTATGTACCTAAATTTAATTATCCATCCATCCATCCATCAATCTTTGACCAAGTTTCATGAACAACAGTCTGAGCTGAGGTTCCTTTTGATGTAAAGCAACAACACTTGAATTCCTCACGCTAACCCTGTGGGTGAAACAACCCAGTAAACATTTGTATGTGGGACTCAGTGGGCAGAAAACCTGAGCCCCATATGGTTCTAAATTGGCCCCAATGAGAACTGCCCACTTGGCCCAAGTGGATCCAAATAAGACACCCATTTAAGGCCTATTCCCATCCTCACCCATCCACCTGAGCAAAGCCAACATCAGTTATTCATGTGAGCCCGACATGGATAATCCCATATGAGGTCCCATTTGGGTGAGAACAGTCTTCTCATGTTTAACGTGAAGAAGACAAATTAGATATTTGTGGATTTTACGAGGTCCAGGAATAAGTCAAACTGTATTTCCATCATAGGAGAAGAAGTGGTCGAGAAGTACAAATGCTTTGATGGTCAACAGACTGGACTGGAAACACAACTGATGCTATCTACAAGAAGGGAGAGAATAGACTTTACTTCTTGAAGAAGCTTCAGTCCTTTAGCACCTGCAGATGTTGCAATTCTTCTAAAAGTCTGTTGTGGAGAGTGAAATCTCATCTGAAGTCATCTGTTTGAGGCAGCAGCATCAGAGCATCAGAGCATCAGTAACTTAAAAAAAAAAAAAACAGACAAAACAAACAAACAAACTTTTAAAGAAGGCCGGTTCTGTTCTGGAGCCTCTGGAGCTGATTTAAAGGATACTTCATAAAATGAAAAATGTATTGGACAATAGTGTCCTATTCAACAAAAATGTCTTCAGTCAGAGGCTTCTTTAGACCTGCTGCAACATCAACCACTTACAGGAGATCCTTCCTGTCCACAGCTAGAACCATCCATAATAACTCTTTGAAGAAACTTAAATAACTAACAACATATATTTCCCCTCAAGGGATTAATATCATTTGTATAAAGAAGTAATTTATTTGGTGAATCTAGACATTGACCTTTTAGCCCAGCTCTGTCTTCAGGATAACAAATTGATTACCTCAACCACATATCGAGTGTGGAATGGGAATTTAAAAGGGTAACACAACACTTCATGTGGGACGTATCACGAAAACAAGTCTCAAGCATATCAGCACTGGTCTGGTTAAACAGCGGTCTTAATATCTCCAGTATCAGTTTGGTCCCATATGCATCAAGATATTAAGAGTCAATGACATCAATTTGTCAGTCATAGCTAGACGCTGAGCATCCATGTCATGGTTAGGTGGCACTAAATCCTGCAAAAGAACTGAACGTTCTATGCACACATGGCAAAGTTCTTTACTAAAATACAGAGTTCCTCTTGACTTTGGAGAAATATATAAGTTGTGGATGTTTCCACATTGTAGAGAAATCCACAAAAGAAAAATCAGTCAGAGGTGATTTCAGAAATGCACACGAAAAAGAAAACAAAAAAAAATTACAGCACTGTGTGTGTGTATGTGTGTGTGTGGGCACCGGGGCCATCACCATCTGGTACTCAGAAGGGGGAGGCGCAGCAGTTCTCTCATGATACACACCCACTCAGCCCACAAACCCTAAAACACACACACACACACAACTTCACTCCAAGGTCAAAGCCAGAATCCTGAGATAGCACTGACATGAGCCTGCACACCAACGCTCATGCTGGCACCACCAGGAGCATTCAGAAGCACGAGTACAGGGACAGGCATTTCCACCCACACTTTCTCTGAGGTGCGGCCCATCTGCTCTCTCCATAGATTTAGATGCCATTCCAATATGTAATCCAACTTGCCAGCTTGGTATAGATTACAGTCCCAGCAGGGGCAGGTGTCCGAGGAACACAGAGAAAGCACAAGATACGGCTGATATAATGTGCCAGATATTTATTTCAGTTATGGCAAAAGAGATATGTTTGAGGTATTTTAATATACTTCTTGTTATTAAAATTCAGTCCAACATCAATCCCTCTGAAGTTTATATTCTCTTGAGACCAAATATCCCACTTGCTGCAAGTCATGGTTTCAATTCTTCAACAGCTCGTTTCTGAAATGTTCATGTAAAAACTAATGTGTGATGCAGACTTTGATGTAAGAAACATACGTACCTATGACAGCTGAAAAGAAACAAATCAGAGCCAGTTTGTCCATGTTTCCAGATGTGAAATGTTGAACTGATGTTCAGGGTGGCTGAGCTGTGAGAGGTTTGCTGACTTGTGACTGGTCTGATGCTCACAGCTGCCGTTCCATGACACTACAGGAGTTGTGCACGCTGGCGGGGAAAAATAAACTCCCACAGCTTCTTAACTGTAACGCTCAATTCAAAGTAAAGCTGAATTCCAATCGAGAGCTGAGTACAGAAGAGTTCAGCCCACGGTACACAGCCCTGAGTGCTCAGGTCGCTGCTGCAGCTTAAAACATCACTGATGGCTGTTTCACCCTCTGACTCACTAAATTAACTCCAAATCCATTTACTAGCGTTGCTGCTTAAGCCCTGCAGTTTGGTTTGGGTCTTCAGCGGTTTCTTCTAATTGAGTTTCTAGTAATTACCACAAGGCTAATGCATTGTAAGTGCCTTTTAAATCAGGGGTAAAGATTTTGCTTCAGACTACAAGTGCACACAGTGATCTTATACATCAGGATGTAAGAGGGGCTTTGGGATGTGCATGGAAAAAAAAAAAAGACAGAAAGAAAGAAAAAAGAAAAAAAGACAACACTGATCCATCTCAGACCTTTGTGACAAGCATCTACCAAAAAGAGGATCATCGTGCCTCCCATGGTCTTGAACCCCACCCCTTCCTTTTCCTGCATCCTTTTTTAATCCAGGACTTTGATTCGGAGTGTCAAGCAGAGGTAAACCCGGCTAGAACATTGTACCTGGCCCTTTGATCTGTACTGGCAATACTGACAACAACAGGCTGGTTGAAAAATTACTAGATGCCCGCTCTCAACACCTAAATGAATCTAAAGATAATAAAAATAGTAAGGAGATTGTGTTAATGGTGTCCTCTCAGACTTTCTTTGTCTCTATATTGTCTTTTTGTTTGTTTTTTGACACTTTGTTGTGGTGCTCATGGAAGATACAGAGGGCCTGTGAATAAACACACCTTTCCTCTCTCTCATGAAGATGCCTGAGACCTCCCTACTCTCTGAAGACTCCTTTAATTAGGCTTTAATTGCCTTATTAGCTGTAGCTATCGATGGATGAGAGAATGCAGTGAGAGAGAAAAAAAGAAGCCAGGTAGACAGCTGAAGAGATGGCAGCTTAACGGGGCAAATAAACAATGGTGTGTAAAAGAAGTAGGCACAAGACTTGAGCACAAAGGAAAGGATGATGTGCTCAAAAACACAGACGTGCACACACGCAAGTGCATGAAAACACACACAAGTATGCAAGGAGCTGGTCAGTGTGGCAGACTTCTGTAGGAAAGAGCTGTCAGGTGATATAAAACACACAGATAAGACAGAGCTCAGATACATAAGTACTCCTTCAAGAAGAGGCTCTGAGGTGCACCCAGGTAATTGACCCTTCACCCTGACCTCAGCGAGACAGGGGAGATGGACGAGGTAGAGGAGGGAGCTGAGAGCAAAAGGAGGGGGCAACAAGAAATGATGAATGTGGGATGCGTGGAGAAAAAGAAAATCAGCAGGTGGAGAGGGAGTTGCAACACGCAGAGGAGAGAGAAGAAGGAGAGAGCGAGAGCAGAAGGAGAGTTTTCTGCATGTATTCTCCTGGAGGAATGTGCCAAACTTCAGAGATGCAAAGTGACATCAACATTTTGCTCTCTCTTCATCAGTCACTTCATCGTCTGTTCCTCAAGCATCCTAAGCATGGTGCTGGGACTTAAATAGATGGTTAACAAGCAGCTTGATCCCTTTTTCACCTGTGATTTATGGTGAAAATGTTTTAAAACCTGTATTTTGTGTCCTATGTAAACATTTGGAATTTGAGATAAATGTTTAAAATGCATCATCTTCAACTTTGTAACCATTTTTTTTTACATTTGACACTGTATATTTCTCAAAGTTTACTGTGCAGATTGTATTTTTGTGTGCGGCCGTCTTACTGGGTATCTTACATACGTGCTTTTTCATTCGCTGACTTGACCCAGGATGCTTGCTAATTCTGTTTTCACTTTGCAAGATGTTGACGGCGATGTTGCAGGCCTTCCAGCTGGCATTTCCTATTTTCATTGCCCTGTGTCTAGTAATATTAATTTCACATTTTGGTCCACAGAGGGAGTTAAGGCCCAACACAAAACACAACACAGAGCTAAAGCTGGCAGCTGCTGTACATTCAAGCCAGCATCTTTATCGCTGCTGAAGCCTTTACAGATCCATCTGTTGCTATATGCAACTCTACCTATAGTCAAGTGATACTATTAAAGGATACCAGTGGGAGTGAAGCTTTCACATAGGAGCATCTGTGGTGGTAATACAACATTGTTACCTCTCCACTGTGATATCTCTTCATCTGTCACCCACTGCATGCACTCACAGACCTACACATAGCACACTGTGCAGCAGTAGCTTGGTTTGTTTGTATTTTCTCTGAATACGCTGTACCATGTTCATGCCTTTGTGAATTTGCACCTTTGAACTGTAGCTGTCACCACTGAGTGTGCGCGTGTGTGTGCGTACCTGTGTGGGTGAATCAATCCATCAGGGAAATGGAGGAGTGTTTTTCCACTCCTGCTTGTCATTCCCCAGCCTCATTAGAACCCATTCAGTCAATCAAGCATGAATCCCTAACACAATAACATGCAAAGTGCTTTGTCTACGTGTAATTAGCCTTGCCAGAGCTGTTTTTCTCAAACGGGCACCTTCTCTTGCCTTCTCACACCAAAGCCAGCGGCGCCGTCCAAGAAATGCAGCTGGCTGATGGACGAATGTTGGAAACAGGAGGGAAAGAAAGAGGGGTGAAAAAAGTGGAAGGGAGGAACATTTTTATTAGTAGAATACAGGGGTGAGTATTCATAATCGGCTTCCTATGAGATGTTTAGACATGCCTGCTCTTGTTCATTCATTCAGTTTGTGTGCTATCTGTGTGCGCCGGCATCAGTATTGCTAGCGGTCAAGCAGGCCTCCTGTGTGTCACATTCACACAAGTCACACATTATCATAATAAACCAACTGACATCCCACTTCCACACACTCATAAGCACACCATGCATGGGAGATGTGCACATCCTCTCACACTGAAAGGCACGAAGGGAGATGGATAACACGCTTGTGCAGAAATATTGTGGCCCCCGTCTGCATCCTGTTTGTTCGCCGTGATGGGTGACACGGCTGACTGACACTTTCCTCCAACCCGGCAGCCAATTCACTGAAATTGTGCTGTGACATTGTTGATTAAGCAGACATTCAGTGTACGGTATGCACGTTGTTACGCCGTGATGGGTTCACTGGTGCAAGGAAATGCAATCTCAGTGTGTGCGTGTGGGATATTTTTATGTGTGATATATGTGTGTTTGGAGGACATGTGACTGTAAAATACAAAATAATAATAATAATAATAATAATAATAATAATAAAAATCAAAGGAATACATTTGACTTTGAACCAGAGCCTTGTATGATTCACATCAGGCCAAGGTGATAGCTAGTTAGATTATCATCAGCAGTCCGTTGCTGCCATCTAGTGGCAAAAAGTTACATGCTTAATGCAAGAACACTAAATATTTTACAATAAGGAGTCATATTTGGTCGAAAACTTGGAGTTCACCCAAAAGTGGAATTCAGATTAAACTTTAATCATTGAGGCTGCTTTTAACTGACACAGCAGGATCAGGGTTGGAGTTTGTTTTGTTTTTTTTCTACCCCTAATAAAATTCAGATTTACTCCCCCTGCCATGCTCCTGGTGTTTACCTCTCACTTCAACCTGAATCTCTCAGCCTTCCTCGGATCAATAGTTTTGTTTGTTTCGGCAACGCCTCCCAGTGTTTTCACTTGTCCCTCTCTGCAGGAAGTGAATTAGATGTCCTGTCCTGTGCAGTGGTTATGCTGTGAATCAAAAAAGCCAAATTAAATTTCCTAATTGGTTTCCTTGGGAAGGGTAAAACAGATTTAAATTGATTACCGGTAATGGCCTATTGTGGAACCACATTGGCTTCTGCTGTTTGAGGAGGATTTAGTAAAACCAATTAATTTGACTCACCTCTTACATGCCCTGCTTTTGTCTTCCTTTGTCTCTGTGAGGGAGCTTTTCCATCATTTGCTTCTTTTTCACTCTCTAATGTCCTTCTTCGTACTCCCCAAAATAAAAGGACTGATGATGATAATGCCACTGGATGACTATCATTCAAATCTAATTGGCTGGATGGTGTCACACAGGCTGCTGATAAAACGGCACGGATACTTTTTTTCTACATCTGTGTAAGACTCAGCTGACAAACGATAACTCAAATCTGTCTTTCAATTACTCTGCTCGAGCATGTTTGCGTCCACACCACTGTTCTTCTACACTCGAGGAGAGCGAAAGTAAGATGTCAAGATCACATTTTGTCACGCAAGCTGATTAAATCCCTGATATGTTCTCCATCTTCCCATATCTGTGCCTCCATGTTTCTCCACCTACCATCAAATATTGTCACAGTCAGACCCAACGTGACATTTAAAATGGGAAATTGCAGGTACTTAATGTGATATTTTATAATTACATGGAGGGAAATATTATGAATGATTAAATAGATGTCACCCGCATAAGAAGCAAAAAAGATTTTTCAACAGTGATAATTACGAGCAAAGTCTAAGTAAGATCAGAAGTGAAGCTTTATGTGGCACTTTGTTTTACAGCGAGATTAAAGCCGGATGCATGCGCTGAACTCCTTCTCTGCTACATTGTGTGCAGTGAAATTAAATGCAGCTACAGTTGGCTGAATAGACAATAAGAAATGAACAACACTATTTCAAGCACTGTAAATTTCTCTATGGCCGACTACATGATTAGCTGAAGAGAGAAGCAACCTTCCAGCGCCCAAGGTTCAATAGAGACGGATAAAAAATGACTTAAGTGCTGCTATTTAGATGGATTACAAGAAAAAAACCCTTAAGCATCACAAATTACTATAGAAAGAGGGATGGTTTCTACTATGGGGTTACTTTACACACATTTGATGTTGGTGTTGCTTTTTTTTTTATTGGAAGTGGACTGTTTAATCTCAGAAATATTTAATCTCAGGGAATTATAATAAGGATGTTCTAAATATAATTTGGACAATGACAATGAGTTTTATTATTTTGCCAACAGATCTGAAATGAAATAATCATAATTTAATCAAAAACATAGAACTTCAGCTTGAATAGAGGAGGTTTCATTCGGTATTCATTTGCAAGAGCTCAAAAATACTTGGATAATTGAAGTAAATTGGTCAGATATGAGTCATTCCCGAGTTACTTCAAGACAAACGAAACAGATGAGAGGTCTGGTGTTGATATCAGGTATAGAGTAGGTACCTGGCAGCCGTTTTAACAGGAGCTACCCAGATGAAGTCCAAGGAGATCTCAATGCTAGTGAAGGAGGCCATCATTATATTAAAAAAAATCCGTTCCTAAATCAACAGTTTGGTACATTTTCTTAAAAAGTGAAAGAAAGAAAGAAAGCACAGATAAGCATCACTAGTAACATCACTGGAGCATCACAGAAGAAAACTAACAGCAGGTAACACTGAGACACAGATAACAGATTCTGTGGTGTGTAGGGATGTACTGTCTGCTCACATTCAGCCAAACGCGACACTGTGCAGATGGATAATGACCTAAACATACTGTGACAGCAACTCAAGTATTCTTTTTAAAGGCAAAGAAAAGGGAATAATCTTCAGTGGCCGAGTCAATCACTTGATCTTAATCCAGCGGAACGCTCATATTTTTCAGTTACTGGAGTCGAAACTGAAAGCAGACAGGCCCATAAACAAGCAGCAACTGAAGATGGCTGCAATGATTGTCTGGCAAATCATCTCCAAGTAGGAAACTGGGAATTTGGCGATGTGCATGGGCAGTAGACTTCAGGCTGGCAGTCATCCCAATAATAAAAATTAGAGTTAAAATTATGTTGTATTTTCCAAATAGTTTGGAAAGCTTGAAAATTGAGGTCATTTGATCAAAATGATTGCGCTTCCCACATGGTTAAACTTTTATACATCTTTATTTTTTTATTTTTTTGATTATTTTGTTTTGTCTCACATGAGATGGGTTGTGTATGGAAGATGTGAGTGAAAGTAGGAGAGTAATGGACCAGAAAATCTTTTTTTTTTTTACCACCTCAGACGAGAGATTCACCTGGAAACATGCTAAGTATCATTTCAGAGTCAGGCTCTTTTTCATTTAGTTTTCGTTCGTTCACATTTGCCAGCCAGATCACCTTTCACTTCTTACTTCCTCCTCCCTCTGCGTCTCTCGCTGCATTTGATAAATGAATCAGAGATTACCTTTCAGAAGCCACAGGCTGCTAAATTAAGCAAGACAGTATCCAGAAAGAAGAGAATGCTAATGAACAGGAGCTCAGCAGATGTGACCAAAGACCAAGATATCGCTTTACTTAAATTAAATTCTTCCCTGTAGCTTTATGTCTTTGGCCTGATGTTTACAAACCAAAAGCCACAGCAGCATCCAGTAATGAGAGTCTTTGAAACAAACTTCAGATTTTTTTAACATCAAAAAAGCTTCAAACTATTGCAAATAGTGCATCCAAATAAGACACAGAGAAGAATGAAATGCTTTTAGAAAAAAACAAAACAAAGCAAAAAAAAAAAAAGCCTACTTGAAACTAAAGACTCAAATAAAAACCCCTTCCATGTGCAATTAATTATGACACACAGAAGCTCATACTGAGGGCAAATAACTTTGCAGAATGACAGTACAGGCAGCTGCAGCCGTTTTAAATCGACGCTATTTGGATTCTTGATGCACATCTTTGAGTGGTTGGTGAATGCAAATGTTCAATTTTAAAAGGAAACCAGCAAAGTGGTTTATTTCCAGCCATAACTGATGGAATTTTGAACTTTAACTATTCTTTTTGTAAAAGCAAAAGCAGAAATTTCCTTCCCGGAGGTGCATATGACTCATCTGCACTTATACATGCTACTGTCACCACAAGCCACAGACACTCCCCGTCAGTTCCTTGTTATTGTCTTGGTTCATTGCCAGACATTTTTTAAAATGGGGACTTTTTAAAAATGAATTTTACTTCTTCACTTTGACAGCAGTAAAAGTAACAAATAAGTTTGATCAGCTATCCTTGAGCACATATTTTTGTATAATGGGAATCAAAGTGACGCAGGTCTGCAGCGTGAACCTGCTGTCAATATTCTTTTTTTTTTTTTTTTTCTTTACCATGAATATAAGTGTTAGACAGTTAAATGTCTATGTGATAATGATTGCTATGCCTTCAGTCTATTCAGGCGACTGGGTAAGAGGGATAATTGTGAAATGCTCACAAATGCACATTCAGTTACTAACAGCTATGAGACATATACATTACAAAAGCAATAACCAGTTCAGTCTCTGTGGTGCAGAAATTTCTGTTTTCTTTGTTTGTTTGTTTTTTTCTTCTAAAGGAGAAGTTAAAGGGATATAGCCCTGGACTAATCTTTCTGTGTGGTTATTGGCATCACATGTTTCTAGACACCCACTGGTGGAGGCAGATTGCTTCCCTCACTGAGTCTGGTTCTGCAGGGAGTTGCTTCTCTCTACTGACGTGATGATTACTCAGGATGGGCAACGTGAAGATTCAATTCAATCTGTTGGGTTCCTTACCTGGACTGTTATTGTGAACTGGCCATGATATGATTTTTTGAATATGGACTATTTTAGAATAAATTAAATAATTCCTGGACTGAACTGGAATATATGAAAATGGCTGCACTAAACCATTTCTGTTTTATGAGTAGTTATTTTCTTAATTTCTAAAATGTCATTCTAATAATGATTTTTGAATTTTCTGGAGTTTCTAGTGCTTTTTAGTTATGTTGGAATGAAAACTAATTCAGTAAGTGTCTGTGGTGGCAGCAGGGTGACATCATGGTTGGTCCCCTCACATCAAAACATTTCCTGGCTCAAATTTGAATTAAGTCCATTCAGTGTCGAACTTGCATGTTCTTGAGTTTGGTTTTAAAGGGCTATGTCTTTTTTGTTTGTTTGTTTTTGTTTTCTTTTTGACTCTGTCTAGTGTAACCAACTTTTCACCAGCAACCACCACCAACCAGCAGACCACAATTTCTGAAACCAAAAAAAGACCTTTGTGTTGTTTGTACACCACATAAAAGCAGCACAGCCAAGCAATGCATCTTCATTTTTTGTAAATCTTAGTGTGAAACATTTTATTTCTTTGTATAATAGCCGAAGAGAGAGGACATACCGAAACAAGGACACATTTTCTTACAGTACATAAACTTGTATTCTCACATATATATATA
>JBAMYA010000015.1:3702597-3716828 GCA_037176975.1 Arrhamphus sclerolepis | reverse complement strand
TGTCAGCAAAGAGTTCTGAATCTGATTCCTGATTTTTTATTTTTTTTAAAGTTACCTGATACTGTGTTTTTGAATGTGAATATGAAAAATGCATCATTTGCTTTCGACCAGTTCCACCAGCCAATCATTTGACCCGTTCTCCTTAAAGAGCAACTTGCAGGTTAAATCAAAAACTGAATGAATACTTGACCTTGTCAGAAGAAGTCTTTTAAATTAACTGTAACACTAAAAACTGTTCTCAGACAGTGCTGGGAGCTGAATCTCACCTCCTGATTTCAAGATCGATAGAGATGTTCAGTTTAGTGTCTCATTGTATTCTGAAATTAAAGTTATGTTTTTGTTTTTTTTTAAATTACAGAATCAACTTATAAACCAACTTTAGATTCAAAGTAGCTACCTATGGTAACTATAACAGCTGGACACAGCTGGACACTTTCTACAAAGGAAATCAAATATTCTTCAGAAAGTTCTTCCCAACTGTTTCCCTTATAATATTTTGAGCTATTCATTGGACTTTTTTTTTTATTAATGAAAAAAAAACTGGGAGAACTGGGGTGCTCTAAAACCGTTGACTGGTATCACTGAGTACTGACAAGCACATCAACACTACTTTTTCCATTCAATAACAGAATTCACAGCTCCACTCAATGGGTCAAGCGAGTTACTACAATCCTTCTTCACGTTCATGTCTTTAGCTTTTGCAGTGTCATAAATACACCAGCAGATGGCAGCATGTCTCTAGACTTCTATCCAGGCGGTTCACAATAAATATTTCTTCTGTTCATCTAAATATACAGTATGTTAACAATCAAATGAATTTAAAGACCATGCCCATGTTTTCAATTTGAAGATGCGGGGGTGGGGTGGGGGTGGGGGGCATGGTCCTGCCACAATTTGCATAACACCTCTGCGGCCTCGACCTCCAGAGATCCCCAACGCTCAATCCTCTGCCCTCATCACCAGACCTGGACGACTCTGCACCTCCATCTGCTGATGGGGAACACCTGTGTGAGAAGTCAGCAGGCGTCTCTGGCCGTGTTGTGGGCAGCAACCCCAGCCTCAACAAATATGCACAACAGAAAATCAAAGTAACATGCGGCATAACAAACCCAAATGAATCCAACAATAATAAGATAAATCGGTAACACAGCAAAGTTAGATAAACTCAAAATAACACAAGTATTAAAATAAAACATGCAAGTAAAACAAAAAGGCCATATTGTCACACTGTGTCTGATAAACTCTTCTAATTTCATGGCTCTCCATGTTTCCTCAGCTTAAAGCCAATCACATAGTTGGCTGCTCTCAGGCGGAGTCACACATAATGTAACTGCCACTAACAGTGGCCCAGACTGGCATACCTGAGCACATAATCTGATTACTGGATCAATAACACTGCAACATTTGGTGCATTGCTGGGATGGCTGGCTTCTTCTCTGGTTACACATTGCTGGCATTCACCACTTGTTCCCACTTTATAGGTGACAAAGTGTGAATGCAAGCAGGAATTCAAATGGAGGGCCTTTTAAATCAGACGAGTCGCAAGGAATAACCTTGATCACATCTGGCCGTTCCACTGACTCTGCAATTAAAGCAGCCCCTGAAACATCGATATATTTAATAAGTCAGTGTGCAAAACCAGAAATCCATCTGAAAGCCTCCACTGAGCCTGTGTAACTTACCAACTGTGGACTTATAGACTAGGCCTGACTTTGTGAAACTAAACTGGAATTTACTAATGTATCAATGCAAAATGTATATTCCATTAATGTTAGCTGCTGTTTTGTTGTTGTTGTGTTTTTGTTTTTTTTTGTATGTTTGTTTTTTTTACAATTGGTTGGAAGATAAAACATCTGCAACATCAAATTATATACCATAAAAATATTTATTGACAATACAATCTTAATGGTTGCAAAAAAAATGAGAAATGACACACAAACACATGCTCAAAAAATAAAAATAAACAAAAGAAGAGGGGGGAAAAAAAACAACATTATGAAATCAAAATTCAAATTCAAAAACAGCTAAGAATGACAGAAAAATATAGAACTAAAATGGAACATCATCAAATTCAAAATACTACCTTATCTGAGTCAGTTCAGACTGCACAATTTTTTATATCTTTTTTTTTTCATTATTATTTTATTTTATTTTTTAAGAAACAAGGACAAAGTTCAAATCAAAAGATACTCCACCATAAGCACATAGCTTGGGTATTTCTATTGCCTCCCTCACTGGAAAGCATGATAAAATGAACCACGATTATTTCATAACACTGGCCAACCAATCATTTAAGAAATGCAAATTAACAATAAATAAAAACAATTGACTTCAGAGAGAAATATCATATAATAAAAACCAGAAAAGGCCTCATGTTGACAGTCACAAAGCAAAAACCGCCATAATTTCTGCGCTTTGATATTCCTGCATGTTGCATTTGTGAAATGCAGATAAGTGGATGATGACAAATAACTGTACAAAGTACACAGCGCGTGAGACAGATAACCAGAGATGTTGGAGAAAATCCCTGTTCGCTGTCATTCAACCCTTTGTCCCTCCATTCATCCCTCTATCTCTCTACCCTCCACAGAAGTCTGTTGTGATCCCGTATTTCTCAGTCCAAACAGGTCACTTTGGCTCGAACCTTGCCAGGTTCTGTGCAGCACCAGCAACGACCAGAGAGATGAGAATGAGAGCGCAACGACACACATTGCCGCCAGTTCAAACGCACAGTCTCTCTCTCTCTTCTTTCCCTCTCTCCACTTTATCTCCATGGTGCACACATGTCGACCTGGAGCAAGGCTTGTATACTGGCAGGGGAGGCTGAGAGCAAAGAGAAGGAGGTGGATACCGGAGTATGCAGTGTGGGAGGGGATAAAGGGACACACTGCTTCAATAGCGGAGCAGGTCCAGGGACTAATTGGATCTGGTAATGGCAGGTCAGTGTGACTGAAGGGCTCGTTAGAACCAGTACAGCTCCTTGCCTTTCTTGTGCTGCTGAAGGCCTGAGGAAAAAAGAAAAAGAGAGGGAAACAATGAGGACGACAACAGCGAACGATGCAACACGGGTTGTCATGGAGCCTACTTTGGCCAAACAACCTGTTTTAGAGGTGGTGGGGGTTGCTTCTGTGATTATGATGTTTTGTGTGTTTGTGTATGTGTGTTTTCACATTTGTCAGTGTCAGTGGAGCATTTATTTAACATCAAAATACGCACCTGTGCATAAGCTCCTTACAATTGAAAAGAAAGAAATGGTTGAAAAGTGATACAGCTGCGTATGTTTCTACGTTATCAACTCAGATTATAACAGATATTCTTTATGTTTAAAGAAAAACACCTAGTTTAGCCTCTTTACATGCATCTACAAAGAGGAACACAGGACAGGACAGTTATCATTCTTTCCAAAAAGCGTGGTGTCGTTGAGTGGGTACCTGTATCCATGTTGAGTGCCAGAGTCTGGCTTACTTCTCCTGGGGGAAGCAGGCTCGGCCAGGAGGCAGTGGGCTCCAGCTTGCTCACTTCATAGTGGCCTGGCAGGGTAGGGATATGAGGGGGCCTCACAGCGGGCATCAGCAGGGGCCCGTAGTGGGGCTCCAAGGCCGACGGTGAATACAGTTCATGAAGAGGCCGTGGTGGGCCGTAGGCTTGGGCCTGAGGGTATGCCCAGTTCTCCGGTGGGTGGGGATGGGCGTGAGGATGAGCATGTGGGTGAGCGTGCGGGTGCGGGTGCGGGTGTGGGTGCGGAAGGCCCGGATGAAGCGCCGAAGCGTATGGATCCATGGAATAAGAGGAAGCACCCGTCTCACAGTGGGGGCGACTCTGTGGCGAGGAGTAGTTACTGTCCCAGAAGGATGGGGGGAAACTTCGCCGACTCCCAGGTGAAGGGGTATCTAAATGGGGGAGGAAGCAGAAAGGGGAGGGAAATGGGGGGGGGGGCGTAAACAATGATCACATTTAGACGCAGTTACGAACTATTGCACAACTTTGTAGTGAATCGCTTGATTTATAGAAGCACATGGGACGGGCTGGAGCTTTGCAAGAGAAGCAACACGTGTTCAAACGAAGATGTCACTCACATGACTGCTACACCCTCTGGCCCAGATATCTTCCCCATTGGATCATACTGTCACACAGCCTTAGCTGCAACAAGACACAGAAATAAACACAACCTTGCTCTCGCAGATCGAGCAAGAGAGAAAGAGAGACACAAGGTAGAAAGAGAGACGTCCCTATATCCTAGAATTCTATTTAAGGCAGACGATGTAACCTGGAGGCAGCCCAAGGCTCACAGAGTCCTAAATCACTCGCTATGGCGACACCTCTCACTCTCATGTCAGTCCAGTGCTCCTGAAAGTCTAGCAACACGCCATGGTGTGCACACACATATGCAGACAAGCAATTCTGGCCCTGTGCTACCACCCGTCGCCTGCGCTTCTGTCTCCTGCACCCCCACCTGTTGTTTTCTCTGCCCCCACCGCTCTCTCCTCGCCCTTGACAGAAAGTCAACAAGCCATTGCATGTTTTTAACAGCATAATTTGATATTTAGACATTGCTCTGAAAAGCAACACCGTGCATCATGCTGAGAGGTGGTGTTCCCCACTATCCCTATCACACTGACAACAACAAATATAAATCAGACCAGCAGGCCGGCAACTGACAGCGCGACCACAGTGGGGCAAGAGCTGGACCGAGAGTCAGAAAGGCAGCCATGGAGACGTTTGAAGGGGATACGCCGGCGAGGCTGTGCGCTTACGGCCGAGTATAAACATAGCATCTGTTGTGAGGCAGGGAGCGCATGCTGGTGCCGAAATGAAGACGTTCATCTGAACAAGGAAAGGAACTACAGTGACACCAGCACGAGGGAGTGAGGGAAGGCTGCAGGCCCCTACATGGATATCTAAGGGATATTCTAGTCTGCTGATGGAAGATTTGAAAGTGACATTTTTTTTAACTGTGTTCTGATGCCAAGTTAAATGAATAAAAATTATATTTAAACATCTAATAACAAAATTGCTTTAAGCATTTTTAAGTTTTCTTATTTTGTTTTTTTTTTAGGTTGCCATGCCTAAACTTTTTGTTGTGTTGCCATCCTTGCTTGAATATATTTTAGATCTTTAAATTTTAGGTTCCAAACTTTTTAAAGGCCAGCAAAGCTCAAGACTATGCAGACTGCCTGTGTTTCTTCAGACTGATTCATGCCAGAATCAGACCCTTCTGACTGCCAGCAGCTCCTGACCTGCATGACCTTATGCCTTGACCTCTCCAGAGACATCAGTTCCCACAAGCAACCTTTCTGCCTGTCACCTGATCATATCACCTGTCTGACCCACTGCTGTGCACTGCAGAACTTACAGCTCAGAAAAAACCAATGAAATACACCCTCGCTATGATGACTCTGGCTTCTGTTTTCATGGTGAAAAAGCTATAAGAAGGGTAAGACAAGGAGACAAACTCCACCTCATCTCCACAACTGACATCAATTTATTGTAAGAATCATAGCAACTCAATTTATCAAAAACGTTCACAATATGGTGTTTGCCTTATTTCTATCCATTTTCACACTCACACACGGGATTCACATAAAAATGGGCTCGTGATTATGTCATCAAGCTGTTTTCTCTCATTTCATTTTTGTAATGAAGAACGTGAGTTGAAGATGACCATATATTCAAGCTTGTAATATTGTCACAAGAAGAGGTGTACACCCCTGGTCATGAACATATCTTGAATAGGCAAAGCCATATACCTGTGCCCTGCTGGGGCGCCCGCCGTTTGCCCTCTCCATCCATGTAAGAGCTAAGCGCCCTGGAGAAGTGTTCATCCACAACGCTGCTGATGTCTCCCTGGTAGTATGTGAAGAGGACGCATCTTGAGGTCAAATACTCTGCTTCGGGGGCCTCCTGCTTCTCCTTGGGGCCCTCCTCAGGCCTTGATGCCGAGGGGGCGTAGGAGGAAGAAGAAGAGCTGGATGAAGATGACGAGGAAGTTGATCCTCCAGTTCCTGGGCCCCCAGACATCCCTTCGGAAACTCTGGGAGTGTCCATAAAATCCCGACTGAGGGGTGAAACGCTGCTCAGACCTGTGGGAGCCTGTCAGGGGAAGGTTAGAGGACAGACAGGGAGGGGAGGAGGGGAGGAGCAGGGACAGGGTTAAGACAGGTGTTGCAAAAGACACTTCTGGAGCTGACCGTGACACATTCTGATATAATGTTTTTCATTGTGTGTGGCAGCACCAGCATGTGCATGCCTGCAAACGTGTGACATGAACCGGAGAATACTTATGAGCCTAATACACTTCATTTAAATTGCATAAATTAACGAGGGTTAAATGTCATATTAAATGAAATTAATTCTTAAATCACAAACCTATAGAAAGTCCTACTTTTAAAAAGTCAGGTTATGTTTTTACGCACCGTCGGCGCAAGCTCATAATAATTTCTTATGTCTCTATTCCTCATGTTTCCTGCAAATAATAACTATCACAACAACCCTGAACCCTCGCTCGCTTCGTACCTGTAAGCTACTGATGAAAGCAGGAGCAGTTGGTGCGTACGGTGCGTAATGTCCATAGGCTGGGTACATAACATCCAAACAGCTCATGGTAAGTGAGCGCTGTCTCCTCTGTTCTGCTGAAACGAAACGGAGCTTAGAGAGCGAGAGTGCGACAACATTCCGTGTTTTTAACCGAAGAAAAACGGGCTCAGTAATCGCCGATCAGTACAAAGAAGAAAAAAGGAAAAGAAGGAAAAAGCCCGTGCCAGACTTGGCATGGCCACTCCAGAAAGAGCGCACGTCTCCGCTCACTGCAACAACAGCTGCGGCAGCGAAATGTGGTGAGGTTTATGAAGGAAGCATGAGTGTGCCCTGTCCTGTACATCTCTGTGTCAACCCCTCCCACCACCTTTACCCAACAGCCCCCACATTTTCACCCCTACCAACAGTAGGCCACTACGTCCACATCCATGCGAAGATTAGCCTATTGATGGCTGTCGAGCAAATTAATTATTTTATTCCTTATGAAATATGTATATATATGAAGTGAATGAACATTAAATTTTATATCAAATGAATGGGCATAAGTTGCATCAACATCTGAGAATGAACATGTTCCAAGTGCAAAACATGACACAGATGTTTTCTAGAAAATCTGAAAGGATTTTATGACTAATTGTGGCCCCACAGCATCTTATTCATAGTGTACAAAAATAAAGAATAAAAATAAATAGTTGAATAATACGTCACCCAGGTTACACAAATAGATTTGGATGAAGTCATTGAGCCAACCAGCCACACAACAATGAGCATATGATACTCGTGGTTCTGTGACTGTTTTTATTCCTGCATGTTCTTTGCATACTTGAAAACTTTGTGCTCAGTCCAAGCTGAAAGTGTAACCATGGTCTTAAAACAGCCATCGGTTGCCAAGTGAACCCTCAAGTCTTCAGAAGTATTCAGTGTGTTCCCAGAGTGACACGTAGGTGTCAGCTATAGGCTGCATACAGTGGTCATACCAACATGGAGGAGAAAAGGGACTCTGCACAAATCTATGACAAATTATCACCTATCAGCAGTGCAAACAAAAGATATTTTCACACACACACTCAAACATACACAACGACAATCACCGGCACCACATGAGCACCAAAGTCGCTGTGTATCCTGGAACAAAAAAGGCAAAGTACCAATGATATTGATCATTGATTATGAAAACAAGTTAGAGAGATTTTCTTGAAAGTGTTGCTTGTTTCTCTTCTTTGCAGGTGCTTGAGATTTGGGCATGCCAGTCTTTTTGACAGGCACTTTAGAATGCCTGGGAGAATAGTGTGGAAAATTTGTAGAATTCCATGGACGAGTGTCAGATGAGGTGGAATGTCTCTGATGTATGCTAGTGGACGAGCTCCTCGGGAAGTTACATTGCCCCTCTGCTGCGTTCTCTAGATGGAGAACATGACCAACAACTTGCTATGCATACATCACACATAGTATGAATAACTGGAGGCAGGTTATTGGCATGTGGATGAATCAAATATGCTCTTAAATAACAGTGGATAAAGCTGACAAGCATTACAAAGTTCTCACTTTGATCCGCTACATTTCTGTTTTTATAAGCTGATTTAACAGCTTGTGTCTGCAGTAGCTATATCCCTGTATTGTCCACTGCATATACTTAAAGTATACAGTGTCAGGTTCTATAAATGTTTATAAGTAATTCCAATTATGCAAATACACTTTAAAGAGGTTGTTAGTAACATTATTGGAGCATTAAACCTACTTCAGTTCATTACCTTTGGAGTAAGATCTCCAATATGGGCCACTATGTCCATATTCATGCAAGGTAATGCAGGGCAGTGCAGGGCTCAGGGAGAAAGAGAGTGATGCAATGCCAGAAAGCTTACTGTTACACCAGTGTGATCAACAGCTGCAGCTGACGGAAGGGCAGGGGTGCCACTGTTAATATTAATGGCCATGACTAAATTTCTCTGTCTTGAGAGAAATGTCTCTGAAAGAGAGACATGTCCCTGTCTTTCTCTCGCTCTGTCTCCTTCTAACATGTCTTAACTTTTGATAGACACTTTTTCTCCACGTTTTCGCACAATTAACCTCTATGTTGCACCAATTCGTTTTTATTTTCTGTCATTTTGCTAATCCAGGAAAAGAGCGAGCAGACTTGGAAGTGAAACAAGTTTTTGGGGTTTTTTTTTCAGTGGCAGAATAATGCACATTTACAGTTTTGCACGTGAAGAACAGTATGTACAAGAGCACTCAATAGCTTTTGCTTTTTTTTTTTTTTTGAACAAGTGTGTTGAGGTGTCTACATTTACTTGCATATGCTGAAAATAAACACTGGTTACATCACTCCTTGTGACCCTTCAGCACATTGAGGCCCCACCCCTCTTAAAAGAGGTCTGACAGGGCAAAGTCTCTCATTGGCTAGGATGTTGCAGACCAGTTGAGGTAGTAATGGCAACCTGGTTTTATTTAGACCACTATTCAAATTGCAACACCACCATTAATAGTTTATACTCTTTGCTAGAAATACCAGAGTGCATCAAAGAAATACGTACTGAGTTGTGTTGCTGCTGACCTTTTTGTAAAGCAATTGAAGGTTAAATTGTCCGCCATGGTGCTACCTTATTAGGATGTGTTTGTCAGGAAAATGAGGACGTTTTTAGTGATTGTTCATAAATTGGAGCCGGTTGCAATATGAAGCCGAAACCATATAAGCTACCTCCTGAAACAACAAGTCCTTTAATAAGGTCTCAGTGTGGCTTGGTCCCGAGGGGGTTAGACCTCAGGATTCCACTGTTGTTTATATGCTTCAGTGTGTATGCGTGTGCATATGTCCAAGAGAGATGTACAGCTGCCTCGTTGTCCAGTTCCACACAAACTCATCTCAGCTGTTCAAAATCATCAGTGAGTGTCACCAGGAAGACACTCTGGCACACAGACACATACTCACAAAGGACCACATATGGACAGGTCTGGCTCATTCAACCTTCTACACAAATGCTGGTGATAAATCCTCTGTGATAGAATGTGCAAGTGTGCGGCTATTTTCTTCCTCAAACAACCTACTCATTGTCCTCACAGGCTACCAGGGTCCCAGACGCAGGAAGTCAAATAAATGCAAAATAAGTTGTATTAGCTAATAAATTAGCAAAGTTTTGCATGTTAATTTCTTAGTATTCACAGCGCATATGGGTATATCATTTTGGCTAATTAGTCCATTGTACCTTGTGGGAAGGTTTTGATGAATTTTGAAGGATTTAATCACTTAAAAGAGTTTTGTTTGTTTGTTTGTTCTTGTAGTTTTCCATTCTGTGACAACAGCTGAATGGAGGTGGGTGACTGATTCTGCTGCAGGGCAAAATATCTATCTTTGATTCTGTTTGAAATTATATCCTCCAAGGTTTTGGGTGCTGACACACTGATCTTAGATTAAAATTAAACAAAGCTATTTTTAAATTATTTACACATTTTTAATTCAGAAAATACTCAAAAAGGGTGCGTGCCAGTGACCCAGCAGGAGCGTTGTCTGATTTGAATATGTAAATACCACATTAATAATCCATATTGACAGACACGGGGAGTCTAAGATTATGTTATGTTACTATTAATTATCAATTGCCTTTGTCAAGTACTTGTCAAGAGCCTGCAAATTCATTTTCATGCATTTCTTCAATTAAGTTTTCTGCAGAAAGTAAAGTAAAACATTTTATAAACCTAAAACATTAGACATTTTTCAAATAAATTATTGTTAGACATGCAAAAGGCTGACTTGGTGACTTGCTGACTTTAGGTGAATCAAGTTGTCTTGAACATGCTTAATAAAACAACAAACAAAAAGAACATAAAATGACATAAATTGAACACTGAACTGAATTCATTTGCTCACATTTAAAGAAGTGGAATTTCAGCATTGAATAAAATTAGGTTAAAAGTTCATACCTCTGACCCCCCACCCCACCCCCACCCCCCACCCCCACCCCCCAACACACACACACACACACACTCACACACACAAAAAAAAAGCATACAAAAAAGCAACTCTAGGTGCTTTACAAATGCATTAGGATGAAATAAATTTTTAAAAAGCATGTAAAATGTGTAACAGTTTTCAGGTTTTTTTAATGTGTCTAGAGTTAGGACACATTTGATATCAAGAGGTAGGAAGTTTATTCCATCTACGTACTTCCTCGTAGCTAAATGCATTTTTAGCTCTACTTGGTATTGTACTAGAAGATCAGTAATCGGTACTCTGGCCCCATATTATTAAGTGACTAACACTTTAAGACTTTAACATTATTAAATGCCATATGTGAAACAAGGCTTCAAAATATTATTCTAACTATTATAACTCTGAAAACATAAGAAATTTTTAAGTTAGAATAGAATTAGAATAGAATTGTCAAAATTGACAAGTGCTTGAAAAGTATTATTTCTCTATTCCGTTAAGAAGCCATTGAGACACTTCAACCAGAACAAAGCTTCCTCTGAGGTAAATGTTCACTGTTTATGAAACGATAACCTTCTGAAATGGACAGAATGTGAATAAATTGCATCCTTGGAGAGGCTGACAAGTGCTACATTCCTAATGTCCTATTACTGGTCCACTTCTGCTGCTGCTGCTCTCCTCCTGGGTCACTGGCTCGCACAATTCACACATGCTTAAATAAAACACAGCGATATAAAGGCAAGGGAAGATAAGACAACCATAAGAAAGATGCACAAAGACTGATTTGTGCATGTGGGTTTGTCACTTTTGACGCTGATAGTGCCACTTCTGCATGCCAGCCAGAGAGGGAGGGAGTTAGAAGGGCAATCGGGGTGGCTGTGATGTGGAGGGACAGAGATGCAGAGGTTGGGCAGAGAGCAGAATCACAAATTAGGCATGTCACATGGTCAAACAGGGGAGATTTACGACTGATCAGGTTCCTCATCAGCAGCATGGTGTTGTGGCTTCAGAATGTCAGGTATGGGAGTGAGATCAGATGCCGGCTTTAGTTTGTTCACCCCATTCTGGCAGCTGCAGCCGGTGTGTCCGGCAGAAGTTGGTGGTGTTACTTGTAGTTGCAGAGGGAATGTGGTAGTCTTTCATTACCTCTTATTTTACAGGGTCCTCAGGGTCCATACCTCTGCAAATGCAACAAAACCACTGGAGACAGATGCAGAAAATAAATAGTATAAATGGTTCAGGGTGAAAGCAAAGAGACAAAAAAAAGGATGAAAGCAGACAATAGAGATGAGAATAATCATGAAATTTTAAAGGGAAAATACACATAATTTTCTCATCTGTATCATTTTATATTCCTCTCTACACATAGGGATCTATGATTTACTCACCGGTGACATCATGGAGACCACAGCTATTTTTATTGGCTGGTAAATATCCAGCTCCTCTCCATGCTATGCCACCTGTCCAATCTGCACCGGTCAACAAGCCTCTGGGAAGAAAAAAAAAAGTCAAGCACCCAAAAATGATTGAGAGTTGAAAGGCAGAATATGATCCACACATGCCATGCTACTGTCCTAGGCATGTTTCACAAGTCAAATGTCTTGTCTCTGCTACTGATCTGCCATCCCTATTGACCCATGTTATTCATACACTGAGTGCAGACATTTGTGTAGCCTATGATTCAACACCCATGCAGACTGCTTTGTGTCATCCTCCCACAGTTGTGCATGCATTTGTGCATGGATAGGGTTATTCCTGTCCCTGTGTCATGTGTTCATTGGTACAATTTAGTCCCAAGCCATGAGGGGTCACCATTTCAACCCACTGGCCTGAACATAAGAAGTACAGGGTACAGCAGTGTTTTCTACTTTGATCTTTTTAAGGGTTTTTAATGGGAAGGTATAGGCTTTGTGGGCTTTTAATAAAAACTGGTATTATATCACTCTAAACAAATCAATCATTACATATATATATATTTATTTATACATGGGGGGCACATGTTCCTTTTTCACTTCCATCAAAAAATCATGAGTCAAATTAAGGTGGACTAGGACTCCACCTTGTGGCAGAAGCATGGAATGGCATGCCGTTGTCTTTTTTTTCCCCCTCTCCCTCACACAAACGTTTTAGTTAACGTTAGTCCAGAATTAATTGAAATTAATTAACGCTCTCACAGCTGCTCTTATGGAATAGCAAACTTTAATGATATGAGATTGAACACCTCAAAGAGAACGTTTTCTGCAAAATCTTTAATGGTTTTGGAATTAAATGCATGAATTTGATACTCAACAAGATGTAAGTCAATCTTTCAGTCTCACAATTATTGGGCCTTTCTATGACTTTCTGCTTTTAAATACGACAGTAGGTGATGTTTTCCTCAGGCCTCAGATACATTGTCTGCAGTGACAATAGATGGAATTTTGTTTCTATTGTGAGGAGAGGTTATTATTGACAAGGTAATGTTCTTTCACTTGTGCATGAAAGTTATAGTAAAATCAATGTAGAAAAACTAACCATTGCAAGTTTTACTCCAAGATACTCCAATCCCTTAAAATTAGGATCTCAAAACTCAGTCTGATTAAAAATGCTGCCTTTTTCTATTTTTTTTTTTTGTTTGTTTTGTTTTTTTACTGGCAGGCTCTATTCTTGTTTGACTTTCCTCTGTGTTAAAACTTTGGTTAACCTAAACCATGTACTGATGATGGAGGAGAAAATACTTGGCATGATGTGTGCATAACTTAATTCACCACTCTTCTTACCGTGATGCATCTGTCCCTCTGCAACAGAATAAATCTCATGACCCAATTACCTTTTTTCGTTGATCCGGAGCCCAACTTTATGCTCCTGAGCAAACTGAGGTGCTTCTCGTGCTTTTCTTCATACCATACCAACTTTATTTATAAAGTGCTTTAATCTGTTACAGTGGACCAGAGGTGCTGTTCATTTACCAGAGTAAATAAAAGACCACAGAATAAAACATAATAAAAGTCTACATGCATAGCCTTGGGAAGTGCAGCACCCCCTGTTGGAATAATTGGTATCACAGCACACCCACCAGATTGGAGGGAAAAATGTTTTCCCTGTGGTTGTTTACACAATCTTAATGATTGATGACAGCTTAGAGAGTGACAGGAAATTCTGAAGAAGTATTTTATAACACTCTACATTTGTGCCAGGGCACATGCCCCATTACTGAGTGGTTGGGACTCAATCTGACATGGTTGTTTATGAACAAGAAGCGACTCATAAACTCATTAAGAAACCCCGTATTAAACCAGCAGGCATGTGCACAGCAAGACTCCAACTGGTGCTCAATCCAACCTGACAAGTGTCCTTTCTGCAGAATGCAGCCTTACATCAAAAAGTTACTTTTTTTTATTACATGACATTACTACAAAAAATGTAATTTTATGTCAACAATAAATTTAGCATTTCACAAAACAAATGTTGATTTTAAAAAATAAAGTTGTATTTTTACGTTAAAAAGTTGCAGTTTTACCACAGTTGATATTTCATGATAGTTTAGTAAGTTATAAATCTGTGATCTTGTGAAATTTGTGATTTTACAATAAAGTGTTGTGATTATTGGGCATGAAGTTGAAATTATATAAAACTTTTTATTATATAAGGTAACATAATTTTACATCAAAGGCTTGTGATTTTGTGAAAATCAGTACATATACATTTACATATAAAAAGTTGTAACATTAAGTTAAACAATTATAATGATAATTATATTATTCTCTCACCCAGACTAGGGTCAGGGGTAGGGATG
>JBAMYA010000015.1:3687776-3702497 GCA_037176975.1 Arrhamphus sclerolepis | reverse complement strand
TATTTTATTTTATTTTATTTTATTTTATTTTATTTTATTTTATTTTATTTTATTTTATTTTATTTTATTTTATTTTGATATAAAGCATTTTTGACGACACAGAAGTTGGAAGGTTAAAGGGCTATTCCACCGCATTTTAGAGCAATAAGACTGCTTTATAACAGGTTCAGATCAAAAACCTCAACACGTAAATTGCTCAAACCTGGATTAAACTGTGTCTTAGATGGTAAGGAATATGTCAGACACAGTTTCTGATTCATGAAACCTTTTTCATTATAAGATATTATCATCATGACCCCTCAGGGACTCGTAAATTTGAGCTCTTCATTAGGCTTGAACTTTTTTCCTTTTTTAAGTTAATAAAGAAAATAGGAAGAATTCTATCGTTTTTTCATAAAACAGTGCTGAAATGTTCCACTTACTTTGCGTTCACTGATTAAACGCGCAATCAGTGTCTATTCCAGCAGTATTTGTTTTCAGTTTCTCTTTTCTTATCAGTGACCTCGCCTTCACTGGACAGCCATTGTGGGAAAGATTTTTGCGTTGTAACTTGAGACAGCAGGACAACTTTCACTTTTGTGAAAGCCTGAACAGAGAAAACGGTGGACAGTAGGCGACTTTCATCCCTGCAGCCAGGTGAGTTTCGGATTATCACGATTCTGAATCCAAATAACCTGCAGCTTTTCTGTGGAGAACCTTCATCACCTTATCGATCTGTATGTAAATAATGTTTCCTGACATTCCTCAGTGCGTTACTTCCTGTGCACCTCTATTCATGTCACTCTTTCTCTTTTAACAAATCAAGCTCTTTTAATCAGTTTGTGCTGTCGTGTGTGCTCTGATAGGCTATTTAGATTATTTATGATAAAGATGGAAACGCACAGAAACGGTGACTTCATAAAAACGAAAGTAAAAGCGCATTTGGCCATTTGACTCAAAATGCGTCGAAATTTTAGCGTTTATTTTTTGATCAAAGTTAAAATTAAGCTCATAAGTTCTTCTTAGGGACTTGTGCGCAACTATAAGTACTGGCAACAGTTTTGTTTGTTTGTTTGTTTGTTTAAATCAGACATCCTGCAACTAAGATTTACCTACTTAGGTTTCACATTAAATTCGCCATAATAACACATTTACATCACACTTTAAATAAGTTATATTGGACTTTTAACAAACGGTTAAACCCACATTAGATATGCATAAGGATTTTCTGGGATTTCATTAGATAACCATTCAAATACCAACGAGTATGGGGATTTATCATGTTGATAATTTTAGCAAAAATTACGAGAATCCTGAGAATTTCATGAAACGTGTTGATGGTATTAAATTAAACATGAATATGTGCATTTAAAAACAGGATTCTCTGATCTAGAATGTAATGTAGTTCAAAGTTCAAGTCATATTGTTGTGACTAATGATTGTATTCATTTTTCCTTTTTGCCCAACCTCTGTAAATCTTAAATAATATGTGATATTACAGTTGGGGGAAAAAAACAATGTCACAAAATTCTTTCATAACCCTTCAGGTGACTTTGGAAAATCTACTCTTAACCATGTCGGTGGTCAAATCCAGCTTGTCCGATGATCAGGAGAAGAAACTACATTCTCTCCTCGGTCATGTCAGGCTCCACCTGCTCTTCAAAGCCAGTATCCACGATTTCACTGCTGCCCACTTCCACGCCCGCTGCGACAGACAGGGTCCCACTGTTATTGTGGCCTACAATGCTGCTGGGTTCGTCTTTGGGGCGTACACATCTAAAGACTACACCCAGAGTGGGCAGGCTGTGAATGATGACGAGGCTTTCCTCTACAGCATCGGCGCTGGAAAAAATGATACACTGAGGGTGACAGGTACTGCTGGACAGAGCGCTTTCACAGACGGAGCCACCGGTCCAGATTTCGGGGCTTTGTTGTTCTTGTATAATGATGAAGCTGCCTTGCAGTCCAAACCAGGCACAGGTTTTAACTTTCAGGCTGCACAGATGCATGGAACCGACCTGGCACTGACTGAGCTGGAGGTGTATCGAGTGGAAGGTGGGTTACTGTAAGCAATTTATAAGAAATGTTATCTCAAGATGTCACTCTTCCAGAAGGCATTTCAAATGCAACAAATTGTTATTTTATATTTCATACGTGTAAATATGTTTTGAAATTTTTAAACAGTCCTTTTGAGTGAGAATTTATATTTATTTTTTAAATATAACACTTTCTTTTCTTTTTCTTTTTTTTTTCATCCAGCCTTGGAAGATTTTCTGGAGAAACCATGGAGGAAAATCCAGTGGACAACTGAGTATGCAGAAATTCCTACAAAAGTCTTTCATTCTGAAATATTCCCATTGAAGTAGATTTCCACTTGTTGCTATGCAGCCCTCGTCTTTAAAGCCTGATGAAGAGAAACCTTTAATTTGTTATTTTGGAAATAAAGCAGTGACGTTTGATCAAATCTAGTTTTAATGACGCTCCTTGGCATTGTGACACCGGTTTCAGGCAAATGAATTCTCTCTATGAATATATTCTTCCTTCTAGGAGACAGAAAGAACTGAAGGAAGTTATAAAAAACTATATGCCTGACATCAAAACAGTGCACCAAGCCCGTGTGTTGATGGTGGGTCCTGTCGGGGCCGGCAAGTCAAGCTTCTTTAACTCCATCAACTCAGCGTTTCGGGGCAACATGACATGTCAGGCTATTGCTGGCACATCGGGGACAAGCGTAACCACTCAGGTACTTGCAAAACTTGTACGTGTACAAATCACACTCAAAATTCTTATTACGGTATGAGAGAACATGCAGTTGTTACTTTAAGAGCTGACAGCAATTATGAGACTGTCAGAAAAATAGTTTTGCTTGCTCACTTGAAGTGGGTGGAGGCAATAAATTAAGATGTTTTTTAAGAGCTTCTGAGCTGATAGGGACTTTAGATACAACACTCATTTGACCAAGGAAAAAACAGGGAGAACTTACAAATTTCTTATTTTATTGTGAATTTCCAATATGTACATTCTCTTGTGCCTCCTCTAATCTTGCTCTCGGGCCTGTTAAATCATATTTCATGTTGTCTTTTTAGTTCCGTTGCTACACCATCAAAGCAGGAAAAGGTGGTGGAACAATCCCTCTGGTCCTCTGTGACACAATGGGTTTGGAAACTGATGCCAATGTTGGTTTGGACCCTGAAGACTTGGTGAACATCTTCAAAGGTCACATCATGGATCGCTACCAGGTTCCCTCCTTAAACATCTAAATACCTACTGTTGAACAGTTATCAATAACAGATTATCTGTGTGGGGTACTGAGTGATTCATAAACATTTCATCTGTGTTTCAGTTCAGTTCATATGGACCTCTCATGGAGGGTGCTCCCGGCTATAAGAAGCAGACAACGCTGAGTGACATGATTCACTGCGTGGCCTATGTGATCGATACCAGCAAAGCGTCTCTTCTCAGCCAGCAAATGCTCGACAAGCTGACATTGATCCGGAAAAAGGCCAACCAGCTGGGTTAGCACTTGAACCTCATTTTCAAGAAGTTCTCAAAATTTACAACATTTATAAAAAAAAATAAAAAAAAAGGTGACACTATTACACTTTGTATACTGAAATTGTACTTTCCCTTTTCCAGCTGACGCATAGATTTCTTTAGTAACTCTTTATAGAGTCTTTAAACATCTTAAAACCTTCTCTCTTTCCCCCGTTTTATTGATTCATTTTGTTTCCTTGACAGGAATTCCACAGATTTTGTTGATGACTAAAGTAGACGAAGCCTGTCCGCTGGTGGCACAAGACTTGAAGAATGTGTATCACAGCGTTTACATACAGAAGAAAGTAAGGTTTTTCACCATGTTTTGTGGAAATTCATTGCAGTGGCACTGGCAGCTAAAATTATGAATTTTTTCCCCCCCACTTGCTCTCAGGCACGGCAGTTGAGCGAGTCCCTGGGCATCCCTTTGAGCAATGTGCTGCCAGTGAAAAACTACTGTGAGGAGCTGGACTTGGACCAGGACACCAACATACTGCTGTTTATGGCTGTGGAGAAAATGCTCAACTATGCCGACAGCTTTTTTGAGAACCAAGATTTTGATGATCAAGCTGATCAGCTGGACCTCTACAGATCCAACAATCAAATCCGCCAAGCTCTATCAGAACAGCGTACATCTGAGGTTGTTTAAAATCATGAAAACTGGTACTCAAATGAGTCTTTTAAAGGCTCTTTAAAAGTCTACAATTTAATTTCTGCCTAACCATTTCATGCACAAATCATGAAAACCAGATAGAGACACAATTACTTACTTCTAAGAGCATGCAGCATTCATCATTTCAGATCTATATTTTAGACCAAATTGTCTATGTGTCCACTTTTGTAGACATCATGCAGAATTTTGCATAGACATAAGGATTTTCCCTGTTAAGTGAGTTTAAAGGTCAAATGCATTTTTAGCTTTACATCACCACTTGGGTGGACAGCATGGATTTAGACTTCCAATTGAAAAAAAAAATGCTTTAAATAGAAGTGTTGTTCAGTACCTTGCAGGAAATAGATGTGAGATGACTCATAATGTCCACTTAAGCAGCTAATACTGCAAGTAGAGCATCTATCTAAACGAAAGGAAAGTTTACAAAAAAACTGTACAGTGGTTACTGACCACAAATTTACCCTTTTCTTAGCTTTTTCTAACCAGGAAGAAAGAATGTGCTGTACTTGATGTCATTTCATAGGTTAGTTGCATTCTTCTTCCTTGAATTTATTGATTGGAGACTCAGTGTCATAAGCTGAGCTGTGCTGCGTAGTGGAGACGTGGTGTAAAGGAAGATCCTGGAGATGAAACCACATTAGGTCTATTGTTAGACGTAATAAGTGTAACCTCAGAGTGTAACAGAATACGTATTTGCAGCACAGTGGCAATTAATGTTAGCCCAGAGGGCAGTCTCCCGATGTCAGAATAAACTGCTATTTCAAACCTCAAAAACGGCATTCCACTAGAGCGATAGTGTGAACAGGGCCCTTACACACCAACAGGTCATTTGAACTTTGTAGTGTATGAGAAAAAAATGTATAAAATGGACTCTTTATAAAGGAATATCCATCTGTTCCCTGCTACATTTTCATAAGTCTGACTTTTGTAAAAGGATGCAAAAGAGGAGGCCTCTGCTTGTCATGAAGTCTCCTCTTTTTTTTTTTTTGTCTCCAGTAGTTTGCAATTAGCCCACAGTCAAACATAAACATAAACTAAAATTGTGATGCTTCACCTCACAAAGTTTACACACCTTACCATCTAATAGATGCACTTAGGGTGCATGAGTTTTCCCTTGAAGAGTCTTGTAGCAGAAAGAACCATTACAAAACACTCTTATTACACTGTATGTCATAAATTCAGTTACACTTTATGTATGTTCCATGTGACCAACACTACTGACAACTTTGATCTCTGGATATTTTTGAAACAATAAACAGATATTGTCCTGTAGTTGCTGCATTTCATGAGAACTAACTGTCTTTATAGGCCTATTGTTCCATTTGTTGTTGTTTATAAGTCTATTTTTGCAGAAATGTTTCAACAAATGATGAATGATGCTTGTAGCCATGAAGCACGGCCCTTTTTTTCCTCTAAGCATCCACTAGATGTCAATCATAATAATAAAAAATACTAATGATATGGAACATTTCATCCTGGGCCACATCATCACCATGGTTACCATTAAAAGGTTGGTTATTCTTTATTTCTTTCAGCCAGCTATGATGTCAAAAGAATAAAAAGGATTTTTTTGTATTCCTAATAAAATCACAAGTGTTTATTCTACAATCTCAATTATTCTTTTAAATGTTGTCCTTTTTTAAAAAAAAAAAAAAAAAAAAAAAGAATCAAATTTTGTGGTAAAATTGAAAAATAAGCTAGATTTCTTTTTCCAACAACCAAGACTTTATGATATAATAACAAATGTAAAAACAAAACAAAATAAAACATACAAACAAAGAAAGAAAAAAAACCACAAAACACATCAAAAACATTTTAACTAAAAATTCTACTATTTTGTTGGAAATCCTAAGCTTTTTTCTTTTTCCCGCAAAGTTCTAATATAAATTTTAAACAACAGTTTTTTATCATTTCAAACTTTTTGTCCTAGCTGCTAGTTTTTATTTATTTATTTTTGCCACAGGTTTTGACAATAATGAAAGAGTTTAAAACAATTACAAAATATATGTTGTAAAACTGCAAATTTTGTAAGATCGAGAGTTTTAAACGTAGGCTAATTATTACAATTTTTGTAAGTAAATAGGCTAAGTAAATAAATAAATAATACAAAGTCTTAATAGCCTACAATAGTGGTGGGTGTGGAAGTGGGTTTGACATTATTATACAGTCATTGGGTTTGACAAGTGATCTGGAAACTGTTCAGAAAACATCAGGATCGAACTTTAAAATTTCATCTGATGCTAATCACATGTTTCTGTGACATGTAAGAGTGACGCAGCAGATTTACTTTCACGCTTTGCAAAGTCATCACTCAGTTTAATAATAAAAATAAACCCTCCAGCCCTCATGACAAAACCGGGACGTTGGTTTTCTTTTGAACCAATTGCAGGATACTTATTTTCGGCGCCGCCCTCCTCCCAGTCCGGATATAAAACCAGTTTCGCAACCTCGCCAACAACAAGTCCTGAGAACTCTCCTGCAGAGGCTGCTGGATCGTCCTCGGGGATTTTGGAGACAGCGGATCGTTGTCACGCGTGTGCACGCTGGGATTCATCTCTAAAGTGCAAACATGATTCCAGAGGAAAACTTTGGCTCCGTCGAAAACAGGTGAGATTTGTGGCATTTAGAGTGAGCAGTCGTTCTGTTCTGCGTGCTTGGACGTCATGTACCAGAAAAGAATGCCTGTCGTCCTTTGACCCTGCATTACCTGAACTGTTGAGACTGATGTAATTAAAGCAGCCTTTGTGAGCGTGGATCCACGGCTTTGTTCTTATGAGGTGCAAAGAATTCTTTCAAATTACTAAAAACGTATTTTTAAGCAATTAATATGGTGTAAGTTTGCATGCACTTGGATAGCTGAAGTCCTATATTAATCATTGAACTCGAGTTTTTCAAATCCTTGAGGATAATGCATGCATGCATGCATGTTGCAGAAGTGTTGCCATCCAATAGTCTACAGATTACATAAAGAGCCAGTTTCATTTAATTTTCCTCTTTATATTATCAGTTATGCTCATGCACAAAAAAACTGCTGGAGTAGAGTTATTGATGTCTGATGAGAGCTTTCATGTGACTTAATGTCCTGATTTTTCATAACGGCATTTGTTTAAATTAACAAAGTTATGGGTCCAATTTTGAAAAAGAACTGCTGTGTCACAGATTCAGAGCACAGATGAGTCATTTTTTTCTCTTGGTCTTGACCTTCAGGATGCTGTCTGCAAGCCTGGCTCTGGAGGAACTGCTGGTTACAGCTCAGGAACAAGACTGCCTGACTGTTGGCATCTATGAATCAGCCAAAGTTCTCAATGTGTGAGTTGAAGACCTTAAAGTTTAGCTTAAGCATGCCTTAAAATGTTTTTTGATTTTGATCAGACAGTGTAACAGGTGAGAGTAACTTTTTTTCCGTCATTTTCTTTGTCCCTCTCAGAGATCCAGATGATGTGGTTCTGTGCGTCCTGGCAGCTGACAATGAGGACGATGTGGCTCTGCAGATCCACTTCACGCTGCTGCAGTCCTTCTGCTGTGACAGCGGCATCACCATCCTGCGTGTCTCGGGGGTTGAGCGGCTCCGGCAGCTTCTGGGCGCTGAAGATGCCAACAGAAACCAGGAGGAATGGGGAGACCTTCATTGTGTGCTGGTTACGGTGAGCTGATTGAGAAAACCATGCATCTCTTATGAGACTAAAACAAACAATGTTGACACATTCTTTGAGCTGGAATTTGTTCATTTTTTTTTTTTCTCTCCATGTTTTCCATGTAGAACCCTCAAGCAGACCACTGCAGATTACAAGAAGTAGGGACATACTGCTTGGAGAGTCGTCGTCTTAATCAGTGGGTACCCAAACTGGTCTTGCAGGAACGCTGACACTTCTTCATACTTCAAACAAAATGCCAAGACTCAACTGGATTCACATACCAGTGAAATGACGGATAATCATGCTCAAGCAGCAGTGGTCAGAATGATCTGGGCCTGGTCCCAGGCTGTCCAGACCGATGGCAAGCAGGAGACAAAGTCTCTGTCTCTTCCTCAGTGACTGTGAAACAGTTGGACTGGAAAGCTGAGTTTCGTGTGAAGGATAAAGACTGAAAAGCAGACTGACGTTACATCATTACTACTTGTAGGAAAACAAAACAAAAACAATCTGCACTTCTTCTTGGGTTTCTGTTTGGGTACTTAAAATGTCTAAGGGCTTTGACATTAATCACTAAGAGGAGCAACAGCTCGTGTAGTAACTCATCCACACCCCAGCTTATACCTGGAGGTGTTTACTGTCTGGACAGAAATGTTTTAATCACAAAACAATCGTACACCCAACATTCCAGCGTGTTCTGATTTGGGAGAGTCCCTGGAGAGAGAGGGTGTGTGTGAATGCATGGCATGCATATACAGAACATGCATCATTATTTAGAAATATCCGGGTGTGCAGGGTCTGCATTCCTGAAATTAGCAGCTGAACCTGCAGAGGAGTGGTCACCATGGCAACTGAAATGGAAACGATAAAGACACTCAGAACTTGCTGGCATTACAAGACCAAAAAAAAGAAAAGTGGGCTCAGAACATGATGTATTTTGCTCTGGATTTGAGACTCAAGAGGATACAAAATGAGCTGAGTTGTGTGACCAGAACAAGTTGGCTTTAAATTGCTGTAATGTAAAATACAAACAGCCTACATTTCTGTGCCTTTTGAAAGTGTTGCCTTTTTTTCTGATACAGTTATAAAGTATGCAATTAATTTATTAAATGCATTAGTTGTTTTTGCAGCTTTTTTTTTTGTCCCATGTTTTGTGTTCTGCTAATTCAATAAATTATTACATTCATAAAAGCCATTTTCTGCTGTAATTTCAAACAAAAGCCTCATGTGCATCATGAGACCAGCTCAGTTATGCAACGGTGGTTTACATTTGCACTCCAGTAGCAGAGCACATCCACGTACTTCGGCCAAAGTCTGTCACTGACAACCTTTTCTGTTCTAGTAAACAGAAGCCAGAGTGAAACCAGGGTGGAGACAGAAACTAATTGTACTTGAACAAACAGGCAAAGCAAGCTGATGCAGATCAACTGTTCTAACAGGAAGCTTTAATAAAGAAAGCTGCCTGTCCACACTTCATAATTTCTTTTAAAAGTTCAATTGTGTAGATTTCATGCACACTCTGCAGATATCTGTTCCATGCAAGTGTGCATGGGTAACCGCACCCATGCTGCCATATCTCAACTTAAATGTCAGTAAATGCCCTCTGTGTTGCATGCTCCACCCTCCGGTCTCACATGTCTGTCCACAGCTTTGACTGCAGAATAGCTGAGTGAGGAACACTCAGGCACATGGACCACCCATTTGTTTACAATCGGCTGCCCAGAGGCGTAACTGTTGTGGGGACTGCGTTTCCTGATAGGCTGTGCCTCGTCCGCCCTAAGTCCCAGTGCCTGTGGGTTGCTGAGGGGGGGCCGTGGAAAACATGGTTCTGAAAGCCGAAGGAAGCTCGTGACTGTCAAAGAAGAGCTTCAAAGCTCAGACAGGAGCTGTAACAAAGACATTCCTGTGAAATGACCCACACAGGGAGGATCTACCTAGCTGTGGTCTTTGTTTCTTCTGCTTGGTGCGTTCTGTTTCCATCTCTGCACTGTACACCATGTGCCCATTAGGCTGGCTAGCATGTGCATACATGTGTTGCATAAATCTTTATAGTCTGAGCAAGAAACAGACAGACAGTCCTACTGAGACAGTAAACAAAGATAATAAAACCTTGTGGGTGGATGCACATTTGTACAAAGTGGTGTGACAACTCAGCTACTTCTTACAATGTACAAATATCTTCCCTAAAAGAGAATGTTCTGTGCAAAATTGTTCCTGCAATTGTTGACAAACTTCAATCTGACAAGCTGTCAAAAGAAGGAAAAAAAAGAAGTTTGTTATCATATCATCTTTTTATTAATGTTATCTACTTCTCAATATCATTTTTTTTTAACAGCAATATCCACAAAATATTAACAGTGTGCAAGAAAACATGAGTTATGGCACATCAGAGAACAGTTACAAAAAATAGATAAATTTTCTTCATAATCAATCAAGGCAAAAAGATACATATACTGTATGCATACATAGGAGATCAGAACATAAAAGATGAGTCTCAGAAAGGGCTCAGAGCCAAATGAGTGATGTTTTGATATGAAAGTCCAATAGCGAGGAGCCGCAACTCACCTCAGCAGGCCAGAAATGAATCGCATCAGGCTCACTTTGTGCCACATCACCAGTGGATTTCCATCGTGAGCCGCGTGTTCCACTTTTAAGACTGTTCATTCTGTTGATCTGATAACTCCAAAACCCAGCATTAACACAATATACGCCACTATAAGGCAAAGTAACAACCAACCAGTCAGACAAAAGTGTCAGCCGTGCCAGCAGTACTGGCCGACTGTATGTGATTGCAGCCAAAGTAGGGATGGAATGACTGAAGAAATAAAAACAAAAAACAAAACAATGATTAAAAATACTAAACAAAACAAAACATTTTCGGGACAACATCGGCCTGTGTGAGTGTGCGTGCTCATATATATCTTGGATGATGTTTTGTCACACTGGTGCAGCAGTAATCCTCTTTGACCTTACACAATAACAATCAAATGACTATTTTCTAAATATTAATAATAGTTAGGGTTCTTGAGGAGTAAAATGATCAAAGATTTGTCATTGTGACTTTCCTCCCACACCTCCTTGCACCGCCTGTTTTTCTTAGTTGCTTTTTAAAATGATCTCCGTTTCAGATATAAGCATCACTTCAACACCAGCACAGATGAATAAAAAGAATAGTTTTAATAGACATTTTAATAGGGACATTCGCTTTCTTGCCAAATGTTAAATGACAAGGTCCTTGAATGCTTGGATGCTGGCTTTAGTTTCACATTTAAAATAGAAACAGTTTTTAAAAATATCTCTGAACTAGTATCTTAATCTATCTGGGAAGCAAAAATGCACATTCCTCCAGGCATGAAATCATGGCTTTAGGTCTATTCTCCTCTGCCTGGTTAACGAAAAAATAAAATAAACTGTTGCTAATAAACGGTAGCTGAGATTAGCAGAGAGATAAAAACGGAGCCAAGAGGAGATAATTTAAAGAAGTGTAACTGTCAGCATTGTGAATATCAACATGGGCTGTTTTGGTCATCAGATCAAAAGTAGCTTTTCACATTTTGATGGAATAGTTTCCGTGTTTTTACCCAAAGTGTGCACACAAGACTCTGACCTGATAAAACAAACAAGCCGAAGCCACACACGCAGCTCTGACTCGTATGCTAACATCGCCACTTTTCTGGTCAGAGTAACCCTGACCTTAATTTGCGGGACTGCAGTACTGTAACATTACAGTGACACTCTGCTGGACTGGAGGCACTGTGTGTTTGTATACACCATGTCTCTCCAACAACACCTCTTTTTTTCTGCTGCTAAGTCATACTTTTCAGCTACCAAACACCAGCTACACACACACACACACACACACACACACACACGCTTGTACAGCCCCAGCCTTCTCATCTGTGGCCTTTTTCCAGCTCCAGCTTTGCGTACTTTGGAAACAGCCTACGCTCTTTGTTTGGAAATAAATGATAGATGACGTGAAGCTTTGTACAAATGACTGTTTTCAACTTGCGTGGAAAACTCTATATTTTCTTAAAGGAACCTTTTATCTTCATCTTTCATCGCGTGAGCTTAGCATAAAAACTAGGAAATGGGAAACGTCAAGTCTATTTTTCCCACACTCTGCTTTTAAACGTTCTCCACCAACAAACCTAAGTGTTCTCCCAGTGATCTCACCCTGCTTTGTCACTATACGTTTCTCCATACAATAACAAAGCCTCAGCTAGATGGATGATTTTAAATATGATTGCACAAAGCTCCCATCATTCAGCTAATATCAGCCAAAAGTAGATATCAGTGACAGACCTTATGTCTCATTTAACCTTTGCACTCACATTATCGTCCCTCAAGCATGAAAAGCACCTGCAAGACAGATTGTAGGTGCATGCAATGCATGTGTTGTCCTAGTTGCTTGTTGACATAAAATAAAACAGACAGACACACACACACACACACACCAAGAAGAAAAGAAATGGTGCTGGTGTTAAAGGACAGATCAGGAGGTTGATTTTTTTGCCACTGGAATGAGGTCCGATGTTGATTAATCCCCTAACAATGCATTTTTCTAAACTTTTTTTTTTTTTTTTTACAGCATATTTTGCTGTTTCAGGGCTGCTTCCTCATCACTGTGTTTGTGTCTGTAGTTAAAACCAACCTCCGCTATCACAAGCCTCTGTCAATGTCAATGACAACAAAAACATGAAGAAGACAGACATGATCATGACTGACAGAACAAAAAAAGAAAAGAAAAAAAAGAGCAGTACTAAAAAGTCCAACATCCACAGACGGGAATTCTGTGTTGAGATTTTGTATCTTACAAACACTGTACAGGGTAATAATACTCAACTGACCAGGTTCCATGGACTCCATAGAAAGAAGAAAACTCAAAAAAGAAAAAAAATTCCAAAACAGCTACTCTTCAACTTATCACTTCTGCACATGTCTGAAAGAAAGTTTATACACTTAGTTTTTCTTAATGCCATTTTTTTTCTTCTTCATTTTCAGTTTTTACAATCAAGTTTGGTTTTTCGGTAAGAAGAAGCATTGAGGAGGAGAGAGGAGGGCATAAAAGGGGGACAGTCAGCTCCTGCCTAACAAGAGTCCCTCACTTGGGTGAACTCACACCGGATCGGGCTCTTAAACAAGAGAGAATCGAACTTTTAAAGGCTCTTAAGACCAGGTCATCTGGTTTAAAGCCAGAATTATCATATACTAAAGATGCGAGATGTTAACCCTTCTCTCAACGACTCTGTCTTTGCAGACTATCTCCTGAATTTTTTCCTGTGTTTTCTTTCTCTTCAGTTTACACGACTCATAATAAAAAGAATCCAAAGTGAGCTGAGATCATGGGAAAAGGGTGCCTTCATTTCTATATATTTATATATATTTCTTTAATCTGAATTATCCCATCCAACCTTGAACTCTTTGCAGACTGATTCTCCAGTGTGGTCAGAGCATGACCTTGCCCTCTCTCAGGGGGATTTTTAGTACAGTAGAAACTTTTGTTTAAGATCTGGTTAGGTGTGACCCCTGACTTACAACGAGATCTCTTTTTATTTCATCAATACAAGCAAGAAGAGAAATGTGATCAGCCAGGGGTAACGCCTAGGCCAAAAAAAAAAAAGAAAACTGTAACAAAGAAAAAGTGTACAATATTGTCCTATCTGTTAAGTACTGTAATGCTTCAACAAAATATCTAAACATACAGTGAGTTCACAAACAAGTTAATAAAAATTCAGTAAACGTTTAACAGTTTGAGTTCTGTGTAGAGTCGTTCACTGAGTTCCTCTCGTAGGTGCAGATCTGACGTCGGCTTAGACATCGATTGGAAACATCGGCAGCCACCGTGAACTGCAGTGGGGCCAGCGACAGCAGATCAGCATCTAGAGATGACTTTTTGTACAAGTTGGCACAGCTGGAGGCTCGGCCAAAGGCTGCAGACAGCCATAGTGAGGCCACAGGCAGAGAAGGTCTGTTGATACAGGTTCAGGTGGGAACATGCTGCAGTCTGATAAAAGGCAAAGGCTTAGCCACTTGCTCGTCATGATCCAAGGACAAAGCTCTCAGACTGTTTTTTTTTCCTTCTTTTTTAATATTCCCACAGAAAAGCATTTATTGAGCTTTTAGTGTGACACTAGGTCATGTTTGGCACAGTTGGCCTGGTACCTACCCCCTATTTTTGTTGACCACATGCATCCTCCCAATGCCTGCCACAGCCCCTACCCAACACCTTGTTTCATGATAAAAAAAGGGGGGAAAAACAAGTTTCCTACAGATTAATAATGTCCAAATCCCTTTTCAAGTCAAGCTGTAGCAAATTCACCAGCATATATGAATATTATCAAAGCACCGTGGACCATCCTCTGTGATTAACTGATCTTAGCCACTGTGAGCACAAGATGCCTGCCCCCTAGCTGTGGCTCTGGGGTATGGCGCTGTTCCAGACTGGCTATTTTGGGAGTGTGTGTTTTTCTTTGTATATGTATATAGCCCAGTGATACCAGATAGGGCTACTCCTTAACGTTGTTTGCCTGTGAAAATGTAGGGATTGATTTTTTTATAGCAAATGTGAACCTTCATGTGTGATCCTGCGTGTACGTGTGCGTTAGTATGTGTTTGTTTGTGTGTGTGTTTGTGTGTGTTTGAGGGCTGGAAAAGCAGAGAGCAGCTATAGGATGATGCAAGGTTTCTTGTCCTTAAAAGGGTTTTCAGAGGTGGGCACCCCAACCAGCAGAGGGTCGCTACGAGCGTGCTGCTCACAGTAACTCATTAGGTCCGCTGCTGCTTTAGACACATGAAGGAAGGGGGGGGGGGGGGGGTTTCCCTCCACGTCCCGGCAAAACAAAACAAAAAAAAAAAAAAGTTTTTTTTTTCAGCCCCCAAATTGCAAAAAAATTTGTGCTA
>JBAMYA010000015.1:3658250-3674635 GCA_037176975.1 Arrhamphus sclerolepis | reverse complement strand
CATTTGGTTACAGAATCGCTACTAAAAATAAAATAAATAAATAAAAAAGCAAAACAAAGAAAAAACAGCACATTTTTAAACTTTTTGCACCTCAGTTTTTTTCTTTAGTTTCTCTCTTTTGATTGCTGTTAAGCCAAGCTGTTGAAAGGAGTCCTTGTTGAAATGGTTGACTTCAGCACTCTTTAATGGTATTCAGTTTGGTCAGACCTCTATTCATGCTTTAATGGTACAGGGAACCATTAAAACTGTAATTTCCAGATTCTGGCATCCCTTTGATATATTCACTTCCAGAGGCAATAAAGCTGTCAGAAAGCATGATATGCCATGTTTTACCATCAGCAGAATTTTCTTTTACCTCATGTGTATCTTTTATTTGCCCATGAGCATATTGATACTATCGTATGGTCTTGCAGGACATCATCCTACAGACTTATTGCTGTAAGTTTTTTCATTTTTTTTCTTTTGTTTTGGTGCCACTTTAAAGATGGGGTATGTAATTTCTGCATGAGGCCACATCTTTTTATATTTGAACAAAAACATCAGCAGAAGCATGGACATCTAAAGCCTCCCTCCACCTTCTAAAGTGAATAAGAATAACCCGAACCCGAACCCTAACTGTCCTCCTGTCTGTGACTGGCCTGACCAATGTTTCTCATGGTTTGAGGGTCAGGTTGTCTCCACACTGTTTTCATTTTAAGGCATTAAAAAGACATAAAAACAAAAACAAACTACTACTCATGAGATTGGCAGCTACCAGATGATGAGGAGATATTCACTGAATGTAATAAGACGTTCTCTGACTTATAAATTGTGTATAATTGCTTACCCCACCTTTGAGTACTAGTTTCCAATTTAAATTAATTAAAAGGGTGTAAAAAAAACTGTGCAAACGCACCAGCTAAGTTTTAAGTATTCTATTTTCTGATATGCTGCCTTCTTTATGTCACTTAATAACTGAAAATGTTATTAGACAGGTTTTTTAAAATGTATTTGTGAATATATTATTTTGGTTTATGCTTACTGTTACTGCTTACTGAGTGCCAATAATTCTAACCAGGCTGTGTGTGCCTGTATGTGTGTGTGAAAAGTGTGTTTTTGTGTGTTGCTCAAAGTGAGTGATGCTGAATGTGTATTCTCCACAGGAAAGCTTCCAACATCTGACAGACACTTCAATAGTGTCGCAACAACAACACACAAGCATATAAAGTTTATGCAGACCGGCGTGAAGGAATGCAAAAAAGGTGGCTGAGTGTGCACATACATGCTTCATTTGAAAAATTAGATGAGACAAGCCATGGGTGGACGGGGGCAGAGGTGTCTGTCCTGATCCCTGCCAGCATTTAACTCAACAGTCCACAAACTCGTCAGATGTTCAGACACTCTGCATGCATGTCACCTTCTTACAAAGAGTCCTCCATGCAAGTTCAACTGAATCTTGCTGAGGCCACGGCTAGTACCAGCTGAACTTCAGATTTTCACACTATGTCTAGTAATAGCTCAGCTCTGTTGTCGTCCATAACGCTCTCGCTTGATTGTTTTTCCTCATGCTGTATCCATGTTCCGTGCAGGGACATGAACAATGACAGCCTGCTGTTAACGTCAGCAGAACAACAGATTGCACAAACATGTGCAGGCTTTGCTTGAATCAACCACAAGTGTCAAGATGATATTTATGCAGGATGTGCACCACTGCAGGTAGTAGATCAGATCAGACCTGAGCCGGGCCAGAAAATCATTACAGATCTTTTTTTTTTCTTCTTTTTTTTTTCTTTATGTTTAATGCTTCAGATGGCCACATCATGCACTGTAAGCTGTTTCCAATCTACAGGTAAAAAGAAGCCAAAAAACAAAAAACAAAACACAAAACATGAAAATGTGACTTAAATCACATCTGTTTCACACAAAAGAGAGCATAAAAGAGTTTGAAAGGGCATCCCTGGCATCTAACAGGTAAAGGGTATGTTTACAATGTAAATTTTGGAGTTTAACAGGACCTCACATTAGTGCAAATTACAACACAGCATTAACAACTGATTCATTCAGAAACAAAAGAATTAAGAGCCATGGAGTTGAACCTTTACATATTCACATTTTTCTAGTATTATGTAATTAATAAATCTGATGCGTGAATGTGTAAAATACGAGATACCATGAGCATCATTATCAAGCTGAATTACAGTACATAGCAACACTGAACCTAAACTGTAGCAACATTTCCTGGTTACAAAGGACTTCTTCCCAGAAAGACAGTGGGTAAAATATTTCCTTACATGGGTAACATCTTACTTGAAGTTCTTACATTTCATTTAACTACACTATGCTTATTTACAACAACTACACACCTGGAATCGTTCGTCGAGGATCTGAGAGCACAAATGATGTAAGAAGGACATTTTGCATGGCGCTCACAAATGAGGAATTGCTAATTAATAATCAAGTCTTCAAGTAAAATGTCACCCTAAAGTGCCCAGTTGTTGATCCTGCTGCACATAAAGACAGAGAGGGACACAGACGAGAACATTTGCTGTGCTTTTCCTATATTCCTTTGTATACATATATACATATACATATAAATGTATATATATATGCATATACGTGTGTAATTTATTTGTTTTTTTCCCAGAAAGATGGACACGGTGTAAAAGTGGTTGCCATCTGTGTCTTTGGGTTTAACAGTACAGAAGCAGATTATCCTTCACATAAATTGTTGTTAAAACCTCCTGAGAAATGGAGCGAAGTGGACAAATTATTGAAAACTCCTGGCCTTCCTATGGCCTGCGATCCTGCCAGGATTACATCACATTTTGCAAACACAGCCAACCGGTCACATCATGATACCCTGTTGTTCAGCAGAACCACAACCTCATTGTGCCATGTACCTGACAATAAAAAAAAAGAGAAAGAGCTTCCTATGATCAAAATGCAATTGCTTCCCCTCATTCTCAAGACTGATGGACTGATGTTAAAGACTGAAACTGCATTTAAAAAATGGCAAAAGCTATACAAAACAAAACTAACACATAAATGCACAGATAAACATGTTGGTAAAAAAGTATTGTGCTTTTAGCTGTCCTGTGTAACTTTAAAAGCTCCAGCATGAATAATAGTGTGTTTATATGCAATTCAGCAATTCAATAATGCAGGTAAAAACACGGCAAACTAAACAGGTGAATGTGATTATGATATAAAGTGCAATGTGAGGGCATTTAGGCTGAGTAAGCCCTGTTTGTCATCATGTAGTTAGTCAACAGTAACTACAAGAGCTATATATGTGTGCGTTTTCTCTTTCTTGACTCTTATATGGGTGGGTGAGCGTGCTTTGAGTGTCTGTGTCCATTCTGTTTCCTGTTCACTGATGCTTGAATAAAATGAATGACAGATAATGCAACCAAACCAGCCACCGAATAATATGCATGATGCAAGCTTACTTTTATCACCTTCCTTCTGTGTGCTTTTTGTTTAAGGAGTTTTTCTTTAATTTACAGAAATTTAAAGCGCATCATATAGCAAACAAACAAGAAAAGAAGAAAAAAAGGCATTAAGAGAAACCTTGACATGAAAAGTGCCAAAACAGAGCTGACATTATCAACCTCAGGACCAAAAATCCCCACTCTTACCAGCTTGGCAACAGTAATCCAAGTGTATCGTCCTTGCAGACAAGGCAGATGAGAGTCCAGAGTCCTTCTTTTCAGAGTTATTCTACACTTGATGAGTATTAAAAGGATTGTTGCGTTGTATCATTGTGTGCATACCCTGCTTCAGGATGCCTCCTTGAACATATGAGGACATGTAGAGGGTTTGCAAGGGAGGTTTTTACATAATTACTGTGGGACAGATGTGAAGGCAGGCCTTTTTTTTCATCTAGAAGGTGGAATGAGTTTGAGAAAATGGGTGTTTGTCCTCTAGCTAGCCACAAATTTAAGCTTTGATGCTGCAGATTTGAGTCAAGATTTCTTTGACCAGTATGCTAATAAGGTTAGAGTACTTGGAGGTTAGTTAAAATACATTTAAATACCTCATGTTTATGTACATCAGATTCCTCTGGTATGGCTCCGGGACAAATGCTTGCTTCTCAAACGTTCTGGTTCTAAATTTATGGAATGACACATCAGTCTTTGAAAATGACCTTTTTTTTTCTCCATCAGAAGAGTGAACTTAACCAAGCCTGTGGACTTTATTATATCTACATGACTATAGGTATAGTAGTAGCTATGCAGAGGACGAGGGTGCTGGGATGTTGAAAGTGAATTTGGGCTGTGAGCAGAGCAGGAAGGGAGGGCATGTTTAGAAATGAGAGAACATATTAAATGTTTTGTTCCACCACCTCCATCACTCCATTCCACGCAGCTGTCACTCCTTTAAGTCACAAGTATATGAATGTATGCTCCAGCCTTTGTACGCTGTGTTTATGAATGAACCACCAAAAATGGAGAAGGATACTGCGATTCCGATTGCCATCCAGACATTTTTGCTTTGAGTGACACCCCTACTTCCTCTCCTACCCTCTCTTTCTCTCCTGGATTTACATCACGCTGCACTTGCCCTTCAGTCTCTCTGCACGGGACTGCTTTCCAGAGCGCTTGCCGTCAATATTGAGGCTCATGTTCCTCTTCTTGTCCAAGTTGAGGAGCTCCTGGAAGAGCTCAGTAACATTGTGGTTGGTCTTGGCCGACGTCTCCATGAAGGCGCACTTCCATTGGTTGGCCTGGGCCTCCCCATCCTTGGTCTCCACTTCTCGCTGGGTCTCGTCGCTCTTGTTTCCCACAAGCATAATGGGGATAGCCTCAACGTTGCCCTTTATGGCAAGAACCTGCAGTGGAAAAGGAAAGTAAGTGGAATGATTGAAATGTTTTGGTCCTTATAAATAGATACAGGTAATAATCTTCACTGCATTTATAGAAACCATGCAGACAGGATCTTTTAAAGGCTGCTTTCAATTAAAAGATCTCATAAATGACTTATTTTCCTTCCTGGTTTATTTTATTTAAAACCTACAAACATGTTGAATCTGTTCTTTAAAAATGAAAGTCATTAGACAACTTGCAAAGAGCTGATATAAGACTGGTTAAGTTAACTTAACTGCTGACTAAAAGTGATAAATTATGCTCTAACGTGTCCCTTAGTGGAATAATCTTTCTTGTGGTTTTCTAGCAGTACATTCTTATATTTGTTGCTTAAAAATTGAAAGTCACAAACTCCTCACATGATGAACACAGCATAAATCATAAACAACCAATGCTAATTTAGTTTAAAATGTTAAGAGGAACATAAGCAAAAAAAAAAATTTTTTGGTGTTGATTGTCTAGTGTGAATTGTTAGCGTAAAAGTTTGGAGAATCAGGGAGGAATTCTCTAGACTAACAGCCACTCAGAATGGGTGCTACAGAAGATCTAATTCTTATCATCTAAAACAACTCAAAGCTCATAAACGTCATAGTAGTTTCAGCAATTTTATATATTTATACTGTTTCACTTTTGCACAATAAAGTCATTTACTGTATCATTAATTTCATGATTCCAATTCTCCAAACTAGGAGCACTTTGATTTACTGAAAACATTAACTACAGACACAAAGTCACTCTGAAGTGTTAGACTCACTGTATGTATACAACAATACACTGATCCTCAACTGTATCTTCATTATTTACTGTACACACTCGCCCCGTATCTGCTCAGCCATCCACAAACACGCCGCACCTGCTGATAAATGGGTTTGAGCTCCTCCAAGGACTGTTTGCTTGTGATGGAGTACACCAGGATGAAGGCATGGCCCTTGGAGATGGACAGACGCTGCATGGCTGGGAACTGGTGGCTACCAGTTGTGTCTGTGATCTGGAGGGTGCACACGCTCTTGTCGCAGCTGATCACCTGGCGGTAGGTGTCCTCCACTGTGGGGATGTAGGTGTCCCTAAAAGTGCCCTTCACAAAGCGCAGGACCAGGGAGCTCTTCCCAACTCCTCCTGCCCCAAACACCACCACACGATAGTCGTTGCTCTGCTCCGGCATTCTGCCCTCTTTGACTTAAGACAGTGTTAAACCTGTGATATTGAAGGTGGGGGTGAGGGAAAGTGTGATAAGGGATGGGGGGAATAGAAGAAAAAGAGGGGACCTCTGTTTAATAATGCGTAGACAGTACAAAAACACAGAAGGCAGGAGGAGGACCACTGGGTTGCAGTTTATTTTATATGTTGGCCTGTTCTGAATATGAGCCAGTGCACAAATTAGAAAGTATGAGTTTGGCGAGGCTCCAAGGATTTTACCTGACGCAGATATTTCCCTAATCAATGTCCCTTACAGAGTTGCAGTCTCTTAGTTTTAAAGCCAAGACATCCCCTCCTATCATCGTTTAGAAGAAACAGCAGAAACTGCAGCAAAATTTGGAGGAGAGGCGCGTGCTATCTACTGTGGGACTATTATGTGGGAATGATGAATCATAAACGAAAACTCATTGAATCCAAAGCCCCACTCCTGTGTTTTGATGTAGCACAGATCCAATTAGCAGCAACATAAAATAAAATAAAACTAAAATGAATGCTTGAAGGGCATATGTTTTTTCATAGAGAGGTGAAGAGAAGACATAAAATCATATGCCTGACATCATTTGTCAGCAGAAAACAGAATGTTGATTTTGTAAATGTCAGGGTTGTTTTTGCAGCTTCTTGCCAGGCAGTCAAAATTTATTTAAGGCAGGTGAAAGTTACCAAACGGCGAAATAAATTTAGATGTATTATTTGTTTTGAAATAAAGCCTTTCATGGCATTATGTTTAAGAATTCCAATAATCATTTAAGAAGTGCAGGACTTAATAAAAAGACATACTGTGCCATTGCAGATTACCCAGTCAATACTGGGTTAATGTAGGTTATTAAAATCATAACAATTTTAATCAAAATGAAGAATAAAGGCAGGAGTTTTGTGTGTTCTTCTCATGTTTGCGTGGACTTAGTCTAAAAACACGAATGCCAGGTTAAGTGATAACTCTATATTGCTGTAGGAATGATAGTGTGTGTGGTTGATTGTCTTGTGGCCCTTGGAGGCCCACTCCTCCCTTGTAAAAGAGATCTTTGATCTCAGTGGCACTAACTTGGTTAAATAAAGGCCAACAGATTAAAAAAAAAAAAAAAAAAAGTAATATAAGAAAAAGCAGAAAATTGAACCCCATTAATGATCAGCTACAATACGTGCTGTAAATGTAACCTGCTGCAACTCATTTATATGCATCTGTACATCATCCAAACACAAAATCTATGTGTTTCAGCAGTGGTTCTCTGCCTAAATGTGCATTGCTTCTCTTGCATTATTTATCTGGTTTTACACTCACTGAAGGACTCATAATAAGACACTTTTTTAAATGTGATTATGCTGCTCTCTATGAGTTTCAGCTGCAGTGAAACAGTAAAATGTCATCAATACTACATGGTAAAACTGGGTTTCTGACATGCTGGCGCTGCAAGAACCAGCCACTGATGGCGGGACACCTGTAATTGCATTGCCAGATTCTTCCAAATATTATCAATCAAGTATGTGAACATAAACAGGCAGCGAGGGAGAGCCTTTATAGCTTCACAGAAACTTTTGCAGTCGGTATGTGCGACACACTGTTTTACAGCCATGCTGGACACAACTGCAGTTTAATCTTCAACCTAAGCTTTCGACAGTCCCAGTTGATCAAATGATTTCTCCTTTGGGTTACAGCAGTTTGTCTTTTAAGGCTGTGCTTCACTGTGAGACTTTACTGTGAGACAAAACTGCACAGCATGGCAGATTTGCCAGAGACAATGTTTATCTGCATTGCCACAAACTCCGGGCTGCCAGAGCGGCTTGGTGATGTCTTCCAGAACCTGCTTTACATCACACAGCAACATGGAGATGCACAAAGACAAACTTGAGCAAAAAGGATTCCTTAATATGATTTTAAAAGCCAAACTCAATATTTCAGAGATGACAGTTTTCTGAAGGAAATTTATAATTTATTCCAAATGATTCTCAGTGTCATAGTTTTGCTATCCATAGGATATTGAAATCTTTATAGCTGGTTTACTACCCACCTCAGCTCTTCAGAGTTTTACAGTTTATCTTGCTGATTTGGTTAACTATGTTATGGTTCTAATTAGGGTCATTTAGTATGATGAGGCCTTGGATACCTACAAGTGGCATTTAAGGTAGCACTCACTAATACGTTTATATTGGCCTTAAAAAAAATGTAATGTCGCTGCTGCTGAAGTTTCACGTCCGTGCTTGTTAGCTCCAATTCCAAAATAGCTGGGACACTGTGTCATATGTGAATAAAAACAAAATGCAAAGATTCACAAATCACATAAAGCCATATTTTATTCCCCAGTAGAACACAAAGAACATGTGAGATGTTTGAACTGAGACATTTTAACATTCCATAGCTAATTTTATCATTTCATGACATCACAGAAAAGGTTGTAACAGGGTGATTTTCTTTCTCTTCTTTCAACAACTGTCTAACATCTGAGAAGTGAGGAGACCAGTTGTTGGAGTTTTAGGAGAGAAATATTGTGGCATTCTTGTCTGATGCAGGATTCTTGCTGCTCAAAAGTTGGATTTTTCATTTTGTGATGTGATAAGTATTAACTATTGGTGAAAGATCTGGCCTGCAGGCAGGCCAGCACTAATTCAGCCCCACACCATCAGAGACGCAGGCTTTTGAACTGTCGGCTGATAACAAGCAGAATGATAACTCTCCTCTTTAGTCCACAGGATATGGCATCTGTGGTTTCTGAAAAGGATTTCAAATTTTGATTCATCTGACCACAGAACGGTTGTCCATTTTGCCTCAGACCACTTTAGATGAGCTTTGGTCCAGAGAAGGCAGGAGTCTTTCTGGACTGTGTTCATATATGGCTTCTTCTTTGCATGATGCAGCTTTAACTTGTATTTGCGTATTGTAGAGTGAACTGTGTTCACAGACGGTGCTTTCTGGAAGTGTTCCTGAGCCCAGGAATTGACGTCCTGTAGAGAGTCATGCCTGTTTTTAATGCAGTGCTGCCTGAGGGCCTGAAGATTACGCACATCCAGTTTTGACCTTTGGCCTTGTCCCTTGCACACAGACACTCCTAATTCACTGAATCTTTCGATGACACGATGTACTGTAGATGATGGGATCTTCAAAGTCTTTTTAATTTTTACGTTGGATTTCTGAAATTATTCCACAATTTATCACAGATTGGTGAACCTCTGCCTATCTTTATATCCGAGAGCCTCTGCGTCTCTAAAATCCTCCTTTTATACCCAGTCATGTTACTGTTGCCAGTTAACCAAAATTAGTAGTCAAATGCTTCTCCATTTACCCTTCCGGCCTTTTGTTGCCCCTGTTCCAACATTTTTGAGGCCATCAAAGTCAAAGCAAGCTAATATTTTCTGTGAAATGGTTAAATGTCTCGGTTTCAACATCTGATATGTTCTTTGTGTTCTGTTTGGGAATGAAATATGGGGTTTATGAGATTTGCAAATCATTGCATTCTGTTTTTATTTATGGTTTATACAACTATTTTGGAATTGGGAACTGAAATTATTAGATGATGGCCAATGTTTTTTGCTTGTTAGTTACTGACATTGCCTAACTATCCCTCAAAACTGATGCATCAATGCTGCACCACAGAGAGGGGTCTTTATCTTTTTAATTCTGAGGGATGGGTATTGTATTTGGATATTTTCTTTATTTTATTCTTTTTTTCACAATAGGAATTTCCCCATAGGAATAAATAAATAAATAAATAAATAAATAAATAAATAAATAAATGAATCACTTTTGCCGCCTGCCGAGCAGAGCTCTGGAAGTTGAAACACAAAGAGAGGCCTTTCTGCAAATCACCACTTGAGCTGCTTGGGTTAAATAGAGGAGAATGAGTACCTAAAGAGCTTCATTTTGCCCTCAAGAGTGGGTTGAAACCAGAAGGACAGTGGATGTTTGACTTCAGGTATGTGTCTCCAGAAACATGATACCAAAACAATACTCAGTCTGAAGAGTGATGGAAAACACATTAGCTTTCTATCATTTATCAGTGGGTTTACAGTTCCTTGTGTTGCCTCCAAGTGGTAAAAAAAAACAAAAACAAATCCGACTGTAAACTAATTCCCAGATTAGCCAGATTGACATGAACGTGTTCATTTTTTAGAGGCTACACTAAAAGTGAGTGCATTTAAAAATAATAATAATAATAAAAAAAAGGTTATGGAAGACGAGCAAACAACCAGAGTAAACTAAACAGTTTGTCTTTATTTTTGTTTCCTTGGTTTTGCCTACATGGAATTTTCACCAGTATACAGTAGCTGCTACCAAATCTCAGCAACTTCACAGTCATAATGTTACTAACAGATTGAAATCACCAGTATTACTGAAAAAATGGAAACTGTAAATTTAAATTCTTTCATGGGGGAGGGGGATTTTTTTAAGGTAAAACTATTTTGTATTCAAAAAATATCAGCTGTATTCATTTTACGTATCCATCCGCATCTATTATTCTGTTGTCAGACACGCTCCCTAAGCTCCCTCTTGCTGTTTCCCCTGCTGTGTCCTGTACTCCCCCTTCCCAGGTCTCCATGCAGTTTGATCAATAAACTAAGGCTGGTGTGGTTTTTAATCGATAGAGCTTGTCTCTCTAGGCTGTGACAGTCTGTCATGCTGCCTCACTCTGCCTGTTTTTTCCCTCTTTTTTTGGCTTTCAGCTCCCTCTCATCAAAACCTTCCTCCACTCTCCTCCCCCCATCTTTCACCTGAGCTAAAATTAGCCGTCTCCCTCCGTCTGTCAGCAACTATAACTGCACACACAGGTGCAACCTCCGAGTGACACACATACAGTACTTCCATGGCGTCACCATTTGTCCTTGACACCGGGCTTCTGACATTAATGACACTACTCTCCAGTGCAAGCTGTCTCCCCCGTTTCACTCCTTCCTCTTCTCGTATTTTATATGAAATGAGGACTGCAGTTTCTTAATGATTTAATGGTACACTATAAATGCATCTTAGGCAGCACAGCCAGAGTCCATTAGCAGATAGCACTGGCACAGACCAAACAGGCCTATTCTCTTCTCAGTCAGAAAATAGATGCAATGTGGCCTACTCCACTCATTCATCTTACAGAGTGCACAAAGAAATGTCACCTTTGGAAAAAAAAATAAATAAAAAATATGCACATAATTTTCCTCAAGAGAGCCACTTATGCAGCAGCATAAAGGAAGCACATTAACCAACATCAAACATAATGCCATTCAACAGATCAAGAGCCAGATTAAATAGACACCCACAAAGCAGTCCCATGGTATCTTGTAGTGAAAGGTTTTAATCAGGCTGCTCATACTGGAATCCTGTGGATGCACGGCTATTTGGTGATGAGGATTTGACAGGATCAACAGATTTGCAGCTCAGTGTTTTTTTTTGGTTTTTTTTTCCTGAAACTCCTCTCTTCTGGCTGAACGTGTGCAGGGAGACTTGTCGCATAGTATGAAACCTGCACAAAATTCCTTCAGCTGTCAGACTGCCAGGTGTATGGTTGTGTGTGTTGTGTGTGTGTGTGTGTGTGTGTGTGTGTGTGTGTAAGTGTGTGTCTGGGTCTGTGCAGTCAAGCAGAAGATTCCCTGTTCTGTCTGCACAAATCAGCTCAGGTCTTTCCAATTGTGCATGTGTGTTCTGTCACAGGAATTAATCTGCCTTTTCAGCAAGGCAATTTTTAGACTCAGACATTTTGATTAGGCTCAGGCAGGCTGGAGTTGCAACTTTTAAATTTTTGATTCAGTCTTACTGTTGCTTCACTGCATTTACACCTGCTGTAACACACACAGGAAATACACTAAATGTGCCTTTCCTAAGATACTGGCTGGGTTCAGTGTGAGGTTCATGAATGAAAATATTTCTCAACAGTTTTCCTGAGGGGGAAGAAGGGAAAAAAAAAAGTGCACATTTATATATCTGCAATGTGAGTGTGTGTGTATTTGTTGGAGGGTGATGATGCAAAGAAAGGAAATGTTTCCTTTATGTTCATAGAACTAAATTGAACAGCTTGTTCAGGACCTAAAATGAAAATCATCCCTTTCTGCAGAATAAACAGTATAATGGCTTCAAAGTCTCCATTAAATCTAAATGCTCCCTGCAGAATTGGATTTATAAAAAAGAGAGAAAATGTAAAAAGCCTGTAAAAACATAGAAAATTTGCTTTACTTTTGATTAGATGAAAAAAAAATCCTTTCGTCCATGCAACACCATGAGAAGCTTCACGCCAAAGACAACAAAATTTCAGAAATACAGAATACAGTGTGTTGGTACTTACATCTTGTTATAGATCACATAGGACTGTAGTGTAAATTTTCTTATTTAATTATCTGTCAGCATAATTCCAGAAACGTTAAAAAATGGTCCTACCAAGCAGGATTCGAATTTATGCAATTCACACAAAATGCAGATAAACCTTTAAATCTTGAGAAGAAGTTGAAATATATATAACTATGTGGGTGTGTGTGTATATATATATGTATATATATATATATGTACACACACACATATATATATGTGTATATATGTATGTATGTATTTCTGAGTTTATTTTAGTCCCAGACAAAATCTTTTTTTTTTTAATCAGGCAACATACAGAAAAAAATCCTTTCCCCTAAATTGTTCTGAATCTTTTAAGTAACTATCATGAAAAACGTCATAAAATAAATTTTAAAAATTAATAAAATAAAATAAATTAAAGCTGAATTTATACTTTTCTGTATGTTGCATTGCTCAAACTATAAAGTTTAAATCAGGCAAAGCCACCCTTCTTGTTGCCATCAGTGTACAAATGTGGCCAGATGTTTTGGCGGTGGTACGAATTTTGGCTTTGTTTATGTTTTTCAGGTGTTTGTATGGTATGCTAAAGGACATTTATAAATATTTCATAGTTTTTATTAGCAAATACATCAGATTTATTTTGTTATTTAAAAACAAAACAAAACATACAGAGTTGGCCCTTCTTTTTCAAAACCTCTGCACTTCATGTTCAGGGTTGGTCATGATTTTCTATTATTTTCTATTTTATGAAGCATCCTTTTTTTGCACACTCAGCTCCAGCAGCTCCAGAACAGAGCCCACCTTCTTTATTAGTTTTTTCAGTTTCTTTAAGTCATTCTGATACTGTGCCCACAACAGATGACTGCAGATGAGACTGCACACTCCACAGCAGATTTATAGAAGATATGCAACATCTGGCTGTAAACACTGAAGGCCCTATGCTTCCTTAAGAAATAAGTCTGCTCTGTCTCTTATTATAAACAGCATCAGTGTTGCATCTTCAGTCCACTCTACTGTCCAGGTGATCACTGAGGTATTTAAATACTCCTCCACATCCACTTCTTCTTCCATGATGGAATGGATGGCTGGATAGGTTTGACTTAAATTTACAATCACCTCTTTTGTCTTGTTCATATGCAAGATGAGATGATTGTTCCCACACCATGCCACAAAATGTTCCACCAGTTCTCTGTCTCTGTCACACCTACTGAGTATTTCTGCATATGACAGGACTCTGACTTGTAGAGTCTGAGGTGTAGTCAGTAATCCAGGTGATTATAGAGGCATCCACCTGTGTCTTCTGAAGTTTCCTACGTCATAAAGCAGTTGACACGTTGTTGAAACATTGGGAATGTGGCACAGAAAGAGACAAAAGGCTCTATATATCGCCACAAATGCATTGGGTTGTTGTGTCTGTATTATTGTTGGGAGAAGTTGCTCTTGGAAGACATTTTGATACTATTCTTATTCATGGTAATGCTTTTGAACAGACTATCAACTGAAGCCTTCCCTTTAGATGAGAGAAAAACCCAAAATGGATGGTCTGAAGATGTTTCTCTATTGGCAATATAGGACTTATGGTAGTGTCCACCTTTTGTTCTGCTAACAATTGATTTTCTAGACTCCATAAACAGCTGGAATGGGAGTTCATCCAAGAAAATATCTTTGCACCAGTCTTGTGCTGCCCACCTTTTATTCATCAAATGCTTATAAATGTTTCAAATACCAAGAAAATGTGTGAACATGATCTGAGAATACTGAAGCAACAAAGTTTGCAGAGCCCAACATTTCACCGCTACAACCTTTAATCACAACATCATACTGTAGCAGAGTACATCACCATGTATCCATGAAGCATGTTTGCTACATTGTCCAAGCGATTGAAGCACTATGGTCTTGGCTTAGTAGCTAATCATTGGGCTTAACCTCGTATCTGCATGTGGCATGCTCTGCATTGACCCAATTCCCAGGACTTAAGTCACCAAGTCTTTGCGTATGACCTTTTAAACCGCGAAGCCCTCTGATGGACCTCTCTTTGACTGAGTGTTAGCTGAGCAGCGATGGTTAATTATCTGTCTGTTGTCTGTCAATGTATCAAATTTAAAACAAAGATTTTTTTTCCAGAAGCAGATTGAGTGCAGAGAAGGCATCCAGTTTAACTTCACCAGTGTCCTGTTTATGCACAGTTCAAGGCTATCCTGTTAAGAAGTCAAATAATGAAAGCAGGTGTTTTCAAAAGAAAACATCGCCATTTTTGTTTGAGTGATTTGCATTTTCCAAGTCCCTGATTTCTAATTAATAAAAACAAAAATCATTCATAGTTATACTAACAAATATATCTGAGTGGTAAAACAACAAAGTAGACTTATTAGGAATTTAGAGAAAGCATTACCCCCTTGGTGGAGATTACCTCTTGAGATGTAATCAGAGATTATGACTTCTTTCATGACGGTCCTGTGTAGCCATAGTTGCATTAGTATTAGTGATGAGGATCTATTAGTTGTGGGTATTAGTGTGACCTCCAGATCCTGGTGCTGCTCCCGCTGCTCTCTGCTTTTGACCCTACTAATCCCACACAGAGACACACCAACACCTGACTGATAGTAGTAGTAGTAATGATATGTAGCAGTGGCAACAAAGCAGATATGTCTGTCTTAATTACATTCATCTATTTGTGTCATCATTTATTTTGCACTGAAGACACTGTTAGATGCTCCTGAGGCCATGACCTGACCGAACTGTTAATTACAGACTGATGGAGTGTTGTGGAAGAATCCTGCAGTGACAGATGGTGATAGGGCTGGTAGTTTTGGATTGACTCCATTGACCTGTTAACGCAAGATCAACTGATTAATAACAGCAGCTGATCCAGGTCTGATAACCACTAGGTTATAAACAGAAAGAACAAAGGAAACAGCAAAGGAATCCCCTGTGATAATACAGTATGAAAAAGACAATCTAAAACTAAAATATAAAACAAATAAGCAACATTTTCTCATGTCTGATGTCTAGGTAGATTTAAAGAAAGCTAATATTGTTCTTTAGCAAATATCTGAGTAGAATATCAAATAAAACACAAAGCCTCAGAGGTCATTGTGTCCATAATTATCTGGAGCAGCCATTCTTACCTGTGATTATTTATGCATAAGACCAAGAAAATCCTTCTCAATGCCAGGTATAATGAAGACTAAATGAAACTTTCAAATGGGCTGATGCCATTCAGCTGATGTCTAAAACACTTTAGCATTGATCTGCTCCAGTATTAATGCAGACATTGTGCAGTACATAATTCAGATGTGCACAGCAGTGATTAACTAGAACTGACCTTTGCAAACCAAAAAAGATTCAAACTATTTTTATGAAGAAGAATGAGGAGTTGCAAAAGACCACTGGTGCTATCTGTTTACATGTCTTGTTTTCTACAATTAAAACTTATACTGATGTATCCATGTGATACTGAATTGCATTGAATCTTTAATACTCTTAAACAAAGCAATTCAACTTCCCACTGGTTCACTAGCAGTCATTCAGCAATGCAACTACACACAATTAACAGTTCATGCATTTAAACTGTTCAACACCACAAAGGGATTTTTTTGTAAGATAAATTCCTTTTCAGGTTGTTGTCGTTGATCCAGTTAGTGATCTTTCTGTCAGGAGTCGTCGTCCCCCCCCCTCTTTCATGAGCTACTGTCCATTTTATTTGTGTTATTTGATGAAATTCTTCAGGGAATTTCAACATGTATCTTTCATCATTCTTATACAGTATCTTTATGCCTTTACTAGTTCCATATAGTGACATCAAAACCACCATAATTTAATATCTAGACTCATCACCTACATCAGTAGAAGGATTTCTGTCATCACTACCTCACTCTGCTTGTTACCGTGTATTGAGTCATTTCTTCATCCTGCTTAGCTGGAGACAAATGTTCTTATGCAACTGTGCTGTGGTCATACCAGACAGACAGAAAGACAGACAGGCAGGACATCAGCACCCCCAATATCCCACCCCACCCCCATCCACCCCCATATTCTGCAACACATGTTAATACAGTTTGCTTCTCTGCGCTACTGTCAACCACAGG
>JBAMYA010000015.1:3615828-3658150 GCA_037176975.1 Arrhamphus sclerolepis | reverse complement strand
GTTATTAAACAATATTCCTGTCATCCTGAGAATTTCTCCCATATAAGTTATGATCTACCATTAAAAGTAATCTATTCAACCCTGTTACTCTGATTTTAGCCTGTTATCATATCATTTTATTAAAATAATCCAAAATCATTTTCTAAGCTCATGAGGTTTTGTGTGATTTTAATAGTTTGAAGGATATGATGCATTGTGGATTTGAGCAAATATTTGAAGATCAAGAGTGAATCATATTTACTTATTGAAGTACTGCATGTGACTATTGAAAAGTTGGGAAAACTAGATTTCAAAAGTCACTGAAATGAATATAAGTCAAGTCTTGGATGAAACTAAGTGATTAAACAATCAGAATGTGACTTTCACTACTTAATGGAGATGATTTATTAAACATTTTCTTTATACAGAGTATTCATAACAGGGCTGAACTGAGAACAGTGCACAAAAAATAAAATATCAAATAAGAAGCGTACATTTGATACTCGAGCTGGACGAATGAAATCATTTGATAGTTTGTTAGATGGTTTTCTTACAAACATGATGAAAAAGTATAACAGAATAGGATGATTTTTCAAATGTTTTGATGCCTAAATTGCTCTTCAATTCTGGAATGACCCAACAACCATTATAAAATGCTCATAATAACTTTTTCCAGGGTTTCCTCAGTGACAACTAGTATTGTAACATAAGGTGACAGATACATTCATACATTAGGCTCCTCATCAGTGAAAGAAAGGTCCTGATGTACGCATTACAGAACATATCATTGGCACTACAGGACCTCGGTTTCTCAAGTAACACATTCAGAGCATCATCATAAGAAACCCAAAGCTTCTCATACTAGGCCTTTTGAATATGGATCACAGGGGAGCAATTTGAGCCACTAACTGAGCAGATATGGAATTTCTTTGCTGATATACAGAACTGGCTTGGGCAAATGAGTGACACCTCCGATGAATGTCATATCATGTTATATGTAACAGACAACGTCACAGAACAGTGAACGTGAATATATCTTTCCTTGTGTATCTCTTACTGAGTCATCATGAAGGGGAGAGACGTACACTCCCACTTTATTGTTATAAAGATGGCAGTCTTTACACCATCATTTCTTATTTCTTCCTGTCAACAAAACAACCTGACTGACCTATCTGGCATTTAATGTGGTGCTTTTTTCCCCCCAGTCTTAACAAAGACAAATAAAGCTAAAAATGAATCACTTGCTAAAGCTGCTACGATTAGTCGATTCAATTATGTTCACTTGTTATTGCAGTGCAGCACAGGAAGTGCAGGGGGCAGCATACATTGCATTGCTCACAACGTGAGGAAGGAGTGCATATAAATGGCAATGATTAAACAAGAAGTGTCACCAGATGGCAGATGTCTCGCAGGTTTGCAGCAGCCAGTGTGACACTGCTAATGACACGGAGGGCTTGCGTTGTCAGTGATGTTCTGCTCTTATCTTCCACAGTCAGCGTGCCAGTGGTGAGTTGCCTGCTTGAGCTGTGCAGCACTATGGCGAAGCACATGAAGGGCAAGACAGAAATATCCCGTTGACTAGTCCATTCTTAAATGATAAAATAATCACTTGATTCGTTGACTAACAGAATAATTGTGAATTGTAGCCCTGTCACAAGTTAGATGAAAATATATCCCTATCCACAAAGGGCAGAGTTGCAGGAAGCATAGCAGGCATTTGAAAAGGCCTGTGTATGTGTGAGAAGCTTGTGCAAAGTCTGTCTCGGGAGGCATTCTCAGTAGAGAAATCATTTTAAAATTCTGTAACTTCACTTGCTATGTCAAACTTGAACTGCTGAGGTCTCATATTAACTCCAGCTGAACTAAAGAAAATCTATAACCTAATCTGTCATGAACTCTTGTTCCTCTCTTCTACTCATGTTCCCTGTATTTTAACCCTTTGCACCTGTCTTTCATCCCTTCAATCATGCATGCACCGCCAGTTGTTCTTTTGTTCACCTTTCTCCTACTCAAAGTCCACATTTGTTTAAATTTCCAGTATTTTTTTTATTTTTTTTTATCCATGTTCAACACTTCCCTGCCAAAGCTCCTCATTTTCACCCTCTGTTTGCTGTCTCTCTCTCTCTTTCTCTTTCACTCATCCTCTGTCTCATTCTCACCCTATAAGAGGAGTCATCTTGACAGATCAGGAGATTTCTGCACCTCAGCAGATGTTTTCCAATACAGTGACAGGTGTGTGCCTGCGTAAGTGTGTAAGTATAATTTGTGCAAGGACACACACAGATTCACACTCTAAGGAGCTAATGAAGAATTCATAAATGTCAAACTAGGACCCTGTGCAGACACTGTAGTCATGGATACCAAAGGATCTTTCGGAATGACTTTACTCATTTTGACTCACTATGTGTGTTCCTTTGAGCTGCGTCTGACAAGATGCTTGTTATAAAACCTGGAAAGTCACTTCAGATTTAGCTGATCTTTTCTTTACAAGACATTACAAAATTTTAAATGAATGGGTTTGGTATTTGGTATGGGTTTTGGTAAATGAATGGTATCAGCAATGTTACAACAGCCACTTGGTGAAATTTCAAAAGCAGAAGAGATCACATAATTGCCAAAAACAGACAACGCAGTTTAGATTTGCCAAAAACACTGCTGTTGCTGAAGAATCGATGCAATATGTTTCTTCATCACTTAGCAGGTTTGATGCAAGTCTAACATAAAATAAAAGCTTTAGTAGCAGGACTGAGATTGCAGCAAAAATCAAATAGGTTTTAACAACACATAATTGGCTTTTTGTCTTTTAGTCTTTGATTTTCTGATGGCATTATGAGATTAAAATGGCCTTTTTGCCATTTGTTGCCATTTTGTTCAGCATTGAGCTCTCACGCAGCTCTTCAGGCAGGATTCTGTATACTTAATAAGAAATTCAACAAAGAAAACATAAATCCACTTCAAATCTGCTTGTCGATACACATTATTTCTCTGAAGCCTAGTCCACAAAGATATAGGTCATTTTAAAATCTATTTCCCCTCTTTCCTCACCAAAAAAAACAAACAAACAAACAAAAAAAAACTATCTATAGACTCTTGTTTCAAGAAAATCTCCAAAATGTCCACAAGTGAACAGAAACACACACACACAAGTTCCACAAGTACAAAGACACAACTGTTCACAAGAGTGTAAATAAAATAAAACAAGGCTTTAAAAAAAAGAAAAGAAAATTATCATTACCATTTTAATCAAATTCCTTTAAATGTATCAAATCAGATCACTATTGATCACTCCATTTCACAGTTCACCCCAATTTTAAAGCAGTACAAATAACATTTGTAATTTTTAGCAAAGTAGTTCCCCCTACAGGTGTGGAAGTTAAATTGATGGCCTCTTTCTCAGTCGCTTTCTCATTTTCTCTCGCATCACTGCTTTCTTGGGTCTCTTAGTCACCATTAACCTGGCTGGCACAATATCCATAGTGAGCTGGTTTCATTGTTGTTGATGGATGACAAAGTACTTTAAAGTAGTTTGCAGTTGTTATGAAAGTAAGGGCTTAAGATCACAAAAGTTAGCTAACACTTCCTCAAAGTAATCAAATATTCTGTCAAAAAATATATTCTAAGGTGAAAAAACTATGTTTTGCTGCTTTAACTACTCCATAGTTTGAATTCGCATACATTTTTTTTTATCACCTCTGTTTTTATGATTTTTGTTTCTTCCACCCATCACACAGTGACACATAACTTGCCATGGCGAGGCAATAATTCCAGTTCTGCCACGCACAACATGGAGCTTTTTGAATATTTTCGCACCGATTTTTCCTAAAGATTAATTTTCTGTGACAGAACAGGGATTACGTGGACCACTGCTGACTGACTGCTGATGTCACACATTTACTCACAAAGAATTAATGTACAGAAGGCAGCTGGACCAGATGGCTTCTGGGAGACTGTGCCACCGACTTTTCTGAAGTATTTATAAACATCTTTAAGCCATTACTGTGCACTGTCCCCATGTCTTTTAAGAAATCCACTATAATTTCTGACATAGGTAACTGCAGTCTGGATTTATCTACCTCAGTGATCGGCAGCCAGTGGTACTTCATGATTACCCTGGTAATCTACCTCTACCTGGAACAGGAAATGATATATGCACAGATGCTGTTTGTGAATTACAACTCTGCTTCTACAGTCACATATAGCAAATTGTTTTTCTCCTTTATGCGAAATATAGAACTTCTAAACAAACCAGTCAGTCAGTAAGGACAGGCTCCCACAGCTTTGGATTCTGTGACTCTGCACAGAAACCCCTCAGGGTTGTGTCTTGAGCCCATTTTGTACTCCCATGGTTGCACACCATCACATGCTGCAGTGCAGTTATTAAACTTGCAGATGGCACAACTGTGGAAAGGCAGATCACTGAGATGAGTCTGCACACAGGAAAGGAGGTACAGGGGCTGGATGTCTGGACTAGTACACAAAAGCACCCAACACTAAAAACAAACACACTAAACCTTCCACTACAGCTCCATTTAGAAGGATGTGCAACAGCTCTGTACCTGATAAGATAGCCCTGACACAGTCTGAGGAAGCCATTGAGGAGCTTATAGGACTCATCTCGCACTGCTCGTAAACTGTTTAACATTTTCCCTCATAAAAGAAAGGTTACAGGTGCAACAGAGCTCCTACTATGCAGCTAATGAACAGTGTTTACCTCAAAACCTTGTTGCATGTAGACAGTGCAGCCTTCTTCTCTGGTAAGGTCTTAGATTTCAACACAGAATAAAATCAAGTGGGTCTTTCCATATCTTTAAATTAAACAAATGAAGCCCAGAACAGTCAAACACCACATGAAAATTTACACTCATTATCCATTTAATGAAAAAAAGCACAAATCCTGAAACAGTATGATAAAAACTGAGCAAATCCATACTACTTCAAAGGGATTTAAGGGGGTAAGTTGCAGGCCGATGCTGCTTTTTTAAATGCACTTGATTGATTCATCATTGGCAAATGTGACTGCCACTGAGAAATCAGTTGTTTTGGCACTTGGCAGGTTTGAAGCTTTCTTGTGTGTGTTAACACAATGCCCTGGAGGAAAGACATTTTAGAGAAGAAATTGTTGCTGCATGTCAATCAGGGAAAGGCTATAAGGCCATTTCCAAGCAATTTGGACTCCATTATTTTGCAGTGAGGGAGATAATTCACAAACAGAAAACATACAAGACCATTGCTAGTCTTCCCAGTAGTCAATATTCCAGCAAGCTCACCCCATGGTCAGGTTGTGTAATGCTCAGAGAACTTGCAAAAATTACAAGAGTAGCAACTTAGAGTCTACAGGTCTCAATTTTAAAGCTCATGACAAGACAATTAGGCCAGTTTGGACAGGCTCCCAAGAATAATCTTCTTCTCTCTATTAAAAACAAACACAGCAGAGCTTAGGCTAGGCAGTTTTGCATCTGATCAAATCATATGATTTCTGGAACAACATGATGGAGAATACTAGTCCAAAGTCTTAAATGCTTCAACTTGACTTTGTTTTGCAGCCTGAAGACCTTGACTCTTTGAATTTACTGAGTTGAACATGAATTCCACTGTATAACAAAGCACTTTGGAGTCAAACATGTGACCAGACGTCCAACAGTCAAACCTTGAGACAATGGAAAAGACCCGAACCACACCAGTAAATCTACTGGAGAGTAGCCAGAAAGAACAGAATACTAGAGTTGTGATGGTCCAGTCAGATTTCAGACCTCAATCTGACTGAAATGTGAGAGCTGTGCATAAAAAAGGTGGCAACATTGTAAAGAAGAGTGAGCAAAAATGAATCCACATTGATGTTAGGCGCTAAAACCTGCATGTAGAAGCAACCAGGATTTAGTTGCTAAAGGGGATTTTACGAGCTACTGAATCATCAATATAATTTTATAATCATAAATATATAGTTTTGGAGTAGATTTTGCTGAGAAAAAAATGAAAATTGTGTTATTGTTCATCTTTGGTTACAGTTTTTGAAAGTGCATTATTTCTTTTTCATTTGACTGTATAATGCAACGAGAGTAGAACAGGCAAAAATGCATGAAGAAAATAAGAAAAAGAAAGAAAGAAAGCTGATTCTGTTTTAAAGTCTGAAGCTGTTGATTTGATCGTCTTTGATTTTCTTACTTTCATAAAACTGTGATTGACATGATTCAAAAAAAAAACATTTAAAGTTTTCTGCAGAAGATGATTACACGGTCACAATCAAATACTAACTATTGAACAACACACATACAAAAACAAAACTGAAATAGTTTACAGCAAAGGTATTGTCTGAAATATAGATCTCCAGCCTTACCAAACAAATATATTCCAATAATCAATGCATTAAAGCATCACAAGCTTAAAGATGAGACAAAGAAGCGTACTAATCCTTTTTGTAGCTTTATTCTGTTGAACCAGAAATGTTTTAAACTGAATGGATCATTACCGTTCAATAAGCTTCAGCAGTAACCAAACTCTGTTCTGTGCTTGAAATATCTTCTTTTATTCCTTTTATTAATGTCCTTTTTTTGCTACAATGTTGCCGAGTAACCCACCAATTACATCTTACAGACTTACGTGGATAGTCAGAAACACTACCCCGGATTAAAAAATTAAATTTAGCACATTCATTGTTTTCTCCTTTACAAAGTGCAACCATAAATCAGGAAAAGTTTGCAAGAGACGCAAAATTACATCTCTGGAAATCTTGAGCACCTTCTGTCTGCAAAAACGTAAGAGTCACTTTAGTTTTTTTTCTTTCTGATTTGTAAACACATATGTGTGCCAGGACGTTAGGTAAATGCCTTTCTTGGACTATAGATCCTTTCTCACTTGCAAATGCAAGGATTTGTGGGACTGTAAATGTTTCAATGAAGTCATCAATTTAACAGTGTTTAAGAGCAGTTGTGAATGTTGTTTCGAGTGTTGGAGAGGTTGATAGCAAATAAATAAACAGACCTTTGAGTCTGGAAGCAAAAAAAAAAGACAAAAAAAAAACACTGCACAACCAGCTGTCTTTATGTACCTCCAAATAATGTTTTCTGAATAAAATCTGAAAGTTTATACTTGGAATAATGATTTAATTGCTTGTAGTCACAATTTAATTTTGTTTAGTTGACATCAAAACATGACCTCAGAATATTTCTTTCCGTGTCTCAGGGGTATGAAAATTAAATATTATTGCACAATTATTTTAATATATATAAATATTTGTTGTTGTTTTTCCCTTATAATGTATATGACAGAGGCCATCATCTCTAAGTCTAGTATCCAGCTCTTCATGCATGGATGTGCAACACAGCAGCATAACACACAGTTGGTGTACCAGTAATGCATAGTTTTTTGGTTTTTGTTTTGTTGTTGTTTTTGTTTTTATCACCAGGGAGAAGCTCTACCAGAGAACAGGTAAGGCTCTCCATGGCAATATAAATTACACCTGGCAACTGGGAGACAGTTGCCTTGACAACTACCTTAAAAATTTGCCCTGATAGAGTGTATATATGCCTGTAGGTGCTCTGTATGTAGAAAATGGGTAAAATGGATAGAGAGAGTGCACACAGAAGTCACGTTAGAAATAGGACTCGGAAGGAATGAGGGTGGGGAAAAAAAAAACATGAGCAAAAGAAAAAACGCTTGGCAACCTTATGACCATATGCACAATCATGTCACAGACAAGCCCAGTGTTGTTTCCTTCACTTCAAAGAATGTTGGTTTATACATTAATCTATTGAAGATCTAATCTAAAATAGATTATTTTTAATATATATTTAACAATGAAACCAATTGTCTCTCACAATGTATAAAAAGGGACTGATTATCTCTCCTCCCCACCAACAAACAAACAAACAAAAAAAGACAAGCACACAGACTCTGCACACTTACCCTGCTATCGGAGCTGGGAATCATCGCGTCAGTCATCCAGGAGCCAAAGCGAGACCCGGAGGCTCTCACAGTGATGGGGTTGCTGACTGCTGTCAGGCGACCACAGCCTATGAACAGATCCCAAGAAACTGGAGTTAATACACGGAGCAGAATAAGGAGAACTTAATGGAGATGAAGCGCCAGCACTGGAGTGAGTAATGCCTCCTATCAAGGATACTTGCCCAGCTAATTTATGTGCAGCTATCTTCTGCCACCAGACATAACTCAGTCTACCAAAACTCTGTCTCAAAAAAATGATGCTGCAGGAGAGAAAAGGAGGCACGAGACTGTGGAAATGACTCCATAAAACTTCTCCCTGAGCTCACGCATGATCTGCATACAGTTGTTAAGTTTTTCATTTGGTATTTTTAATGGATCTGACGTATCCACTAAACCATAACGGTGTGTAGTGGATACAGACGTAAGATGACGCAGCCAAAGCTCACAGCAGTGTTTAGTCAAACAAGAACAACCGCGTGTCATGACCTTAAAGTGTTACCACACTCCTCTGTGTGGAAGCTGTGTAGCTTTGAAAAGGGGCTGTTTGTTGTTTCGCTGTGAACTCTGATTACATGTAATGTACTGCCTTTGTAGAGATGAGAGAGAGAGAAAAAAAAACAGTAAATGAGCTAAACAAAATAGTAGAACTTGGAGGCTCCTATAGCAGAGCGAGGGCCATATTCAAACTGTCCACTTGAGTCATCTAGTGGTTATGGTGGATGCTCTGGGTGGAGCATCAAGGGGACCCAGAAACCCAGCAACGGGCCATAAGGTAGATCAGCTTCATGGGGACTTTGTTTCCACTGTAATGTGTTCAGTTGTTTATATTTATTTATTCATTTAGAATTTGAAGTCTGTGGAAATGAATTAGATTATAAATGGATAACAACGCATTGGATTTAACTGGAACACAACTGCACTGTACTGTATTTGTTTACTTTCTGTGTGAATTGCCTTGAGATTACATTTGTTTATTGCTTCTATACAAATACAGTTCATTGAAACTGAATTGAATTTAGATGGTGAACAATTTAATCAGTGAATGATTTAAATGAAGCACTTTTTTTTGCACTTTAATCAGTTGAATGATTTAAATGAAGGACTTTTTTTTTGCACTTCCATTCTGGCTGACTCAGCCCCTGGCTATATTTATAAAAGTAAGATTGCCTTGTACTTGAAATGTATATTTATTATTTGTTGGTCTCCTATGAGGGTAACTATGGTTCAAAATGTACAAACTTGTAGAACTTATTTTTGAACTTGTTCAGAAGTCAGAATTAATACCTTTTTTTCTCAACTACTGGTGCCTGTAAGTGACCAACTGTTATTTTGAGTTGTGGAGGAGAAAACCAGCTTGCTGAATATGTTGGATTTAAACTCTTTCTGCAAAGTCTGGAGGTCCCAGAAGAGTCTGTTTCATCAATGAAAGAGCAGAAGGTGTATAAAGAAAGAAATATCTGTTCATGTGGCGCCTGGATTTCTGACTACCTGACAAACAGAACGCTGTTTCTGAGCCTGAATGTTTGTTTGTCTGAGCAGGTGGTCGGCAGCACAGGAGCACCACAGGGGACTGGGCTCTCACCACTACTCTTCACTCTGTACACCTCAGATTTCCAGTAACAGTCAGAGTCCTGTCATCTGCAGACATATTCAGACTCTGCAGTTGTGAGGTGTGACAGTGATGGACAGGAGAACTGAGTACAGAGAACTGATGGACCGCTTTGTGGCATGGTGTGGAAACAATCAACATTGAATGTGAACAAAACAAAAAAAAAAAGATGCTTGTGGATTTTAGGAGAATCAGTATTAAGTCAAACAGTATTTCCATCATGGGAGAAGAAGTGGAGGTGGTGGAGGAGTATAAATACCTGAATGTTCACCTGGATAACAGACTGGAGATGTAAGATTGATGCTTTTTATAAGAAGGGACAGAGAAAACTTTACTTCTTGAGGAAGAATAGGTCCTTTAGTGTTTGCAGCAAGATGCAACACAGACAGCTACAAGAGATCCTTCCTGCCCACAGCTATAACCAACTACAATGAATCTTTGAGAAGACTTAAATAACCACAACTACTCCAACAATAACTTTTTTCTTTAGAGATTAATCAAGTATTTTTGAATTTATTTGAATGCTGTGAGCTAAAAGCATGCTAGCTGATAATGTTGGACAATTGAGCAGTATTTCACAGGGCTGCCAAGTCTCAGTCATTCACCATGAGAGTCACACAATTCAACCGGTTCACACTCTCATGATAGCTCATGCTGAGAATTCATCAACTTGAATTTTATTCATCACACACACTGCCACCAAAGAAAGCAACAAGGTGTGGAAATTTGAAGCAACACTCTTGCATAGAGAGACCAGGACCCTTGCATGCTGAGCGCCTTAAGTGGTCTCTAGACTAGAAAGGCGCTTTGTAAGCGTGTTGTTGTCTACGAGACTACAGAGTGAAAGGCTTTATTATAAAGGAAGGTCTTCGGTCTAACCTTAAATGTAGAGAGGGAGTCTTCCTCCCTGACCAAGGCTAGAAGTTGATTCCATAATAGAGGAGCCTGATAGGTGAAGGCTCTGCCACCCTTTCTAGACCTGCACACTCTTGAAAACCTGCACTCAGGGAGCGGAGTATTCAGATATATTGGCGCTTTATCATTCAAAGCTTTGTATGCAAAGTGTAATATTTTGAATTCAGTTCTAGATTTAACAGGGAGCCAGTGTAATGAAGCTAGAACTGGTGAGATGTGGTCTCTATACCCAGTTCTGGTTAGTACTGATGCTGCAGCATTCTGGACCAGTTGAAGGTTTCTCACGCGACTGACTTTGTACAACAAGAAAATAATGCGGCCTAAATAATCCAGCCTATAGAGGTAACAAAGGCATGGATTCATTTTCATGTTTCTAAACAAAACAAAAATACTTTGTTTAAATGTCGTTATACAAACTTAAACAATCAAAAAAATAAAACATCTCCCAAGACTGGTTATCGCATCATTTTTGCTACATGTTGTGTATTGCATTAATATTAGACATTGCAGCATCCCTTAAGCCACAGAGCTGCTGTAGATGAGAGTCTCCTAACCCTACCCTACCCCCCCCCCTTTTTGTTTTCTTTGATATCTACAGTTTATACACTGTCCTCTTTTAGGTCAGATAAGATTAACTTCTTCAAAATTAAAAAGATAATGACGGAGAGTATTTTGGGGAACTTTTGTTTTTGTTTTTTAGAGAATCAGCTGATGATACAAAGGCAGATACTGCATATGAAAAACATCATAATGAAATGAAAAACATGACAGACTACCCTGAATTCTGAGCTGCTGCGACACAGACCTCTGCAGGAGATCCTTCTTGCACACATTTAACCATCTACGATGAATCTTTGAAGAGAGTAAAATCATGAGACTACTGCAACATTTAATTTCCCTTCAAGGATTAATAACATATTTTTGACCTGAGTTTGTCTCCATTCTTCAGACCAATCATCCAATCCCCCAAACAACACTAAATGAAAGCCAACTGGCAGGGAAGATTTGGCAAATCTTTCTCGGGCCCAACTCAAAAACTGAGTTCTGCTGCTCATCCCATAAATGCTTGTTTCTTACAGATGTGACACCATTTGACGGGGAAATAACGGTTTTCCAACAGTATAAGATTTATTGCCAACAAACACTGTTAAAGAGCAAACATCAATCACCATTTGCGTTGCGCTGTCATTCCATCACCAAACTCTAGGTGGCGACGCAGTGCTGGGGTTCCTTTTGCTGATAACCTTCATCTAGCCCAGACATAGCAGTGGAACAAATGATACACGTTATGCCAGATGGAGATGATTGATGTTGAACAACAGACTCTACAGCAATCTCTCTCTCTCTCTCTCTCTCTCCAGCTTGAAAGAAGAAGTAGCTCAAACTATGTATACATACAGAAGTTTACATGTTTATGTCACTTGGTAAGTCCAGAAGATTAATTTTGAATATGTCAATATTCCATCAAAATGGAGCTGATGAAATACCAAAAGTCGTGACTGGAAGGCAAACTATGCTTGTTTTTGAAATGTTGCACAACTGGCACCTGCTGTTTTTGCCAAGATGCTCTCCTTGTTTGCAGAACAAACCCATGTGAGCAACTTTTCGCTATAATGAAGATGAAACAAGCATCGCATTAATTAAAAAATAAATAAAAGATACTAATAGAGGGGAAAGTATAAAAAATGAATGCTGGTGTGTCCTATTTTAAATCCTTTAAAGTCTCTTATCTTTTTATTTGATTAAGTTAGGTTTGTTATGGAGTCTGTGTAAAATGCCTCAACAACAACAAAAAAAAAAAAGATTTTCCCACTTATGGGTGAATAATTTGACATTATACATTTAATAATCATGTTTATTAAATTGGCAATCTTGAGCCTTCAGTACATTTGCCTTTATTATTTCCTGTAATATACATTATATATGTGTGTATGTTAGAAGAAAAGAAATCAAGTTTACTTGTTGAAACTGTGATAAATAATTCTGTAAAAAAATAAATAAAAGGTGCAACCTATAAAGACAGAGAGCTCTTTATTAAAAAACATTTTCTTTTTCTACATCCATTCTATCCTCTTCAGAGTTTCGGGAGAGGGAACGGAACCTGTCCCAGCTGTCATAGGGCTGGGGTATTCTCTAAGCTAGTTGCCCATCCATCACAGATGATCTCACTGAAGTGGAAAGTTATTACCACCACTGAGGTGGCGTTGAGCCAGGCACTAACCCTCACCTCCTCCACTGATGTTGCATGTCAGACTGGTTGTATAGGGCAGCCTCCAGGTGTGCATGTATGTAGCTGGTTGAGAGTTAGGACTGCTCTCAACAGTTCCAGCTGTGAATATATGAAAATGTAGAAAACTAAACAATAATATACAGTGGATATAAAGAATTGACACAACCTTATAAAACTGCAGAGTTTTGTTTTAAATATGAACCTATAAATGATAACATAAATGTTAGAATTGTGGCTTCCAAAAAAAACCCCAAAAAACCAAAAAAGACATCATGGACCAAAAATGAAGATCAGACAGTTTAAGCTGGGTACACCCTGATTGCACACCTTTCATAATGGGGTCTCCAACTGTCTTTGGAGTTATTCAGTCAAATTCTGAATTAGGCCTACTGGTAAGTGGCATACACCTTTCACAAATCCAAATGAGTCTGATTAAAACAAGATGAAAGTCAGATTTGAGTTTTTGGGCTTGTGGTCTACTGAGAGCCATTGTTCACAAAGAGTTGCCAAAGAAACTGTGAGACTTTAAAGGTAGCAATTATGAGAAGGTTATAAAAGAATATTGAAGGCACTTTGGAACACCTTCAAAACCATCATAAATAAATGAAGAAAATGTGGCACAACAGAGACATGGCAAAGATCAGGATGACCCTCCAAAGTTTATGAGAGGACGAAGAGAAAACTTATCAGGGTGCCTCCCTGATAAGTTTTCTCTTCGTCTCCACAGTTGTTGAAAGTCCTCCGCTAAGAGGCCAAAAGCAACACTGAAAAAACTATAGGAATTTGTGCCAGGTACTGGGCACTCCTTGCATGTGACTTCCATCTCCCAGTCTCTCCCCAAGTCTGGGAGAGACTTGTGGGTGAGTTAGCAAGATGGAAGATGTTTCTTTAGATTCATTTAGTCACCCCAAACCATGTGGGAATATGTGTTATGCTCTGATGAGGCAAAGATTAAACTCTTTGACTTCAATTCAAAAATATGTTTGGTGCTAAATCAATTAAGAGCTTCATTCTAGAAACACCTTGCCGACAGTGAAGCATGGTGGGGGTAGCATAATGCTTTGGAGATGCTTCTCTTTAGTTGGGTCATGGGTACCATTGGTCAATATTGATGAGAGAATATATAGCTCCAAATACCAAGATTGGGACAAAACCTTTTGTCCTCTGAAAAATCAAGCAAAATGTCACATTCCAACATGACAATAATCCAAAGCACACATCAATATACACCAAGGCATGGCTTTAGGAAAGGAAAATCAAAGTCTCAGTAACAGTGACAGTGACTCAGTAACAGCCCAGAGCTCAATCCTTTCAAAAACCTCTAGAATTAATTTAAAAAAAAGAAAAAAGGAAAAGATCCAAATACAGGAGATCCCCTCATAATTTGAAGTAATGAGAACTGAAGGGTAGGATAAAATTCCAAAGCCTAGATGTATGAAGTTAATAGAGCCTTATTGACAAAAGACTTCATGCTGTTATAAAAGGAAAAGGATACTTCCACATAGTATTAGTCAGTGGGTTGTTCAGATTTATGCAGTCAAGCTGTGGTAGCTTTTCTTCTATTTTTTTCTCTGAGTTTCTGCTTGTTGGAATAATGTTAATTCAGTATAGAAGGCTGGAAGTGGATTTCTTTCTTTCTTGTCTTCTTTTTTTTTTGTCGTTGACTATTGTGACAAATGACAAAACCCAGCTGGAAAAACACTAAATGACGAACAGAGACATTGCATCAGTTTCTACTTTCTCAGATTATGGTATAAAGACGTACTGGAGATCCTTTTGTTATTCCGCCTCCACTCTCCAGCTGTGCATTCACAGTGATCCCATGAAGGTGCAATATTCTCAACAGTGTGTGCTTTCAGAAGTCTTTTCAAAAAGATAGTTTGACATTGCAGTTCACAGGCAGCAACAAGATCCTAATAGCTCTGATCACTTACTGCTTTATTCAGTCAGCACAAACTAAACCACATATAAATACTGAGAGAAAAGTAAAGTTTCTACCCACAGAAATGCTAACTCTTTAGGTTTAAGAACAAAGATAGTTAAGCTGAAGGTGTGTTTTTGGTTTAAAGCAACACAAGGGAACCTGAAACTCTTCCAAAACAAAGTTTCTAAAATTATTTTAGCTGTAGTTCAACGTACTAACAAGACAAATCGCACTTCCACCAAAGCTTTTGTGTCACTGCATCGCCTGTATGAGGACTATGTAAGCTGGCGCATGAGCATGAGTTCAGAAGACCCCCCCAGCTGCCGTTGTACAAACAATTATACAACTAGTTTTATGGCACTTGCTACAGAGTTTGCTCAGTGGAGATAGCCAGATGCTAACTATATGATGAAGCCATCTAATATACACAATCAGAAGAGGCAAGAATAAGAAAGAAAGAATTGTGTATGGGATCTTGCTGGACACAAAGAGCAAGATCACGATTGTTATAAGACGAACCACTGATAAAAATCATTTTTAGAAACCTTTTATTTATTTTATTTTTTTTGGAGGGGGGGTTCACGTTCCATTGTGATAGTTTAAATACACTCTAATCACTTTGAAAGCACAAAAGTTTTCAAAAGAGACACCAACAAGTAATTAGTGCTCTGCCATTTCATCCTTACAAATCAGCAGTATGTGAAGCTGAGATGATGAGACTGACCTTGCTTCAACAAATCAACAATTCAATAAAGAATGCATAACACAAGCAGCACATCAGGAGAGCACAAGAGTTCAGTACACTGTATATGATGTTTAGGCCTTCTGTGTGGGAGTGTTCAGGGCTCAACATGAAATCCATGAATCTGGCATGGAAGCATGTAAAAATGTTTATGCTAGGCTAATGAATTCCAAACATCAAACCCTATGGAGTGGGAGGGGTGTGAGCTGAATAAAAGTTTAGCTTACAACAAACTTTAAACAGAACAAGGGAAATTCATCAGTACAGATGTCTGTCTGGCCTTATGTTGGAAAATAAATGTGTCAGTAGTAGAGGAACAATCCACAGAAACTGTGATGAAAGCAGGTGGGTGGTTTTTGGTGCCAGAGGGTAGTTTTGAGTTCTCCTAATTCAGAAGAACATCTGCAAGGGGAGGTGCCCATCTGATAACCCAAAAGACAAGCCGGTTTCATCTTGTGCTTCCGCACCATGCAAATGCTAGCTGTAATCCACTAAGTGAGTATTTCTGTAAGCAGAAGTACCATCTACATTTAGCAACTGTAGTTTTGATGTTTTCTTAAAATCTGTGTCAAGTAATAAAATGGCAAAAAAGAAAAAAAAGAAAAAAAAAGACTGACGGGACACAAGAAATCTCCAAAAACACAAAGTCATAATTTATATTAGATACACAGCCAAAACCCACTTGTGTGACCTATTTTTTCTTTCATAAAACTGTCTTGTTTCTCTATTTGTGTCCAGCATCAATTCACTCTGAATGCTCTTCATATATGGAAGAATGTGCTTTAATGAGGAGCCCAGCCATATAATCACAGATTTGTGCTTCATAAACACAGACAGAATTTGATATTCACATTTCTAAGCTGTTTGTGTTTACTGCGAGCAATCTTGTGGAGATGATGGGAATCAGTTTTAGCTAGATTAGTCCTTAAATCAAGTCCTTATTTCAACTCAAACATTTCATTTCCGTTAGTAATCCCTGATCTGAAAGGTCATCATCATCTGTCATAGGCTTATTTCTGTTTTCATTCATTCCAAAGAAATGAGGGGATGAAGACTGTGGAGAAGGAGAAAAAGAGATGCTGAATTAATGGCAGAGAACATCTCTTGCTTGTATTAATCAGATTAAAACATCACTGTTCAAGCTAACTGTTCAATTAAACTTGTACTCTGGATAATCCACAGATTTTAAACAGACTTTAAACAAAACAAATCTTAAAGTTTAGAGACAACTTTAATGTAAAAATTATTTAAAAATTAAATGGGTGGAAGTGATGATACACAGTGGGAGTATGTAACCATTTGTCAGTGAGAAAAAAACCCCTTGAAAATAGCAGACTGGACAGGAGGCCAAATTGTGGTTGGAAAAAATAAAGGTTTAATATGCACCAGGCCTGGTTAACATAGGTGAAAACCAACTAAAGAAGAAGAAAAACAAAAAAACTCAACATAACTTAAAGAACCAGGGAGTTGCTGCAGTTAACCTCTCCCCATGGGGGCCTCTGTTCAACTCATATCAGCTCTTATATAGGCTACTGAACCCACACCAGGTCCAGTACTCATCCAGTATTCTAGCAAATCCACCACAGCTGCTTCTACAATCAGCTCTTCAGCCAGGCAAGGGAGGCTGCTTCCCAATCGCAGCATCTGCACAGATAAACAGATACCTTAGATTCACGTCACAGCAGAATGTGCACCTTCTGTGGGAGCGAGAATCTAAAAATCATAACATGGCGTATATTGTGGATCGTGAATACAAGAAATAAACAAATTACTCTGACAGAGGCTGCTCTGTCACAGATTCATTGTGTTTCCATGAAGCCATCAAATGAATTTTGAATTTGACCTTTGTAATGTTGCTAAATATAAAACCCATTAGAAACATTCCCATTGTCTGCTTTAGATAGAATGTAGTATAGTGGGCTGTGTATTGTCAGAAGTCCAGTGTTGACACGACACCTTTTCAAATTTATAATGCTTGAAAGAACTGGCAATGGTGAGATACAAGTCTTTAACTGAGCAGACCACTGTACAATTATCATGTGATATTAAAACCATTGGGTAAACCATTGGATCAAATTCGTGATCTCATGAATCCAGCCAAGCAGACGGCACTCATAAGCATTTCGCTTTTAAAACACTTAGGTTGGAGCAAAATTGCTGAAAAAATTGAGCCACAGTTTCCATTGCCTGTCAACTATAACTGTGAGCTAGCTTTGTCATTGCTGGTGTGTAATGTAGCGCTGTATAATTGATGCACAGTTGTTGAAAGGGACAACTGGGATGGGAGTCCAAAGTCACTTTGGGTGGTTATTGCAGATAATAGGGATGGAAGACCATGAGAGCAAGACAACACATCCTAAAAGTAATCCAGTATTCCTTTAAATAAAACTGAAACAGATATTTTAACATGAAACCCTCCTTTGTGCTGCTTTATGGGGGTGAACTAAGACTTGTCTCCTGTTCAGTGGTAGTTCCTTGGTCTTAAGTGAAGCAAATGAGTGATGGATCATCTTTGCCAATTCTTCAAAGGTGATTCTTGCATCGCTGAAATAAAAGACAGAAAGAAATAGAATATGAACAATTATTCATACTACAATAATGTTACATATTCACACAGGCAAAAGTCTTTCACACTAAACATCAGAAACATAATGTGCTTGTTTCAACAGAAACAAAAGTCGACTCACAGGGAGTCAATCTTAGGAGTTAAATAGTATAAAGAAATGTAGATACTCCGCATCTGTCTCAAATACAGTAATTTATGTGATTAAAACCTAATTAGCGCATGAATTAGTGAGTGTGAACTGAACAGGGCTAAATAAAGACTGAAACCGAGAGTGATGTGTACTGCTCAAAGCTCACGAGCAACTAACCCAAGGGTCATGGACACTGGAAATATAATTTCCGTATGCAAGAAGCCAGCCTCAGATTCTACATTGTCGCATAAAGGAGGGGGATTAACGGAGAATACCTCCTGTCATCTGTAGACAGTGATGAGCTGAGAGGGGATTGAAGGAGAGAGAGTGATGAAGAGAGGGGGAAGAAAGAGACAGAACTAGGCCAATTATTTTGATATGCTTAACTTTTTCTGGCTTTATGCACGCGCATGTGCGTGTGCATCTATTTATTTAAACATGTTTGCAAGGCTTTGCCTCAGCATTGACACTGACACTGTATCACTGGTTCACTGGCATTGTATCACAGAACACTTATGGACACATTTCAGTGGTCACGCTATCTATATTACTGTCTGTATTGAAATGGTGTTGAATAGTGTGTAACAAAAGTAGTAATTATGTGGAAAAGGTGTAAAAATAAAGTATATTTCTTGGGCTGCTGAAAGCCAGTGTATATGACACTGCTGACGATAGGAGACGGATTCTGTTTTGAGAAAGGTTATATTGAGATCACACCTCCAACCTGATATGAACCTTAACAAGCTGACACTATTTTCTGAGGTCAGAAGCACTCACTGTCGAGTGTTGCTGTGGTGCTGCTGTGTGAGCCACCGGTAATGTCTTTTTCAGCTAGACAGAATGTTTTGTCATTTTTTTCTTTCCTCAACTGCATAATATTTAACAAGACAGTAATTGACTTCAGAGCAAATATGTTTATATGATAATTAAATATTGTACTAGCTCACTGCAATATGGATGCCAGGCTCCAACCTAATGTGTAAGGTAAAATGATGACATTAGAGCAATGTTAAAGAAGCCCATAGCAATTTACTATTGTTTTGACTGTGAATAATGGTGACAGGTAAATTCACCACCTAGCATTATTTACAGTAGCTAAGTGGGTAGTTAGCTCATTCAAGGGTGATATACGATTAAAATAAAGTTAGCTAACATTGCATTAAGTGGTTTCCTTGGAATGAATTATAAATATTGCTGACAAAGGGAAAAGGTGACAAAATGTAATGACTTAGATATTTTATCTTATATTATTTCCTACCTTTGACTATGATGAAGACATTAAGTCCTATTATGTAAAAAAAACGGGTTAGGGTTAGGGTAGGGATAGGGTTTTTTTTGTTTTTTGTCTTTTTTGTTTGTTTTTTTTTTGTTTTTTTTTATGATGTGGATTGAAGATGTTCATGGTGAACATGTGTGAGGACCTAAATGCAGAGTCATGGAAAGTTGGCAGGCAACTAGAGGTTGAAATAAACTATAATGGCTAACTTAAAAGAAAGCGATAACTCAATGTGCTGCAGGAGCAGGTAATCCAATAAAACCAAATGGAATCCAGAAACAGCTGGGCAGACAACACAGGCATGAGCCTTCCTCCTTCTGCTGAATCAGTGCCTTCCATCTTCTATGTTCAGAGAGACATTTCAGCCACTTTGCCCACATCATGTCAGCCATGAAGTGGTATTGCTTATTTTGGCATGTGGCTCTCTTTATTGGAGATGGTCATGTCTGCGAAAAGACCCAAGTCAAACATGTTACTGACACCTAGCAGAAAAAAAAGATCATTTCACAGTACCCAGGTGGTCTCTATTGGTAAGACAAGTGGCCACTTTCAGACTACAAAACTTTCAGCTGGCCGAATACCGGCCTATTCAAATCGTCGGCTCGCATTTTACTGTTCAAATTACATGACTGAAGCAATGATAGATTACATACTACATGATCTGACAATGACTCCGTCAGACACTCCAAAATGAGACCTAACTGGGTCAAAAAACTTCAGTTCATTGTTTGAAAATGGAACTCGTAGGAAGTAAAAAAAAAAAAAAGCAAAAAGATATCTGCTGAGAGACTAGAAAGCTAGACCAAAGACACAAAAATAATTCAAACACTAACAAAGTAAAACAGGTCTAAAGCTAAAACACCTGTCAGAGGAATGCAAGCAACAAGGTCAAAGTAAATACACAGAAACAAGTGATAATATAAAACCCATTGACCATGACAGAGAATTATGTCAGCAAAAGCTACGATCAGGCACTATACCAGACAAAAATGAAGATGGAAGAAAATTTTCAGAAACAACATTTTGGACATCATCTTTTTAAAAACAAAACACTTGAGGGGTACACATATTTGTTTAGTTTGTCTCAAGTCACATTTTTATAGACTGCATGGTCTGTCTGGTTTTATTGGCCAATACAAAGATGAGGATATTTGTGATTTATACTTCCACACACACACACACACACACACACACACACATACATATTATATATATATATATATATTTTGTTTATGATGAATCCCTTTTAGTTTGGGGTTGGTTGGTGGTGCTGGCGGGTTGGGCCACATAATGGTGGAAACAAGAATTAGCACCTCCCAAATCTGAGACTGTGGTTCTCAGTATGAAAAGGGTGGAATGTCCTCTCTAGTTTGGGATTGAGGTTCTGCCTCAAGTGGGGGAGTTTAAGTAATGAAGTTGCGGGACTTGGAACAGTGAATGAGTGAATAATGGAGCAGGACACTGAGAGGCAGATTGGTGTGGCATCTGTAATGACATGGACTGTCCAGCACAGTTGTGGTGAGGAGCGAAGTGTTGAAGACTTGCCAAAAGGCAAGACTCACTGTGTTATGGTCACAAATTGTGGGTAGTGAAAGAAAATTTTTGATTGGTCCTACAACCCCAATTCCAATGAGTTAGGGATGTTGTGTAAAACGTAAATAAAAACAGAATACAATAATTTGCAAATCCTTTTCCACCTGTATTTAACTGAATTCACTGCAAAGACAAGATGTTTAATGTTCAAACTGATAAACTTTTTTTTTTTTTTCACAAACATTCACTCATTTTGAATTTGATGCCTGCGACATGTTTCAGAAATGCTGTAACATGTTGCAGGCAGCTCAGTCTAGTACCTGCACTCTTTTACTATGAAGCCACGCTGTTGTAACACATGCAGAATGTCTCTTGGTTTATCTTGCTGAACTAAGCAGGGACGTCCCTGAAAAAGACATTGCTTGGATGGCAGCATATGTTGCTCCAAAACCTGGCTTTTGAACTCGATAACAATCCAGATAGTTCTTTTTCTCTTTGGCCCAGATGACACGATGTCCATTCCAAAAACAATTTGAAATGTGGACTTGTCAGACCACAGCACACTTCTCTACTCTGAATCAGTCCATCTCAGATGAGCTCAGGCCCAGAGAGCTGGTGGCGTTTCTGGGTGTTGCTGATATATGGCTTTTGGCTTTGCATGGTAGAATTTTAACTTGCACTTGTAGATGTAGCGACAAACTGTGAGCCCACGTAATGATATTCTTTACAGAATGATGTTGATGTTTAATGCAGTGCCGCCTGAAGGATCAAAGGTCACGGGCATTCAATGTTGGTTTTCGTTTACAGGCAGAAATTTCTCCAGATTCTATGAATCATTTGATGATATTATGGACTGTAGATGATGAAATCCCTAAATTCCTTGCAACTATACGTTGAGAAACACTGTTCTTAAACTGTTGGACTATTCACTTGCACAGTTGTTCACAAAGGGGTTGAACCTCAACCCATCTTTGTTTGTGAACGACTGAGCCCTACAGGATGTTCCTTTTATACCAGGTCATGACACTCACCTGTTTCCAATTAACCTGTTCACCTGTGGAATGTTCCAAACATGTGTCTTTTGAGCATTCCTCAACTTCCCCAGTCTTTTATTGCCCCTGTCCCAGCTTTATTGGGATGTGTTGCAGGCATTAAATTCAAAATGAGTGAATATTTGCAAAAAACAAAACAAAAAAACAATAAGGTTTAACAGTTTGAACATTAAATATCTTGTCTTTGTAGTGTATTCAATTGAAAATAGGTTGAAAAGGATTTGAAAATCATTGTATTCTGTTTTTATTTATGTTTTACACAACGTCTCAACTTCATTGGGAATGGGATTGTACAAGTGGGTGAAATGAGTTTTTCTCTGTAGGTTGCTGGTCTCCCCTTTGGATGGAGGGTTGAGTCATCAGGGAGGGTCTTGGACTAGAGTAGCTGCTGCTCCTCTACATTGAGAGGAGCTGCAGGAGGTGTTTTGAGTTCTTGGTTGGTTTAGAATCCTCCCTAGGAAGGTCTTTCAGATTTGTCCAACTGGGCGTCAGTCAGAGGAGGTGGAAGTCTGAGCCTCTCTGCTTGGCCTGAACCCAGGTAAGTTCAGTCATGAATGGATTTATGTATGCTGATAGATTGAGTTTTTATGGGGGGGGGGGCATTTGGAGTAGAGACCAGTTGCCAGAGCAGCAGTTTTACATGTTTCATGTTCCTGGAGCTGTCACCTTCCTAAAACCCCACAGAGATTTTTAAGCTAGTGACAGCACAGAAAAGAAAAATAATAAAAAAGTCAGTAAAAGATTAGATTATCAAAATAAATAAACAAAGCTCAACACTGCTATTTCACTCTGAGAAATAAACATCATAGTTGAATGTGGATTATTGAATATTTGAAAGATAAAGTTCTAATAGTGGATGACTAGCATAAATGGTGAAAATGACAACTGCAACTCTGCATCTAATTCATTCAGATGGCTTTTCACAAAAAGTAAATGAACTCGGCCTTTTTTATGACATTTAGAGTAGAAAGTGAGCAACTAAGAGTATTTCTTCAAAACTGTTTTTAGTGTATGAATTTACATTTATGCACAATGTTGCATTTGGGGAAGAAATTCCATTATCGCATATGTCATTCTGATAACACTGTTATCAAGTTTACAAAATCAGTTCCATTACTTCTGTGCCATGGGCCAATACAATGGAGGCCAGCGACCCAAACCTCCCACACAAGCTGATTATCTTGTTGAAAGCGCTGCAGCATCACTGCATATGACATGCAATATTGTTACCCTCGGAAAAAGAGAGCAGTCACTGAAAGGAGGCTGGCTCCTTCTAAGTGACAAATTATACAAAAAGTAGACATTGTAAAAGCTGTAAAAAAAACAAAAAAAAAAAACCCTCTGTGAAACTAGAGCTGCTTCATATTTATCATTAGTATGGGAGAATATGTACAACTCCAGTTTCTTTTTCCACATGGCTTCAACAGAACCTGCCTACGTGGGTCTTCATATCTCTTTTGAGCCACTGTGACTTGATGACAGCATACAGTAGTTTGTGCTTTCCTCTCTCTCTCCCTGTACTTGTCAACTCTGGAGCTGCATGTTTCAGATCTGCTGTTTCTGGCCTCACCAACCTGTCCAGTGTCTGTTGTTGTTGTCTCTGTCTTGCTGTCACTTTCTCTCAAGTTCGCCCCTCATCCCGACCAGCCAAAGAACATAGCTTCCCTGAGTTTGTGTGTGCAAGGGGTTTCTTTGTGATAACAGTGAGTTGTTGTTGTTTTGTTTTTGTTTTTTTTGTCCCTGCTGTTGACAAACGCGGCTCGAGTGAATTGCTGGGTTTCAGTTGATGATGATGATGACGGGTCACACTCAGATATTTGTGTTTATACTGCAAGTGATAACATTCATGTGCAAAAATTAGCAACCCATTTGCCAGGAGAAAGTGTTTTCTGACTATAAAAACAACAACAACAAAATAAATAAATAAATACAAAGCACAACTGAGCAATGTTCTCCAGAAGACAAGCTTCAGATTTTGATCTCACTGAAATGTTGTGGGATTATTTGAAAGAGACTATTTGTGCGAGGGAAGTCTCACAAAAATTCCACACAGCTGAGGGAATTTTCATGGAAGAGTTTTCTGAAATTTGAGAAAACTGAATTTAAAGATTTAGACAAGGTGTCTACATGATATCAGTCAAGGTCAAGGTTGTACTCTTTATTGTCACCTTTTGACAGTGCTCAACTATAATCTTAATCTGCTGGCACTGACTCCTAAAGAAAATCATTAAGCACTTTGTTTCATTGTTTAAATATATCTAATTTGATTCATGTCTTGAGTTGGTTTCCACACTAAAATGAATAGAGAAACATTCATCTTCATGGCTCCTTCATCCATCTACTATAGTTTGTGGCATTTAGCATAGATAATAAAAGTTAACATGGAATGCACCAAACCCTATGAATCATTATCCAGGGAAAAACATTTCAATATAAAACCCCTTAAAAGAGGATATGGCGCTAATACCCTTGGCTTGCATGTAAATTGATATGCATGCAGGGATGGGGGAATGGGCTGTTTTTAGCAAAACATCTATATTTAATCCCCTTCTTAGTATTATTCAGAAGATGGGAAGTCATTCATGGCAGAATTTTCATTGGACACCCCCCCCCCCCCCCCCTTCAACACACACACACACCTTTTATTTTTCGTTTTATTTTGAATCATGCTGCGTTTTTTTTTGTTTTTCTCCATTCAGATGAAAACATCCACAGTAAATCCTGGATGTGATCAGATTGGAGATTAAGAATCATGGGTATAAGTTTTATTTGAGGAAATAAAAGACTTAAGTTAATCTAGTAATAGACTGAAAATAATCTATGGGGGGGCTAGGGAGGCACAAAAGTGTAATGGCATGAGGATTTTTTTTTTTTTTTTTGTTGGACTGTGTTCTTGACTTCCAGGAGAAATTAAAGATGATTTCAGTCGCAAAGACTGAATTTGTTTTGTGGCATGGAATTTAATTATAATGATGGAAACATTTCTTAACCTTGAGACTGTCTAAAGAATCCCTACTTTGCTTTCTTTTGGTGTAACTTGGCATGTACTTGTGATTAGAAGAAGCGAAGGGGGGGCTTTTGGCAATGTGCGTACCATGATGTCCATTAGGAGATTGATTCTTCACCCAAAGAAAGAAGACAAGTCAGTGACTGAGAATGTCTGGCGAATGCCGGGGAGAGAACGTCGTTAGGGAGAAAAATATTTTCCCTGTGTTTTCGTCAATACAAAATGTATTAACTCATCTGAGGCGCCCTCCCCTCTGCTCCTGCCATGCCTTCGTTCCTCTGTAGAGACCAAACAACTGCTGTCACCTGCCAATCAGGCGCTGACAGACAGTGACCTTGCCTGGTTTTATTCAAAACAATTCCAATTGACCTTGCATTTTCAAGCTCTGATCACTGATGGTTTCCTTAGCAAATGGCTTGTGAAAGGGGTGCAAAACCAAATAAAAACTGGATTGACAGCAGATCAGTTTTTGTGTTTGTTTTGATGCACCACAGATGTTCATGTAACAAAGCTGAATTGTTACTCAGCCCCGATTCCCAGCCACACCAACACAATGAGAAGCACAGATGTAGATTTTAAAATAAATGTTTTTATTTCTAAAAGACAACAACTATTGCTAAGTTAACGTTAAAACAATCAGTTTGTTAAAGTACTATCCCAGTCCCAGCAGTCACTTTAGCAAAACGTTCCAGATGCCAGAACAGTCCAGTTCATCCACAGCTCCTGGGTTTTACCTGTGGGCACCATGATTTGGGAAAGACTCTGTCCAGTGTGGCGCTCCAGGACACTTCACTTTAATATCCCCTCTTGGATTTGTAGCCAACTCCGCTCTCTTTGGAGGCACCTTATAGTAGGCAAGCTCATTTGATTTTCCTCTGGTTTTGAGGGTCAGCCACGTGCTACCCATCCCTTCACCTGTGCCATCGCTGGGTCTTCCTCCTGTTAACCCCTCCACTGGTTTCCATCAGAGGCAGCTTCCACCTCCGCTGCTGAAACTTGTGCCTGCTGTACAGATATCATCTCAGCCCACTGGACAGGTACCATCTCCTGTGGCAATCTGGACAACACATCTGAATTATGTTTCGGTACGTTTTACCTGGGGGTTACTCAACTCAAAGTCAAACTTGCCAGTTGGGCTGCCAAGCGCTGTTCAGTGGCCCCCAAGTGTGCTGTATCAAGATGGACAAGTGGGTTGTTAACAGTAAAAGTCAAGAACATATTGCCCCATAGATATTCCTTAAACTTTTCAGTAACAGCCCACTTAAGGGCCAGACACTCAAGTTTAAAAGTTTAAAACTGTAGTTTCTGTCATCCTTTTCCGTGGGTGCAAGCTCTTGCTAGCAAAAAAGGTCTTGTGGTTTCCATTTTTGCTCCCCACTTAATCTTTAAAAAAAAAAAAAAAAAAAAGTTTCACTAAAAAGTGTGACTTGCACACCTGTGTCAAGCAAGCAAGGCAGTTCCACCCCTGCAACACAGATTTTTACCCCTGGACATGTCCCAATTATAGCTTGCTTTGTCTACCTCTCCTGTTCCCCATTCACCACTTGGCTCCTAGTGGCTGAGGATATTAGTTTAACTGTCTCCTCTCTGGACAATGCCTCTGTATATGACCAGTCTTCCTACAGTCTCTGAAGATAGACTGGCCCCATTGGTCCCATTCGAAAGCTTGGTGTTGCCTGGGTGAGGGTGTATAGTGGCCCCCAGGGACCCTTCCCCTTGGAGGTGGATTCCCTTCCCCATGCAAAACTGGGTTGATCTGTGGGGAGAGTTGAAGTTTAAATTTCTTCAGTTAAAGTTTCTGTTAATGCTTCCTTAGGAGCATTCAATTGATCTTTCATTTTCTTCCTAAGTTCAGCTCTTACTGACTCTCTTCATTTCTCCGGGCATGATACCCCAGAGGTCTGTCGTGAGGGTGGTGCAGAGACACGTGATGTACAGGCAAACTCCATCTTCAGCTCTGCCATTCTGCACTGTGTGGTGTGGACAGGGAATCCTGCCAACAACGCCAGAAACGTAGCAAAGTTGAATTCTTACTCAGCCCTGATTTCTAGTCACACAAACACAATGAGAAGCACAGATGTAGATTTTCATTTTTTTTTTTTTTTTTTTTATTTCTAAAAGACACCTTAAAAATGCAATAATTATTGCTAAGTTAACCTTAAAACAAAGTTCCAGATGCCAGAACAGTCCAGTCCATTACACACTTCCGGTTTTCCTTAATGCCCTGGTTGTCTGGGGCTCCATGCTCTGCAGTCCAATCTATAATCCAACACCAAGCCTGTCCTGCTGCTGGCCAGTTCAAAACCAACCTGGCCCTTAAGTTTGGTGACTTCCCTCAAAACAATATTGTGAATGCTCATCAATCCAGTCAGGCCACCACTGCTGCTGGTCCGCCGTCACCCAGGCCAGGTACCCTCGACACACAAGGAATGCATAAATCCACACGTCAAGTGAGGAGGAGTGATTACTCTCCTTCCCGTCAGGGATGGTGAGCATTGATATGACAGAGTCTTGAACCCAGCACCACCAAGACAAGGAATCTGCATTGACACAGGAGAGTCACAAGTTCTGAGGCAACAGCAGAAGCAGCCACCCATGTCTGCACCATCTACCACCACAGGTATCTCGTGCCCTTGTTGTAGGTAGTGGGAGCAACAACAGGTGATTGCAATCACTGATGTAATGAGGTTCAGGTGCGTCTGTCTGCAACAACCTGCCCACTTGTTTACAGTCTGATCACAGGTAAACCAGTCCAACACTTCTACAGCACACAATAATAAAGCACAAACAATAAATCTTGCTCATCACTTTGTAGTGCACAGCAACACAAACCAAAAAAACTAATTGAACAAAATGTGGCTACCTGATCGTACACTAAAACTCAAGGCTGTATTCTGCATCCTGTGACATTTAGATTCTTAAAATCAGGTTGTTGTAATGAAGCATTTCCCAGTATGTCTCTGATTTATCAATGGTCAACAACATTTACCAAGAAGTTCAAGGTTTGTTTGTCATTTAAAGGAGGACGTATTAACGATTTAAACCAACAACGCGGTAGGTTGTTTGTTGCTTATTTTTTGTTTATTTGTTGTTTTGTTTTTTTCTCAGAGGGCTCCCTACAGTTTAGAAAGGGTCTCGCATGACTGTAAATAAAAGTCATGAATAAGCCCATGCCCACAGATAGCGGTACAGATGGAAATGCCTTGTAGTTGAAGCCCAGTTGAAAAGCCGATTATATGTAGCCATTATATAGGATTTACCTTACTGATGATGTTTATTCTTGACTGTTATTGCTTGTATTGCTCTGTAATTACATATCCAAACACTAGGTGGTGGTGTAGGTTCTTTTCTGCAGCACTGTAGCTAGAAGTGCTGAACTTCCAACTGTTTATTTCCTTTTTGTAGCCTAGACATAGCAACAGAATAAAATAAGCTCATCCATTGCAAGTTAAAGTTGGCAAATGTTGTGCGTCAGAATTTTGTTTTGATATATCAGAAATCTATTGAAGAAGAAGTCGGAGAAGGTAATACAAAGAAGAAGATCAATGCTAATAATCAGGCCAATTGTATTTGTAGCGGCCCACATCAAAGTGAAATCAACAGAGACAACTGAAAAAAAAAGAAAAACTGTCAACATTACATTTAATTTTTGTTGGTGCTCACAGAGATGACAACATTGTGAATCACCAATATCTGCTAATTAGTGCAGAAGTATTTTTTGTGTTCAACAGAACTTTTCAGAACTTCTGTTTCAGCCCTCAAGTTTAGGGTAAGTTCATGTATACAGTCTATAATATCTGATAGGATCACATGATTTACCATCATGGATACAAATAAAAAAGAAATAACGTTATAATATAACCAAGGAATGCTTATTCTTGTGTTGTTATTGTTGCTGGAGTTGGTGTGTACAGAATCTGTCAGCTGCACAACACTGAAAGTCTGTTTAAGGGAGCAGAGTCACGTTATTCAGTTTATGTAGAGCTCAAGGAAAGAAATCCCAGAGAGACGGTGAGAGGAAGTGTCAGAGAGACGAAGGAAGTAACTCAATGAAACAAAAACAAAAAAATCCAGCTGGGAGGGCTCCACAACAAAATATGCTGCTCTTTGGCGTGTGGACATTTGGCGCATGCTCTAGGACAGTAGCTCATGGTGATGCTGTTCCTCTTGAGAAGACAGAGAACTGTCACAGCCTGTACTCCAGTCCCACTCCAACCCCCCCCCCCACCCCCATCCACCCCCATATTCTGCAACACATGTTAATACAGTTTGCTTCTCTGCGCTACTGTCAACCACAGGCTTTAAAGCTCTACTCACAGGATTTACTGCCGTAACTCTTCTCTGTCAAGCACCGCAACCCCTCCAAACACACACAAGACTGGCAGAGCTTACAGGAAGTCCAGTCACATACATATTCGCACAGACAGAGAGCTAAATGATTCACATTTCCTCTCTCACGTCATGATGGCTCTCTTCTCTAGCTATGGCATCAAAAACAAACAGCACATCAGACGTGGAGGAGGAGGTGGAGGAGGCAACACTGACAAACACGCATCCAGATGGAGGATTAACCGTGGCATTTGCCACAGAAACCAGAGTTTATGCGTCACAACTGTCGTCATTATTAGTGTATACCCTATGTTGACGTGCATCTCCGCCTTGACTGTAGTCAGGAAGGGGTGGCAGGCAGGAGAGGGCTTGCCGTCAGGTCCGCACATTGGTGCGCAGCGCCATTACAGACCACCCTACTCTCCTTGGTTCATTCATAAATACCAGAGGATCGCCATCTCGCAGCAGTGCATCATTTCGCAGTCGCAGAGAAACCCCCGCACCACCTCCTCCACCTCCCTTTACTCCTCAAAGCAATATGATAATCCCGACACCTTCTCCTCTCAGCCACCCTCCCCCTCCCCACTCTCCTGCTGACTACCAATATGGCTGTGCGGACATATAGGCAACTGTATACAATTCACACGACTGAGATGATCAAAGAGAATTGTGAGTGCTGATATGAGCCACCCGCGTGGATGGATTTAAAACAGAAACGACATGGACAAAGCAAGGGAGATCTAGGTCTATCCTAGCAGCAAAAAATCTCGTGTGCACAGCGAGATAGTCAGGCGGAAGGACCGCGGCTACGCCACCGAATACCAGCATCTCATCTCCGTGTAAAATATTCTGGGACCATACCTGGTCTCGAAGAACAGCTCCGCGTCAGGCTCGAACTCGGTTCACAAGTCTGGGAGACAAACGCCGAAAGCGTCTTAAAGCATTTTTCGCGGTTCATGTAGAGCTCATGCTGTCCGGCTTCCAGCACCACCACTACCACAGCGCACATACACACACGCGCGCACACGCACTCACAATCTGTCTCTCTCTCCCTCTCTCTCTCTTTCTCGCAGGACGTGGGAGGTGCTTTTCCCCTTTTCCTTTTCTGTCCACAATGGATTTTCTTTCCCTCCCTACACTTCATAACGTTTGGATGAAAATAAAAACAAATAAATAAATAAATAAATGTACAACTCTGTAATGAATAATACAACGCTGTTTATTAGCCTATGCCAAAGACCAAGATTATACCTATGATTAGAAAATAAACAAGCTGGATGTGAAATACTGATGGCCTCTGCAATCGAACCTCATGTTAAGGATGGACCTATCTTACTTTTCCAGTCTCTATTCCACTATAGGCCTACTTGGGCTTTATATATCAGCCTGATGTCTTGGGAGAACACTGAAAGCATCACGATTTACTTAAATATTACTTTCCTAAGTCTGGAAAGAAAAATTTAACACACTATCAGAAATAAATACCAAAATGTTTATTATCAGAATACAGTGGGAGGAAAGCATGTCAGCCCCTTGAATTGAACTGTCTCCGTATCTTAATTACAGAGTCAATAAATATTGGATATATAGTTCCAAGTGGGAAAAAAGGCGAAAGAAATTTAAATTGTGTCTTATTAGTTTAAGCACGTTCTGTTTTTCTATTACTGTGTCTTAGTGGAATGATAAGGTAGTGATAGTGATTACATGATAAGGAAGTGATTAAAAACTAACAAAAAAAAAAAAACAATGGAACCCAGCACAACCTCAGAAATCATTGCTTTGCTTGACTGATCAGCACCACGGACAGCGACCCCATTATGTTTCAGCACTGTTGAGAGCGACAGGAGCACCTGAATGCAGTGGTTTTCAGAGTAGGGTACATCATACACCTTAAAATGATATGATAACACGTAGTGGTCGGAAAGTGGATGGAAAAATGAATGACGTGATGATAGATAAATGTTTATATACCAGGAGTATCAGCCCTGTTTAACAACAGCAATCCTCGCCTAAACTCATTATATACTATCATGATGTACTATCATGTCTTTTAAAAAAAAATCCCATGTAAACGTCAACACTCCTCCATCTGGTGCTAATAGACTCAAGGCCAAGTAGGACCAGGCCTCTTTCTGAGCTCTGTTCTATGTACATGACGGTCTCACTGTATGACTCACGAATCTTCATTCGCACCGCATTGAGTTTGTCTCCCTCTGTTGGTGCATAGGGGAGCTGTAGCATATAGGAGAAGCCAGGAATGTATACATACTGTATACATAATACAAAATATAGCGTAGCATAATAAAGCAGTGAGTGTAATAGATCTATGCATTTTATTTTTATCTCACACAACAACTTGATGCATAAGTGATGCAGTACTGGATGTGTCCAGGATGTGTGGTGTTGCCCATAATTTATTATATTTATCATTATTTTCATTGTACTTGCACCCCTGCAATGACAATAAAGTTAATTATTTTCTATCATAGAAAAGATTTCCACCAGGTCTTTTTTTATCACTATGTTCAGCTTCTTTGAATCACCAGTTTTGACACAGATGAAAATAAACTGTGATCACCCAAAAAAAAAAAAAAAAAAAAAAAGGAAAAAAAACTGCAAAACCCCCCCTTTTTTCAAAAAGGGAAGGAGGAAAAACTCCCCAAAGACAAGTCTCTTCTTCTCTCCAGGTTTCCGTTTTTCATCCATACAGATGAAAACTTAAACCTGATCATGCAGTTTAAATTTTAATAATACTTATATTTATATCTTAATAGAAGAGATGGAAAAAATTGGTGCCCACAAAATTGAGGCTTTGTTAACATTTATAACACATCTTTTGTAAGTGCTCCATCTGAAATGGTTTAATAACAAATTAATATTGTACAGCAGAAATTCAATTAAGATGTTTGTTAAAGTTACTCTTCTTTCAGGTGCATCATTGGATTTCAAGATATGTGAAAAAATGGAGCAATGTGGGTCTAATTATCTTTCAATCCATGTTCCAACTATTTAAATATTTCCAAAAGTTGCTGCCATTTATCAGATGCGAATATATGCAAAAAATGTTGGACCAAAGAGTCAGCGGATATTTAAGTAAAATGTTTGGCCTTCTTCTGGTCCTACATGTAAAGTGGAAGAATGAGTCATTAAGATTCATGACACACACACAAAAAAGGGGGCGGGGGGTGGGCGTGGGGGGCAAAGATATCTCAAAGGAGGCCCCTGGGCAGGCTCAGGACATGCAGGAGACATTCTCTTAACTGCCTGAGAGCACTTTGGTACTCCCCCACAAGGCCTAAAGGTGGTGACCTGAGGAGAGGAAGGTCTGGGCCTCTTCTTTTAGGCTTCTGCCCCATCCATCATCTATACCCGCTATTTCCAGTTCAGGGTCACGGGGGTCTGCTGGAGTCTATCCCAGGTTACTTCGGGCGAAAGGCAGGGGTCCACCCTGGACAGGTCGCCAGTCCATCGCAGGCTTCTGCCCCACTGACCCAAATTTATATATGTTAATGAATGAATGGATGACTCCCTACTTGTCAGTTATTTCAACCATCCAAGTGGTTACAAAACAGACACTCGATATGAGGCCTTGACTCAAACGGCACAGCCACACAATTCAATAACCGATATCAGTTTATTTTGAAATAAATCAACAATTCATTGGTCATCAGTGGCTGAAAACAAATGTACAGCAGACATCCTCAGAGCAGCCAATTCCAGATGGGTTCACTCCTTTCCCTCTGGTGCTGTGTGCCCAACACACTGGCTCCTCCATTTGTCGTGTATTACATCCAGCGCACAAACACAAAGAACCTTTCATTCAAAGCCTCTCAAGCATGAATACAGCGCTAAACAAAAATTACTGAGTGGGTGGATAGGTTGACTGAATGATGGTAAATTTAGCTGAGCGAGATAGATCAAAAGATCAAGTGGATATGCAAGAATGGAGATAGTGCTAGATTATAGTTTCCCTGTATTCCATTTTTCAAGAAAAAAGCTAGGATTAACCACAAATGTAGCTAAAAGGCAGTGAATTGATCACTTTAGTTGCTTTAAAATTCATGTCTGTTCAGACGTTCCATTAAAAAATAATAAAATTAATTCTTGAATATACGAGTTGAAAAAAATCTCAGAACATTTTTTTAAACACTGGGGACTACCTACACGTAGTTGAGATTAAAAGAATAAATAAATAAACTGAACCAGGGGTTGTGGATAAAGAAAATTTCCTTCACTCACCACTGCTATTAAAAACAGACAGACATGACTGGTGCATGATTTTTATTTTATTTCATGTGGACCAAATAAAATCTTACATTTCCTAATACGAGTTGCAAAAGTGAAAGAAGAAATAATTCAGCAACTATAAAGGTAGACAGTTTTTCCAGTTTATTAGGGTCTGAGCTTTTTTTCACATTAATGAAATAATAAATTAAGAAAATCAGAGCGAAAAGTTATCTAGTTACATGGCACAAGAAAGAATAAGGTTTTTCAGGGCAAGAAGACACTGATAACACAAATGTTCCAGTTTTGATTGTTTCTGTAAGAAAAAAGCTCTTTATAATCACACTTCAGGGCAATCTGCTTATAAAAAGAAAGCTTTTGATCGTCAACATTCCTGAGATGACTGAGCCGTACTGCTATTCATATTTCTTTAATTAAAGTGAAAAACTAGTGTTAGCAGCCCACAAAAGGTTCAACTGGACACAATGATCCCACCACAAGTGCATCTAAAAGCTGCAAGCAGACAAATATATTTTGTCCAGAATATAATAAAGAAAATAAGATTACAGAAAGGTCACCATTTCATTAATTGTAGTACCAGGGGCCGTAAACTGAAGTGAATGCACAATCTTGTTTATTTTCAGGAAAGTGAAGCTTCAGTTCACTGCAGGACAGGAGACTGTCAATATCATCCATCATAGAGCAGGGTAGACAAACAGGAAGTGAAATAACATGAACACGCATGCAATCACTCACTCACTCACTCTCTCACACACACACCACATCTTTCCATGATCCTCACTGGTCCTTGTCATGGCTGAGCACCTTGTTAACAGCTGATGGAATAAACACACAAGGAAAGAAAAGTTTTTTTTTTGAAACCATCTACTGTATCGACATGCTTCAGCACTTGCATATACACAGTGGGTCGCTCACCTTCCTTTGTGACGGTATCAGTTATGTTCTTTGCCTTGGAGGTCAGATCACTAACCACAGTGTCCATGGTAGACTGGTGTTTCAAGAAAAATGGCCGGATCGCACGCTTGTACAACATGTCAGAACCATTCCACGTAACAGGAGCCATACACCAAACCAGGAACAGACACTGATGAGAGAGAAAAGGGCAGATTCTTCTTAATCATTATGTTATCCTAAATTCAAGAAAAAAGTAATTGAGCATGCTGATTAGAAAATGTCATCTGTCAGATGCTTTGTCAGGTCTGCAACATGAGATCATTTCTGCCAATAGTCTTACATAATGACAGAACAACATGATTACAACTGACAGGAATTGATCATTGCTCATTATGATTTTTACATCTATTGTTATGATTGTATGTATGAGAATTTGGAGGAATATCCTAGTAATTCCCTGCATGCTGGACAAGGCTGAAAACCATATGAACATGATCTTTAAGCTCCCACAGGCAGAAAAGATGCAGACAAGTGACAGAAAGGACATTAAAATGAGAAAAAAACCAAAACCTACCTTGCCAGCATAGTAAAACGGGAACCAGAAGAGGAAGATGTCAGAGAAGGCCTCAACAATGCTGAAGAGGCCGTAGACAACCCAGTAGGTCAGCCACTGTGTGTCGTCATCCTTATTTTTGCTCTCAATGGCCTTGATGCTGCACGGACAGACAGGTTTCCTTCAGGTTACAAAGTTTAGCCCCTAAACCTGACATCTGTGGTGGATTGTGTGTATGGCGGAATGGATAAATAGAAATCCGGTGAGATATTAATTATGCAAAAGATATAATTAACATTAAGCCTGAAGGATGTGCACAGTGATTTGGTGAGGTGAGTGTTTTTTTAAAATCATTATTATTAAAACAGCAGGGAGTAAAAATGTCATTAGGGACCATAACAATATAACTCAAAGCTATTTTTAGTGAGAATAAAATGTTTGCTGCAAAACTGCAACTAATGTTAACACTTGGGATAACTGACCTTCGTCAAAAGAAATTTTAAGCCTTTGACAACAAATTTTTCATAAATATCTAAATATTAAATCGAGCTGTATGGAAGCAGCAGCCATGAACTTTGCTCTTTTTGCATCTCTTGATAGTAGTTTGCATGATCTTTGATAGTCAACAAGGTAGTGGCAACCATAAGGTTATGCCTGTACAAACTGTCCTTTCTATACACTTACTGCACTCTGACAAAGTCATTTCAACCTAACTAACTTCAACCTTTTGTCCTTTTTATCCTAAAATCAGAAATCTTTAGTAATTAACCATTTTTGAGTTTGATACCCCTGATCTAAAGTGCTGAAATACAGGGATGAAAGTCATACTCTGATACCTGTATACTTTAAAATGACTGTAAGACCAAAGGAAGATAAACATTTCCACTGATTATACTTTTCAAACTTTAACACAAAAATGATAGAACTTATCAATGACATTTAATAATTAACAATGGCTACATTCCATTTCGTTGTGTCAACCATGTGGTTATCAGGTATTACACCAGACTTAATTATTAAGGAGAATCAGTCTTGAAGAGACATATTTTTGATACCGGATTCTAATGTGAAAATAGTCAGCTAATGAGCACCGAATTTAAAATAAGTGTCTAAAAAGTAGAGACACACTGTAAAGAAAAAGACAATCAATGTGGAAGAATATGCCATTTCATTTCATTACTTAGCAAAATCAAACTGGCATTATACATACGAGAAATATGCTGGATAGAGGAAGCCAATCAGGTTGCAGAGTAGTGAGGCTCCATATCCAAACAGAAGGTATAGCCCAATAAAACCAAGAACACCTGCAAGGGGGAAAAAAAAAAAAAAAAGGGGAGAGGCAGCAGTTAGATGAGAACTGAGGGTTGGGCAAGGAGGACAGAGGGAGGCTATTGAGTTACTGTGCAAATAGTAATGTCAAGCCATGTTAACTTTAGCGATAAAAAGAGGATAACAAATTAGCAAGTCTAAAGTCAAACACTGATAATCAAATCCAGCTGACTTAATACTTCTCAGAGCTAACCCTATCATGTGGAATTACACAACTAAAGCATAAAGCATTGGATGCAAGGTGCATCCGGAAAGTATTCACAGCACTTTGTCCACATTTCATGTTACAGTCTCATTCCAAAATTTATTAAATTCATTTTTCCCCTCAAAACTCTACACACAATACTCCATAATTAGGGTTCCCACTCTTTCCCTGGAATTATTTTCCAGGACATTTTCATTAAATGACACACCCACTATAACTCTGCTCTGCTCCTCTGCTTGTCACTCAACAGAGGACAGGGAGGAGCTTGTGACCAGGGGAGAGAAAAAAAAATCTCACACTGGCGGACCAATACTAGCGACACTTTTAAACTTACAGTCGCTAGTTTTGTTGCTAGGCGCTAAGTCCTTAACAGGGTCTGAAAAGTCGTTAAATCAAGCACAGGGTTGCAGAACTGCTCTAAGCAGAAATGCAAATTTGATTGGCTGGTAGCATCACGTGGAACACTGTGCTGGCTATAAGCAGAGTAGTGCTGTGCCTTAATGTTAGTGTTAATTAATGTTGCCAACAAGATCAGGGACAACAGACGTGCATGCAAAGAACTTTTAAAAATGTTTGCATTCGCTCACAAGGCAGGGGGAGGATCAATAATTTTCCAGGATAATCTAACCGTTTCAAGGACATTTGACCTTTTTTTTCTCATTTTCCACATGTTTTCCATGGCTGGAAAATTGGTCAATCGTTTTCCAGGTTTTCCAGAATGCGTGGGAACCCTGAACAATGTGAAAAAAGTTTGAGATTCATGTAAATTTATTAAAAATAAAAACTAAGAAATAAAATGTACATAAGTATTCACAGCCTTTGCCATGAAGCTGAAAACTGAGCTCAGATTCATTCCGTTTCCACCGATTGTCCTTGAGTTTTTTTCTACAACTTAATTGGAGTCCACCTGTGGACAGCAATCCACCAATCAGGCCTATATAGTAGAGTCGCCAGATGGAAGCCACTCCTAAACCCATATGGCAACCCACCTGGAGTTTGTCAAAAGGCACCTGAAGGACACTCTACCATGAGAAATAAAATTCTCTGGTCTGATGAGGCAAGGACTGAACTCGTTAGCATGATTACCAGGTGTCATGTTTTGAGGAAACCCGGCACCACTCATCACATGGCCTGTACCATCCCTACAGTGAAGCATGGAAGTGGCAGCATCATGCTGTGGGGATGTTTTTCAGTGGCAAGAACTGGGAAACTAGTCAGGATAGAGGGAATGATGAATACAGCAATGTACAGAGACATCCTGGATGAAAACCTGCTCCAGAGCGCTCTTAACCAGAGACTGGGGTAACAATTCATCTTTTAGCAGAACAATGAGCCCAAGCATACAGCCAAGCTATCAAAGGAGTAGCATCAGGACAACTCAGTGAAAGTCCTTGAGTGGTCCAGCTAGAGCCCAGACTTGAATCTCCAAACAATCTTTGGAGAGATCAGAAAATGACTGCATCAATGTTTCCTATCCATCCGGTTGGAGCTTGAGAGGTTCTGCAAGAGGAATGGGAGAAACTGTCCAAAGACAGGTGTGCTAAGCTGGTGGCATCATGTTCAACAAGACCTGAGGCTGTAACTGCTGCCAAAGGTGCATCAACAAAGTATTGTGCAAAGGCTGGGAATACTGACGTACATGTAATTTCTTATTTTTTTTTTATTTTTGATAAATTTGCAAAATTCTCAAAAAAGCAAACAAAACTTTTCATATTGTCATTATTGGGTATTGTGTGTAGAGTTTTGAGGGAAAATTAATTTAAACCATTTTGGAATGAGGCTGTAACATAACAAAATGTGGACAAAGTAAAGCATTGTGAATACTTTCCAGATTCACTAGATAAAAGAGAAATTAAGTATCACTAGTTTTCTTCAAATGAAAGACATTTATATTGCAGCCTGTATTATTAACAATGCAATCCTTATACACCTTGGCAAGCAAACAGCTAATTCCTAACATGCCTTTTTGTGTGTCTAGAAATAAACTATGGCTGAAATTACAAATCAAATAAAGAAAGAGTTATTATTTTAAATAAATAAATACATTTGCTTTTTTCCATTTTTTCAATTTATTTTCCCAATTACATTTGCACTGCATTGAAATAATGTTACTAATTCAACACAAGTAAGTATAAGATATCACTCTAGAGACTTGGGAACTTGTTTTTTTTCCTCCACACTGAGAATAAAACCAATTATGAAGAGTTATGTGAAGTTTAACAAATTACAGTCATCACACAGTGCACATCTGGAAACATAAAATATTAAGCTTACATTAATGAATACATTTTTAAAGAGATCTGTTTTCAGAAGTCTAATTTATGTTCAAACAACACCTGACTGCATGCTTCACTAAATTTTGGCTGCAGTGCTTAGTTTAACTTAGTTTAAATTATTGGACACAGTGGCTGCTTCTTACATCTCATTTGATTACCACAGTTGATACGGAAATATAATTAAACTGTCAGTGTATCCAGCTGCCACAAAGAAAAAGAAAAAACTGGAAGAACTGGTTGAACATGAGAAGCTCAGCTCCAGTACACCGTGGCTAGTATATGTAGAGGGGAATCAAAAAGATGACTTTGCTAATGAACAATATATGACTGTAGGATGTTTTGTTTTTGAATAACTATGTCTAAACCCACATGTGATTTGGCTCCATACTGCGATAAACAAAGACATTGCGCCAAGAATGCACCTGTAATATTTTCACATGAAAAAACTGAAAATAAAGACGCAGAAGGCGTTACTAGCTTAATCTTGAAATTCATAGTTGAAAATCTCATTCTGCAGAAGTTCAGCTAAAAATCCAGTTCAGCTACTATCAAAGTACCACACAATCCTTTTGTTCTCCGTACAGTTGCTTTAAAAACATCAAACTAACAGCCGTGTTGAAGAGACCTGTCCACTCCAGTCAGCACATCAGTATTCACACTCCAGGGCGTCACAAAAGTCAAACTAAACTCAAAATATTTCTCAGTTTTGTAACCATAGTCCAGTTTAAGGCTTGTATTAACATCCGCCTTGATCGCAAGTGTGTCTGTTAACACCAGACAACAACACACGTCTCAAGTTACAACATGTGATCAGCTCTCTCAGCCACTTATTTAAATTTGTGGTAATCATTACAGGTAAGACAAAAAGTAATTATTAGAAGTGTTAGTCATAACAGTCAAATTGATGCTTCACTGAAAGAACAGTGTCTGAAGCACATCCCCTGGACATTCAAAACATAATTACAGATGTCTGGATATGACAGTATCACTTGTCCAGTTTGAGGGAGGTAGACTGACTGGAAGTGCCAATGAGTATGATCTTCCACCATTACAGAGGATGTCATTTATGTTGGTAGACTTTCAGTGTGGTTGAGAACACATTGCTCTGATGCTAAAGCCATGCGTACACACTGCATGCGTTGCCTGCATCTGTCTCCATAGACTTTGAATAGGGTGATGTCATCCATAGCTAAAATGAAATGTGGGTTTCATGTGTTCAAATTTCAATGCATTAGCCAATCAAGTTGCAGCTAGCCAGCAAATGCTAGTCAATGAAATAGTATGTGGGGGACAGCAGTGAATTCACAAACGAGCCAGCTTGAGCCGATGCTTTCTAACAAATCAGAGGAGCAAACTTTCTCCCTTATGCTTTTCAGCTCACTAGCTACTTTTCCATGAAGCATATGTACTAGCAGGTAGCTGAGCCAACACAACAAATACCCCTCTTCCTGGATATTTCATGGGAATCCGTTTGTTTGTTTGTTTGTTCTGATCATGGCAAAACAATCAACCCAAAGCACCAGACACACCCTCGGTCATGCATTGCTGCAATGCATACATGCAAATCCAGCATAAAACTGGAAAGAGTATATAGCCACATGTGGCCCAGGCGACCTCAGAGTGTGGCATGAGTGATCCGCTCTCAGTGCATCAGAAAAGCATCCTGGACTTGTGATCAGATCACTCAGGACAGATGTTAATACCAGTTCTAAAAAGGGCCTTTGTCCCTCTGACAAGCCCAGATCCAGGCAATATACAAGATAACAATATACAGAGCTAACTGGAAAGAATATGATATTGGCCACTCTTTATCAGGGTTGATTTTTGTAACAAGTCTGAAATGTGGGCAAAGTGTCAAATGAATGGCTGACGGTTCATAAAATGAAGACACTGATAAAGCATTTCTGCAAGCAGCACTAGCCATGGTACACTTTGGCTGCTCCACCTGACTGTAAACGATGAGATGAGTCAAGCAGTATGCCTGTAATCTAGTGTTGAAAGAAAGCTTTGTGGTGAATGTGGGACAAAAGTGTTCAAATATAGATCTAATTCAACAACTGAATCTGATTAACAGACACTTTCTAACCATGTGGTTGTTTTATTTATCACAGGGGAGAAGTAAACTCCCAAAAATGATTAAACATTACTGGCAGCACTGATCTAGCTTGGCGTGCCATACCCATTTATTTCATAAAAATTCTTTTGCAAAATGGGTCTGGTATGCTTCCTATTCACAGCCATTTCCACTGGTGCAGAATGTACCATACATGAGCATCCAAGAGCCATTACTTTCAAATAACCAAGATATGCCCTGGATTGTTTTTACTGCAAAACCGAACACTGTCATTCACCAGTGTTCCTACTCCACTGCATGTCAGTTTGTACGTCTTCTGTTGATACTAGTCTGGTTGTTGCTTTGCTTACATCATATGCAGCTGATCTCTAGTTGTTTGTCCATTCATTTTCTTTTGCACCCATTGGTAATGCCCCCTGAAAATCAAAGTCAAGTCCAGAGGAACCAGACAAATTATTTGCATCAAAGATGAAAGTAAGTAATGTGGACAGGGTAGTGCTGTTATGTTCAATTTACCACTACAATGAGGTAAAGTTCACTGGTAAATGGGCAACTTTTTTCAGCAAAGATGCAATCTGCTCATAGCGGATGTATTGTTGGAACCCAAGGACATGCAGACTTTGAAAATGTTTGGACCAGCAGTCCTCACATTTTAACTAAAGTTTGCTATCTGTTACCATTTCACAACCACCTATTGTCTGTGAGCAGGGCTTTTAGAGAACAAATGGAAAACTCTCAATTTGTGGATGCCATTGCAATGAAATGTTGGCAAAAAAAAAGTTCACATGACTTGCTTCTTGGTCATTATATAATGACAAATGACTGTTTATTTTGTAGCTGCCTCAGTTAACTACAGCTCAGCCACTGTGGCCTACTACGTGTGCACTGTGTTCATGCTGTTCTGAAAATGGTAAGATCATGTGCATGCGTCCTTTGGAGCTATTCACAACATAGGATTGACTGCATGCAAAGTATTCAGGGAACATTAGTTAAATATCTGCCTGGAGTCCTTGTGTAAGGGTGCATGTGCAAACTCTGCCTGCTGAGAGTTGCCCGGTTACACTCTCCACAAATGGACAATGCTCCAGTTTATATAATATTAAAAAAAAAATTCCTCTGGGTTATTGCGAACATGCTTATAATCCACGTTTTATAAAGGGTAGCTAAGAACAACAATAAAAGGTCACTCAGCGTCCATTAAATGGGTCCTTTGTGACCTAAAAATTGATTATTTGAATGTGTATGGTGTGAATACCCATCTGATTTGAGTAAATTTGAGTAAAGATAGTGGGCCTGAATGTAGGTTACTGTGGTTAACATGTTTCTGTTCAAATAGTTGCCCGAGGTGTCTGTCTGGCATTTATTGACATATACTGTGTAAATTGACTCAACTGAGCTGCCTCTAAAAACACAACTCCCCAAAAGCTAATGGGTGGAACAGCTTAGTTGAAAGACATGGATCACCTTCCACTTCTACCATGCAATTGATATTTAAGGAAGGATAAAAATACCA
>JBAMYA010000015.1:3583808-3600216 GCA_037176975.1 Arrhamphus sclerolepis | reverse complement strand
TGCATGCACACACACACACACACACACACACATATATATATATATATATATATATATATATATTCATGTATATAAAATATCTTGACTCGTATTGCATTTGTCCAACTGCAGGAATTTCTGTTCTTACTGAAATAGGAGACAACTGAGGAAAAAAACATACCTGCTACATGCTGCAACACTGTGCTGAAAGCTTGCAAGAAGATCCAAATATCTCCCCCTTCTGGTGCCACAACATAACTTTTCCATGGAAAAGGGAAAAAGAAATTCGCACAGGTTGACAACCTTATGAGTGAAGTTAACAGCCTTCTTACAACAGCATTAATTTAACCTGCAGGTTATGGAAGGAGAGACTGTGCAGTCACATAAATTCATAAAAAGCTTCTGAGGACACATTTTTCCAGCTCTGAAAATTCACCATGTTTTATTGAAATGATTCAATGTTAGAAAACATTTAATGGACTTGGAACTTAGTGTTAAAAAAAAAAAGGAAACTATTAAAAACACTTCAATACGCATCAAGTATAACGACTTACGCAAATAAATAAATGCCAACTCCTGCAAATTTACATAATCTCATTTAAATTAAGGCAGACTGCAGTTCACTGCCTCATGAAACCGACTTACTTGTATCTTCATGCACTTCTAACATAACTGTTGTGAAAACCAACTAGTAACATGTGCCAGTAGAATTGTAAAAAGAAGAAAAAAACTGACAGGCCATAAAAACAAATTTCTATTATCGGCTTTCAGCAAAATGTGAAATATTGCACAAAAGATTGCAACACAAATGTAAACTCTAAATCAAAATGCACTTTTAAGATCAAACTCTGAAGCTTGCAATTTGAGAACTTGTATAAAATGGACTGGAGTTTAAAAGGGACATTTAATGGCGAGGCATCAGCTGAATTATTGCTGGGGGAAAAGGTTTTTAAAAGTGAACTTGTCCTTATGCCGCTCAGTTTCTTTTAAATCAGAGAAACTATCGATACTAATGCCCAACTTTAGAGAACAAAGTTTTAAATCGATCACAAATGAGACTTTATGTACATAATAACCTCTAAATGGATGAACTGATGATGGAGAGTACTCGCTAGTTAAAAGTAAACTTTCAGAGCAAGTGGTAGGGTACATTGTATACTAATATGTGATTCAAATATCAAACATTACCCATGTACAATAAATTAGGCTCCTCTTAAATTAGCTAAACTGAGAATATTCTATTCAATGTGCATCGCCCCTAAACTCAAGGTACTAAACATATTTTCTCGAGCCGGATTGATCGACTATAGAAAATACAACTACAGCTTCAGTCTGATATAATTAGTGTCCTTCAGTGGTTTTAAGCTGTTATGCAATTCCCAATCTTAGTTTTTAAAAATGTTTCCAGGTGAGTCGCTTTGCTTAATAGCCTGTATGCCGTTAAGATAACCTAGACCCGTTTTGGTCCAATGAATGTTGATAAAATTTAAGCCTCATCTCAGCCTCAGTGAAAGATACCTTTGAGAATCATAACAATATCTTGGCAGTACTGGAGATTTTATACTTTAGAAAAGAAAAAAAAAAACTCCAAACAAAATCGAAAAGAAAAGCTAAAAGAAAAATCAAACCAAATAAAAACAAAAAACAAAGAAAAGAAACGAAACGAAACATAACTTTCAGCAAAATGAAATAAAATTTAATGGTTTGAATGTAAAGTGAAACAGAAAAAAGAAAATGAAGCAAATCTAAACTGAAAACAATAACAAATACCAGTAATTTTCCAAACTTGAGATTAACACTCGTTTAAACAAGTTTGTAAGTTATAACTGAAAACAATCAAAATGTGTGTCACTACAAAGAAAAATAATCAAAAGAAAATTAACTCAAATTGGAAGGGGGGAAAAAAAAAAAGTTCTCTCAGTAAGCATTAGATATAATGTCAGTACCTCTTCAGGGTAAAGAAAAAATCCAGAATGGTGTCAACTTTATACGCAGTAAATCTGATCAGGGAAACTCTTCTGGGTTTTCAAGATGAAATATTTCCCTGCCTTTGGTCCATCTAAATTACTTAGTCATTGTCTGTTTTTTTTTTCTTCCTTAGGTCTGTCCTATTATACACCTATTATAAAAAAAAGACACTTTACACGACAAAAACATTTCCCTCCAAAGCTCATATTTAAAACTGCCGTTTAGAGGGTGAGAAGTTTTGTGTTAACGTCAAAAGGTCTTATAATCAGAGCAACCTCAAACAGATTAACGGGTTAAAAGTGCTTTGCTTTTACCCTTGAAACTATCGGTGGGATTTAAAGATCTGTCCCATATGGATGATAAGTTAAGGCATCTATTTCTACATGCGACAGGATCCAGGAACGAGCACTACCCCTCCAAAGTGAAATAACCACTGGCTCTTAAATTATTTTCCCCATTTTTACACTATTTTAATTCAGTAAAATGTTAATCCAAAGCTCCCCCTCAATTTTCTGTATTTGTGGTGCTCTGACAAGAACCTTTTTTTCTGGTTGTTTTGCCTTTGCCTTGTCTAATCCTAACAGCTATACATGCAACACAGACAGTATTTTCACTTTTGATACAACTTTCAAAAGTTCTTGTGGATAACATCCCCCATCAAAAAAAAAAAAAGAAAAGAAAAAAAAATAGAGCATCCATCAAGCCCTCAGGCAAGAGTACAAGGATTGGGAAGGAAAGAGGGGGAGAAAAAAAAAGACTAGAAACCTTTTTTTCTTTTTAGATATATACAAGTACAAAGGTGCAGAAGATTGAACTTCTTACTAACTTGGAATATGATAAAACCAAAATGATTTGCCAGACTTTGCAATCTTCATTCAGCTCTCACCAACAACAGCATGACACAACACCCTTGCACTCCTCTACATCCGATTGTCCACCTCCACCATTCTACTTGTGGCCCTTGCTGGTCTTGAAGGACACTTGCAGTATTTTATCTCCGAGCCGGTACCCATTCAGGCTGGCGATGGCCATGGCTGCCTCCTCGTAGTTTGTCATTGTAACGAAGCCGAAGCCCTTGCACTTGTTGGTGTTGAAATCTCTGATCACTTTCACGTTGGTCACGGCTCCAAACGGCCCGAACATCTGCCACAGGATGCTCTCGTCTGCATCTTGGCCAAGGTTGTAGATGAAAATGCACCACCCAGTATTGGAGCTCCCTGCCACATTCACACCTCCCATGCCACCCATGTGATCAACACTCATGGGGGAAAACCTGAAATTGACAAAGTTGAATGTATTTGATACAAGTATATTACTCTGTCATTAATATCAGGCCAGGAAAGAAGTTTAAATGCTACAATACTTTTTTTTAAAAATATATTATTATTCATCCCTGTAGGGAAATTCTGCCTTCGCATTTGACCGATCTGGGCTGCTGGGCCCAGGGCGGCACCTGGGGAGCGGGTGGGGGTTTCAGGTGCCTTGCTCAGGGGTACCTCATCCATGGATGTGGACGTGGGGAAGCGATTGTTCAGGCACCCCCTTCGCCCACATCATTGGTACCTGGCCGGGGACTGAACCGGTAACCCTCCGGTTGCCAGCCCAGTTCTCTACCCCCTTAACCTCAACCGCTACTTGACTGTACTAACTAATGAGACAGCGTAATGAACTGTGTTGTAATATTCACTTCTCCTCTCACCTGAAACGTTGTGCTTGGTGGTGCAAAGGCCCTCCGAAGCGCCGGGACTGGTTGTGGTAGAGCTGAGAGATGAGTTGCGTGTTCTTCACCTGGTTAGGGTTGGCAGCAAATTTCACTGTGATGGGCTCAGTGGCCCCTGGTGGTTTTTGGCCATTCAGGTTTTTGACAGCTTCCTCAGCTTCTGTGCGCTTGTCAAACCGGATGAAAGCCACACCGCGAGACGCACCTGAATACGAGAGAGGGGAGCAAATGAATGCCTATTCTGATGCAAAACTGCTAGTCTTTCGGCCAATTCCTTTCAACATGGGAAAAAAAAAAAAAAAAAAAATTAAAAATTAAAAAAGCAAGGAAGTCATTCACCTGTCGTACCTGTCGCCTGATCGACTAGTACTCGAGAATTAATAATACGACCATAACGTGAGAACATGTCTTCCACATCCTTCTGTGTCATAGACTTGGGCAGGCCGCTGATGTACAGGTTGGCATCCTTTATTGTATCCGAGCTGGGTCGTGCATATGAAACCTAGCAACGGGAAGAAATCATTCAGTTATAACTCTTCTGATAAACATTCACAAAAGACAAGAACTGATTATTAACAGGGTTTATTATTTCAGGTGCTATGTAGTTTATAATTAATTCACCAATGATATTGTCTCTAAAAAGGAGAAAATAAAACATTTAATTTAAAGAAAAACTAAAATCAGGTAACATAATTATCCCCCCATTTCTTTTTAATTTTTGCTTCTGACCTACATTTTCTTTCCAGCCCATACATTACAGCACCAAAACAATGAAATTATACTGATTGAGGGGGGTATATATGTATACATATATGTACATACATACACATATATATATACACACACACACATTTTTTTAAAATTAAATACACTTAGGTTGTCTAATAAATAAGAAAAATTAAAGCCAAACTCTGACATGTCAGTAGTGCAGCAAGTGAGCTGTAAGGACAATTTCACTTCCTGGAGCTGACATGTTCTAGCTAGTTAGCGGAAAGCACAGAAGCCACAGGAGAGTAATACGACATGACATCTTTGCTTTGAGAATTGTAGAACACCTTATTGCACTTTACCTTGATAGTTTTGGACTGTAGCCTTAGTCCATTCAGAGTACTGATAGCTCTGTCTGCATCACTAGGGTTAAGATAGTTAACAAATCCGTACCCTAAACTGTGGCCTAGAGAAAAAAAAAAAAAAAAGGAAAACAATAAAACAAAAAAAACGTTGTATAGTTAAAAAAATAAAATAAAATTCTGCAAACAAATATTAAAAACAAAATCAAATCTTAACATTTCATAGAAGACTAAGAAAATAGACTGCATTGAAACAGAATCGGAGTCCTTTTGTTAAAGCAAATTCAAGGTATTCAAAAACTGAAAATATTACTACAAAGTGGGAACTTAATGAGGAACATTTTTTTTCAAATGAAAATGTATTTCACACAATCATTGAAGACATGAGACCCAGAAAATATGAAAGATTTTGGGCTCAGTAAATGAAGATGACAAATCATTCAAACAATCATTCAATTTAAAACAAAGTTTCCAAATCATGGAAGAATGACACTGAAAATTTAAGCTGTGTCAACACTTTGTATTCTGAAATTGTTGAAAACAGGAGACTTTCAATCTTATTCAAACTATTATTTTGTATGTAAAGAGTGGACATAGCAAAATTAAAACTGACACGAGTTCTGTTCTGTAAGTGAACCTTGAAACCCAACTGGTCACAAAATATATTAGAAACTTAGTATTCATTTCACCAAGGAGAACTGTTTAAAAAATAAGCAAATAAATAAACAACTGATTTAGGCTAATGTCATAACCATTTTTACTGGGAAAACAAATTACTTGAGTAATAAACACTTTTAAATGGGGAAACATTTAGAGCCCAAGTTTAATCACTGTGAGATCACACTTTAAGGAACCCTGGCTTTAGAGTTCAGTATATACATCCATGTTTTATATACTATCTCTGGTTTAAGAGTTGACTTAGTTCTGTCATACAAGTAACCGCTTTACAATTAAGCATACCTGCAACTTTGTCTCGAATCAGCTTGGCAGACTCCACCTCACCAATGCTGCTGAAAAGGCTTCGCAGTTCATCCTGTGTCATGCTCTGGGGCAGGTAGTTCACTATGAGATTAGTCTTGGCATCCTTCCCCTCATCCCCTCCCATGTGATCTTCATAACCGTTAGACATGTCATACACCTCCTGCAGGTCAGCCTGGTGGGCCAAAAAAACAAAACAAAACACAAAGATCAGGGCACAAACAAGAACACAAGAATGATTTTTGTTTGAAAAAGAGAAAAAGATAAACCAGTCACAGCTGGCATAAAATTGGATTTATTGTCATTAAGAAACACTTTCAAGTACCACTGAGAAATGGAAAGACAACTGGAATGAGAATTGAAAATGTTAAAAGGAAAAAGGGACCTACTATAAAGTCTTTTTCTCCTGAGTCTGTTAGTCTTTTTCCATTGTCATGGCATCATACCCAAATATACGACAAAATACACATAAAGGTAAATAATAGTTACCTTTTAAACTAAAAACTTTCATAACACTGACCACGCTCAGTAGGGTGACAATGTTAAAAGCTGGATAATGCAGGAAAATAAATAAGATTGTGCTGGTACACAATCTCAGTTGCAAAAGTTCTTGTTACAAAAGTAACAAGAACAGAAACTGAAACAGTCCAAAAAAAAAAAAAAAAAAGGTAAAACAACGCAAGAACAAAGCAAGGAAATAAAAATAAAATGCTATCCAATTTGCTCTGGGTGCCCAGTTGGAAGAAATTTGCTATTTGCTGAAATGGGACCATGTCTACTCTGGAAACCAATTCAAGAGTCGACCTGATAGAGGCCCATTCATTGCAGAAGGGTCATGATTATGCATTCTGGTGGGTAAGTTGCACTGATGGCTGCAACGATGAAAGAGAGTCCTGTATTAAACAAGTAAACCCCGAGATGAATGCTTTTAAAATGCATCCTAATCTCAGATTTAATAGGAATAGGTTTGTTCCATAAATCTTAAAGCCGTGCTGGGTTCACAACCTCAAGGGAAACTTTATGCTGAGTCTGTCCAATTATCTTAACAGACGCACAACTGTAATTCCTCCAAGAATGCCATTCTCTCTTCCATCATACAAGAAAAAGTCACTGTAGTGTGTGCACTGAATCTGGTGGCAAATTAATGTCAGCCCGAGTAATCCCCTCCTGATGTTTTTCCCTAACACTTTAACAGTAATCTGACTAAACCAGACCTACTAATGATTAGTATTATAATACTCGTAATTCATTGCATATTTAATACATGTGTTAAAGTACAAAAAACTGAATCAATTCATGAATTCAAAATTAGTATTTACTTTTGGTTTATCACTTCAATAATGAAAAAATGCTTAAACTTCCAGCCTATAGCCTCAAATGAAAACTTTCAAAATTTCCATGTTTTCAAAGTCTTAAAATATCCAACATTCAATCGTTTAACTCAAGTGCAGTACATGACACTATGAATAATGACAACAGATTTCACAGTTGGTTTAGCTCAGCCAAACTCAGAAGCAAACTTTGATGCTGGGGTTTGCTGACCTGGATTGACAGACACACCTGGGAGATGCTACTTCTAATGTATGGATTTTTCTTGTGCGTCAGTGCCAAACACACCATAACAGTTTAGTCCATAATCCTTTTTTTCTCCATTATATTTTAGAAGACAGAAAAAACAAAAACACAACAACAATAACAACAACGCACAAATACATGATGACTTAAATGCTAAAGGAGGCCTTTCAAGCTGCTTGGCTTTTCCACTTGCTATGTCTGACAGTCAATCGTCTCTCCAGCATGCTTTGGTCATGTCAATACACATCACTTTGTTTCTTTTCAGTGAAGTTTTGCATCAAGATTTAGTTAAACCATTAGTATTTATTATGTTAAAAAGTAATGTGGTATTAAAAATGCATTTCACATTATGATTAGCAACTCTGCACCTATGTGCAGGTGCTATTGCATTATATTTAACACAGCTAAAAAAAAAATCAACTGCAGCAGACAAATTGACAGTAACAGACAGTAAGAAGTATTAGAAACCTGACAGATCACATAAATACTTTCATCATCCATGCTTTTATCCACAGCATTTAGCTTGCAGGAGTTTGGTTTTTTTTGTATTCTTCACAACTTCGAGTTATATTACTGAGAGAAAACTAGTACATCTAGCAAATATCACGCAACATTGCCCCATCACTCTCACGGGGACATCTGAATTAACACGCAAAAACGACCAGCTGACCATCGCTTTAACAGATTAATAAAGTCAACAATGTTGTTACATCTGAAAAGGCTTTATTCTGCTAACAAATGGTCACATCCTGCTATACTGGCTAATATGGAGTTTAATACTCACTTTTAAGTACTTATTGTGTCCTCGACGAACTGCCATGAAGACACGTCACTGCTCCTGAGGCTGAGTAGACATAAGACAAAAATGAGATAACGTGACTATACAAGCCAACTTGTTGCCCGTACAACACGGCATTAAGACTGAGACACGACTTCAATTTCTTGTGACTAAGGCCTAAGCCGTGTTCGTCCACAAAAAAAATAAAATAAAAAAGTAAAAATCTGATTGCAAAAGTCTTCTGTAAACACAGAGATGACTTGAAAAATGCAGGTGCTTACATGAAGCCACTGAAACCGCATCAAAAATCAGAACAGATTACAGCCCTTAGATGGCACACGACTGAAAAAAGAAAGTGCATACAGCTCTGAATTGGAGAAGACCGCGTGTAGAATGCGCAGAATCTGACACGGTGCAAAACAAAAGATGATCCAGTTGAAAGGGGGTTGGAGAGGTGGGGCCAGGACATTATTACCATAATAAAGATAAAGCCTCGGTTGTTCACACGAAGAAACTACAGTGGCACCTTTGGATTTATGCACTCTGGAACCCAGCTCAAAATAAGATGCAGTTTTGAGCTGTGAAAACACGGTTTTGTGTGGTTGAAAGGCTAAACCAGATAAAAATGTGCTCAAATTCACACTGAACCGGCTTTGTGTAGCCCGGGGCTAAATTTGGTTGCTACACTTTTTTCAGTGGCGGGTTCAAATGGTTTTGCATAATAGTGATTGAGCTGATAATCTTCACTTGATATACGAAGGATCTGAAGGATTTTAGTGTTGAGCGGTCTAATAAATAAACAATGCATTTCCTATCGGACCTGAACCAACCAGTTACTATGGCAATTATTTAGCACACTTAAGATCCTAGGGCCCGTTTCAGAAAGGTTCAACAGTTTCTGCTTTCAGGAAAGGTGCTAAGAGTTGGTTCAAGGTATCATCAATGGAGTTCCTATATAGTGATTTACCACGGCAACGACAGATAGATGAAAGAGATTCTCTCACTCTGCTGAATTAGAACTTTCATTGCAGTCACATGGCTTTCTGCACAAATATAGACAGCATAAGTGGCAAAGGAAAGGCAGTTGAAGTGAAAATGCAGAGCAAGTGAATTAATGAATTGTTTAACTATTTAGTTTTAATAGAGAAAAAATGTTTATGTACAAAAAAAGGACAAGTAACCCAACAGACTCTGTTGTACTCTTTTTTTTTTTGCCAACATTAAAAGAGTAAAAATACTTAAAGAAGCTTCAATGTGTGGGTACAGTCAGGGTAGGGGTATCAGAGCCATTTCACAAGAGAGAACCTTTGTAAAGTGAATGAGTATGGTTGACCAGGGTAAAATTAACATATTTTGAAATGTTTGAATAATAGAGGGTAAATCACAACTAAGATACAATTAAACCACTTCAAAAGAAGCTGACTAGATGAGGACAAAACTGATTTTCCCCAATGACATTAACATCTTTATAAATATAAAAACTTGTCACAAAGTTCTTCTGCAGTTACGACTTTATATACAACCACTAGCTGCGTTGTACTGAATTAGGACAGCAGCCCAATGCCACTAGTTGCAAGGAACTTAAGAAAAATATTGTTGCTATTTCTCATTGATTTCCTATATCAGTAAAAAGAGAAGAACTATCGTTCATAATAAAGCTGAAAGTGTACAGAAACGGACGTGAATGTGTAGTGAAACTGCAAGCGTCTCCCAGGCACACCAAGACAGAACACAATCACGTGCGCATCTCTAGCACAACCACAATGGTATTCTCAACTTTGGTAACTTCCTAGGCTCCTTTTATGACTCTGTGGTAGCTTCAACTATATTTAGTCTGTCTCAGAGAGACAGGAAGAAACTGAATAAACTGGTCAGATGAATAAGCTAGTCTATCCTGGACTGCTCTCTGGATACTATCAAGGTGTTGGGTGAGAGGAGGATGTTGGCAAAGCTAACATCAATCATGGATAATCCCTCCTACCCCCTGTAGACACTGGGAGACCTTACCAGCTCTTTCAGTGGCAGACTGTTACACCCATGCTGCAAAAAGGAACGCTACTGCAGCTCTTTTAGTACATCAGCTGTAAGGCTGCAAAACACCAGTATTAGTCTTTAACTTGAACTCTGGGCACATAGCTTTTTTCTCATTTCTTTTTTCTTAACTCAGACAATTTACTCAACTGTTCCTATCTTTTCAGCATGACCACGTGTGTAGTGTGTGCATATATATATATATATACGCGCACACAAAAATCTGTGTGCGTAAACAGCCACACACAAACATATAATCTTTTTCTGGTATACAATTTTTGCTACACACATTCAGCTGTCTTTTTGGTTGATATACATCTTTAGTTCAGTCACTCATAACATTGAATTCTTTTTTTGTTGTACCCCCCTATAAAAATGTACATTTGTATGTTTTTCCACATAAGTGTTTTTTTTGTTTTGTTTTTTTGCTACTTTTTCCTATTTTTCCAGAGTGAAATACTACTTATTTCATCTGTACTGCTGTATTGGTTTCCTACAAGTGAGATGAATAAAATAGGCCTACTATATTTTTAAGAAGCTCCAAAGGAAACTAAACATTTAATGGGGCGAGGTAAAACAAAACCGGACGTTTGCATTTCAACAAACGTGTGGTTAATTAAGTTGTATCAGATTTAAGTTTTGGAGTTTTCTTCTTTCAATCTACTTTTATTATAAGGTATGAGAAGTGGAGTAGTACCATGCGGGGAGGTCATGAATGCGCTCCAACGTGCAGTGTTTGATTTTTTATTTTTATTTTTTAAATTAAAGAGACAAACGAACTGCTCTCTTCATCTGACTGATGTTTAATATATCATTCAAAGATCCCAACTTTATACTCTCGTATTAGTGCGCTTTCCTCCCTCTTTTGAAATTTCAGGTTAACAGCGTGTCAATTCAAACGCGTGTAGAGGCCTGAAGACCATTATGAGCTACTAGCGTTAGCACGCTAGATAGCAGAAAGCCCGCTTTCGTTCCCGGTGAAAATAAAAGTTATCCCGGAAACCAAAAATAAGACAATAAATATAAAGTGCAATCTGCCGACTAACTTCACTGCTGTAAGTGAACATAACTCATTGCATGTTAAGTAAAGGGCTCCGTGCTCGCAACTTGCCGGCGGCTAACGCAAAGCACCGTGTTCCCATTTTAGAGAGCGTGTCCTCGACGCTCGTCTGTCCCGGAGTCTATAAACGTCAGCGGCCTGGACAGGACAGGCCACGACGCTAACTGTAGCCATAACTAGCTCCCAGCTTTGCGGGCCTCGAGAGCGGCATGGCAGTCTTTTTTATATTTTTGCATTTCACACGTCTTCAAAATCCCAAAACGCTGACAAATGCCGCTTAGAAACGTCGAGAAACGTTTATCAGTTTAAATACTTACCAGCCTTTTAGGGCACTTTTTGCTTTCTTCGCCTGTTTTCCCCCTTCTTCTCAACAGTATCTTCCCTCCAAGTCGGCCTCACGTAGAGAAGAAACCGGGGAAGGACGAAGCTACGTAACGAACGTCGCCACGCCCACAACGACTCAGACACGCCCCTGGAGTATTTGAGATGATTGAGAAAAAAAAGCTGCTGTTTCGTTGGTTTATTTTGTTTGTTTTGTTTAACCTCTTAAATTTGTAAGTAACTGTAGAGCAGGGGTGTGAAACTATTTCACCCCTTGCCACATCATCACCACGGTTACTATTAAGGAGCAGGTTATTCTTTACTTTCTCAAACAGCTAATTTTGTCATTAAATGTCAAAGTTCACAACATTCACTACTTTTATCATAAAATTGAGGTTGAGTATTGAAATCCGAATTTTTTCTTGAATATTCAAATTATATAAAAGACTGAATTTCTCAGAAAGCAAGTTTTGTTGTAAAATAGCAAATTTCACAATATCACATTAAAAAAAAAATACAAAATTTAAAACTTCACAAAAATTATCATAAAATTGAGACTTTTGAACTAAAATCACAGATTTAAATATATACAGAGTGGTCCAAAAAAAAAAAAATGTAGTCAGCCACCAACTGTGTAAGTTCTCCCACTTAAAAAGATGAGAGGCCTGTAATTTTCATCATAGGTTTACCTCAACTATGAGAAAACAGAAAAACACATTGATTTTGAAAGAATTTATTTGCAAATCATGTTGGAAAATAAGTATTTGGTCAATAAAATAAGTTCATCTCAGTACTTTGTTATATAGGCTACCCTTTGTTGGCAATGACAGAGGTCAAATGTTTTCTGTCAGTCTTCAGACTAAGTTTTTCACACACTGTTGCTGATATCTTGGCCCATTCCTCCATGGAGACCTCCTCTAGAGCAGTGATGCTTTGGGGTTGTCACTGTTTCATTGTAAAATCAAAATTGTCAGAAAATTTTAACTTTAGCTTAAAATAAAAATTTCATTGATATTTGTCATAAAGGTGCAAATTTTTGGTCCAAAGATGAATTTCTTTTTTGTGTGTGTGTATTTAAAAAAAAAAACAGACAATCTTATCATTATAAATAGAACAGGAAATTTCAGTGCAACTGCTCGTTGGATTCAGTACTGACACCAAAAACTGGAACATGATTTAGCATGTTTTCAAAAGATTTTACAACAAAAAGTTGCCCATTTGTGTTAGAATCTCTCGTTTTTGCTAAAATGAACTTTTTAATTAAAAAAAATAAAATAAAATAAAGTGATTTTTGGACAAAATGTTGAAATTACACAAAATTTGCAGATTTCAACCATTGTAATTTTATGTCAAAATGTTGCAAAATGTTGATATTTTACAACAACAACAACAACAAAAGTATTTATAAGTTTAAAAAAGTCTTGGTTGCCAAAAACAAAAAATCTTTCAAATTTTGCAAATTGTAAAACATGTTTTAAATTTTTGATTTTAGTACAAAAGCCTGATTTTTGTGAAAGTAAATGTTTTAATAAAAAAAATGAAAAACAAAAAGATGTTATATTGCAAAATTTGTCTTTTTACAATGACATTTGCTTTTTTTTTTTTTTTAAACAAAAGACACTTACTTTTTTTCCAGCTTTTAGTACAAAAGCCTAAATTTTAATTGGAAAATTTTGTGAAATTTGAGATTTCATCACAAAATTTTCACCTGTTTTTTAATTTTATGACTTAGTCGAGGAATTAGTGGGAACTCTGACAGCACAGCTGGCTGAGAAGAATAACCTACCCTTTCATGGTAACCATAGTGATGATGTGGCGCTATGAAATAAGAGTCTGATACCCATGAAGTATGTACAAAGTCAACTTTAAATATGATATAAATATATATGTGTGTGTAAGTGTATTCATTAGTTGATGGTAATAATCCATAATTAGCTTTTTTGTGGACACTAGAGGCCAGAACCCTGCAAACAAGAACAGTTTGGTTTCTGTTTTATTTATTAGTCATAGTCATCAAATTGATTAATATATACCGAGCTTCAACCTTCAACCTGCTACCAATTTTAACTACACAAGAGATGTGATACATTACAAACTTTTTGTCTTTTTATCATCAGTCAGCAGCCAGACTAGAGTGATGAGCTTCTAAACACTTTTTTTTTTCAAAGCGCCTTTATTTGTTGTCCAGTACTTGATATCCCCAAAACGTTTGCTGTCTCATCAGTTTCGACACCATCAAAAGCAAAACAACCTGCATGGTTAGAGGACAAAGGAAAACAGGATTAAAGTCTGTACATTTGAACAATTAAATACCGATGCGTATTACTGTGAGTCCAGAAAGGGGCTAATCTCGACATTATTATTACTATCATTATTATTATTATTATTATTATTATTAATAAATATTTGTCTAATAAAATGGTCAAAAACATTACAAAACATAGCCAAAATAGCTGCAGCAGCTATATTGACAAAATGTAAGTGCCATAGTAACTGTTTGGCCTACATAATAAATAAATTAATAAAAGATAGTTTCAAGATGGTGCGGCGGATGGCAGCTTTGGTATTTTTCTCTCTCAACAACACAGCGCCAACTGTGGACACTTTCAGGTTTCTCCCAGGATCTGAGGTGGACCTCACGTGCAGACACTGTCTGTGTAAGGAGGTGTATTGTAGGTTGTACTACCTTAGACAGCTCAGAACATTTAACTGCCCCAGGAGCTGCTGATCACCTTTCACTGTCTGATAACTAGTCTGTCCTGTGCACTTCTATCACTGTCTGGTTTTGATCGACCACCAAACAGGACATTTAAGGACTGCAACAGACAGTAATGTCTGCAAAGGCAATAATCAAGGATAATCTTCTTCCATCCAGGACCTGTACCAGTCGAGGGTCAGAAAATGGTCATGGAATTACCTAGAGAACACCTAGAATGCTTTAAAAAAAATAAAATTAAAAAAATAAATAAATTATTACTAAAACTTGAGAAACAAATCCACAAATAAAGTATATTCTTATTCTTATAAGCATCAGTGCAACATTAAGTAAATAATTCTGTAGCAATACTTTGTCGCTCTGAATAAGTATTTCATTTATCACTGAAGGTAGATTTGATATCAAATAAATACAGATTAAACTGCCATCAAGTGTGTTGTACCTTAATCAGAAAAAACCCCAGGAAACCCCAGATGATGAAGCTCAAGATAAACTTAAAGGTCCCTTCCAGCTTTACCTGACAACCCTGAAAGAGAGATTCAAGAACAACATTGCGACCAGTGAAGGGGGTTAATAATCAGATAATGTAAATTATAAAGTTTAGGTGTAGGTTACCTCTGGGTAGAATTGCCATGGCTGGTGCACAGAGCCATTGCATGAAGGAAAAGTAGTGTTGCAGCAGCTGCGAGGAACCATGAGCTCTCCTGTTTGTTTAAACCAGGAGGTTTGCATCCAGTCTGTGTAGTTCTGGACACCACAACACTGGAGCTAACAGACATCAAACAAAAAAAATGCCAAAACCCTGTCAGTCATTAATAAATAAAAAAAAACAAAAAACAGAAATGAATGAAAAAGGAAATGAATTAAAATAAGACTGGCCAACATGAAAGATAATTTTGATTGAGCTTTGAGATGGGCAAAATTAATGTGATGGTGTCTTTATACTTTTGAACAGACCATTTGAGATCACAGGTCCATCAAAGCTTTCTAATTAGTCTTTTGTGCAAAATTAACACTGTAATAAGAAGAGAGATTTGGATTTTTACGACAATGATGAGCTGAAAGCTGATGAGTGATGAGTTGCACCAGAAAGCATGACATCTGGCTCAGATATATCTGTTAACACTTTCTGCACAAAAAGTTTTGAAATGCCTAAAAGCATTTTCTTAGATGCATCAATGAGTCTTGCTAAATGCCCGATGAGTGTACGCGTACCTTCTCTTGTGTAATATCAACGGCTCGTGAGTTGATGTCTTGACTGCTCCCAGTATATATCTGAAACACTTTGCTCAGGGGAGCTATGTCTGAATCCAACTAAATGAAAAATCAAGAAACAAAAAGAGAAAAAAAACATGTTTAAGCACTTATCTGTTACTATCAAGTCTAATTTGAATTTCAGTGTCGCTGGTATACCTTTTTAGAGTGGAAATAAGCCAACACTGAGGCCGTGCATTGCAGACAAAAGACCACAACTAGCACATAAACAAACTAGAAGAGAAAATGGTTGAATATGTGCAGTCAATACACCGATATGCATGCAGGTATGTGCACTGACAGCCTTACCAATCCTTGCAGACTTCGGGAATCCCTGAGACTCAGCCGGAAACTTAAGCATCCAATGGTCAACATGAATGCGGCGCTGCAAAGCGCAAAGATACCTGGCAGAGTGATGTAAATCTGAGAGAAAAACAAACTGTTCTGTCTGTACTCCATCAGGAGGTAGATGCCACTACCGCCCACCACTAACCCCAGCACCTGGTGTATTTAAAGAAAAAAAAAAAGTGTTTCAGCACTGAATATGTTGCACAGTTTTGTGAGGTGTGTATATATACATACACACACACACACACACAGTGGGGCAAAAAAATATTTAGTTAGCTACCAATTGTGCAAGTTCTCCCACTTGAAAAGATGAGAGGCCTGTAATTTTCATCATAAGTATACCTCAACTATGAGAAACAAAATGGGGGGAAAAAAAAGTCCAGAAAAAAAAAAAATCACATTCACAAGAATTTATTTGCCTGATGGAAAATAAGTATTTGGTCAATAAAAGAGGTTCATCTCTCTCATACTTTGTTATATAGCCTTTGTTGGCAATGACAGAGGTCAAACATTTTCTGTAAGTCTTCACAAGTTTTTCACACACTGTTGCTGATATCTTGGCCCATTCCTCCATGCAGATCTCCTCTAGAGCAGTGATGTTTTGGGGCTG
>JBAMYA010000015.1:3572352-3583708 GCA_037176975.1 Arrhamphus sclerolepis | reverse complement strand
TGTGCGTTTTGGTTTGTTTTGTTTGTTGTTGATTTGGGGGCAACACTGGGAGGTAGGAAATATCTAGAATGTCTACTGAACCATGTAGAGCCACTTGTCTTGTGGTTAAGACCACAGGGCTGGAAACGGGAGGAACCATGAGAAGCTCAGCCAAGTGTGAGACCTGCTGGCACTGCAAGCATATTTCCTCTCAAACTCGTCCCTCTGAGTCATTAATATCAGTCGTTTACAGAGCGGTCTGTTTTCATGACAGCCAGTTCTCCGAGCCTCCTTTTTTTCTGAGCTTTTGTTCTTCCTGCCAGCTGTTCTACTCTTTTGCTTGCTTTCCTGCGCATTTCGGGAGGCTGAGAATGAGGTCGATTTCAAAGAGGCGTATTCTAGAGCAGCCTAACATCTAAGACTGATTATTTTCTGTGCATTTTGTTAATAAAGTTTTTTGTGCTTGCGAGTCTGCTGCATCCTAGCAATGTTCATGATAAGGAACTGTATACCAACAGAGATGATGAATATTAATAAACTGTATGTAACGGCAAATTGATAATATTTAGTCTCTGGAGGGAGCCACTACAACCATCCAGAAAAGTGTTTTGGAAGCATTTATTACTTTAATTGAATGCAGAAGCAAATATTTGAGGATTCAGTGATGGCATTGGCATGTCTTTGGTTTAATTTCATCAAGATGAAGCAGCTCCACTTTGTAGGAATGATGATTCATGTTCAATAAATACCTTAATAATGCAATAACTGTAACTGTCTGGTATGAGACTGAGAATGTTTTCTATCCATATTTCGTGTTATCCAAATTCAAATTTTCCGTGTTTATAAATTCTACCTTCCAATCGGGCATTACTCCTTTTGCCAATTGTCAAAGCAAAAACTACAAATCAGAAACTCACACCAGGTTCATGAGATGTATTGTAAATTTAGGGAGGTTTCTATTAGCGGATGTCCCAGATTAAAACAAAACAAAACAAAAAAAGTGCTCAGTTTTTTCAGGCGTCGCGTCTACATTACAGTGATGTATCCGGTAGGATCCACCGACTTAGCAAATTATAACTCCATGTGATGGTAAAATAAATTTTAAAAGAAAGAAGAAGACAAGAATTGTTAAATCTTGTTTCAACCTCTGTTGAGGTTCCTGTGGAAGTTCTACAGGCATCTCCCACAACAAGAATTTTCATGGAATTTGGCAAAGAAAACTCTGCCTGTTAGCAAGTACTTCAGCATGGGCCCAAATAATGAGAGACGTTCAGCCCACACTCTCTTTGTTACCCCTTTTTAACCAACTTGAAGCATGTGTTGGTGCTGGGTTGGTACTACTTGGTTTATGCTTTGAACCTCTTAAGAACTTGTTTGCTTACTCATACGCAGAACAATATTACATCATCACTTGTCAGCTGATGTTGAACCTCCCTTCAGTGACCAAGGATCACAAGGGACACAGATAAGCGTGCTTTCTTTCCAAACCAGTGCCTTAATATTGCTTGTCCGGTTTTAGTAAAAGGTTTTGGATGACAACTGCTGTTTGTAAATGCTCTTTGCTTATTTACTAACTTGTCACAGAAATTACTGCAAAAAGATAGAACAAATGCTAAAAAATACGACTCCCCTTGCAATTTTAGGACAAATTTAGCTTTAAGTCTTTTAAATTTGCAATTACAAGAAGAAAACAAAACGATTTTAGTACAAAGTCTCAAAAGTCATGATTTTTGTGAAATTTTAGAATTTTTAAAAATGTATATATAGTCATTTTAAGACCAAGTAAAGCGGTAAATCTGACAACATAGACGGTTAAGAAAATAAAGAATATTTGTCCCGTTAACTGTAATCATGTCAATGATATGGCCCAGGATGAAATAGAATCTAGAATGAGTGTGTCCAGCATCCCTGACCTCATAAGGAATACTAGCTGGGCAAGAAGTGGCAGATGAAATTTTCACATTAAAAGTCCTGTACATGACTCTTTTTTTTTTTTTTTTAATTTTCACTAAAAGTCACTAAAAGGTTGTGACCAGTTTAATATTCACATGAAATGAGCAGTTTTGATATCTGCATCAGTCTGCTTTGTTTCCGTTAAATAAAATTTGACTCAATGTGGACTCAGAGAGTCGTAGTCACACTTGGCTGGAGTTTAGACGAATAAGGCGTATGGCATGTGGGCTCAAACTCTGAATACATGGCATCAAAATTTAATCGGGTTCTTTCCGTGTCCGCAGCACGTACATAAATGTGACAGTAAGGTAAATACCGTGAAATCAGATGAGCTGCTGAACTTTTGGCAGAAGAAATGTGAGACCACTTCACCTCTGCAGACTCCCTGACTGGAGTCAGGATAGCACCTTAATTCATGCTTGACTCCCGCAGCCTCGAGTAAAGTGGCGGACAGGGAAATAAAGCGGCCCCCCTCCCCTTCTGCATTGCCAGAACGTCTCCGTTACGCTGTCACGTACACCTGAGTCCACACTTGACAATTCTGTCAGTAACCGGAGCACCAGATCGCACAGAGGGGTCGCATGGGTGTCAAAGGCCATGAGGGCAGGCGAAGCTCTTAATGCAATGAACCGGAGGAATGAGGTATCATGCGACACCTAAAAATTCACAGCCTTCGTCACTGTGACCAAATTATCTTTGGTGCGTCTGCTGCATTATGCACAGTATTTCAAAAGGCCCGGAGCAAGATGCAAGAACAGTAATTACATACTAAAACTAACCATGTGTGGCTTTTTCTACACACAAATGTTTATGTATGGAAAATGGGGAGCAAATGTGCGTGCCTCACACATTCAGAAAACAGTTTTATAGCAGATTTAATGTTGAAAGTGTCAAAAAGGTAACAGAGATTAACAGGACAAAAGTTATTTTCGTTCTTCATAGTCAGTCAACACTATAATTTTATTACATGCAAGCTATAAATACAATCATGCAATGTCAGTCATGCATAAAAGGGGCTCAAGTGCTGCTGGAAGACCTTAGAAAGATTAGAAATATTTTTTTCTTTTTTTCTTTGCCAGTCTGAAGAATCCAAAACTACGTGAAATGCAATTTTTTAAAAAGTATACAGAGGTTACCATAGTAACCACATGGATTAGGGAGCATCTTCACAGATACTCTGATTGGTTCTGATCATTTGTAAAATGTGATATAAGCAGTGAGTCATAAATATTGTATTCTTAAGGAACAAACAAAGATAAACAAACAAAAAACGAAACAACAAAGGAAAACTACAGAGGTTCCTATAACAGTGATATCACATGAGAGCACAAACAGATTAAATGAGGTATCATGGCGAGTTCTTTACACCTGCAGATAAATTCATCTTTCCTCGAAGCACAAGCATAGAGACAAAAGGCCTTTTGAATTCTGACATCTATTTTCACTCCTGTTGCATGGTCACATATCAGACAAATATCCCATCTAAGAATGTTTGCTGGAGTGGCACAATTCCCTAGTCCAGAAATCTAGATTGATCACTGGAAAATGTACATTTGCTCAGCAGGTCTGTCTAGATGCTCTTTATTGTAGTCATTAATTATGCCCAAAGTCATGGGGAGACAATCAGATCAGTCTGTCCTTGTAGAGTCTCTGATAGGTCTTAACACGGTTGTTTGAACTGGTGTTGTCATCGACAGTTAATTAAAGACCTGACAATCTCTTAGTGATTGTGGTGGATGAGGTCCATCACATTTACAAATGATAAGCGGCATCTGGTACTTCCTCTAACAATAAAGTAAAATGTAACTGTTATCAAAGGTATTGGTTGAGTGTTTGAGCACACCTGTTATTCTCAGATTCTGTTTAGAAAAATGGCAACAATCATTGGATTCCATTTCTTGATTGGTTGGTTGTAGTGAAACCAACTGCATGTATTGACAGTTTGAAAACAACAGTTGGTCCTACCTCCTGTGGTGTGGTTTCAAACCCGACATCTTCCAGATGTGGCTCTGATCTATCAGGCTAACAATTTCAATCTGAACTTTTGGATTTAATGATTTCTGTGCCAATATAGAGTCACATAAATGGGGTTTAATTTTTATTTTTTTTGATATACTATTATTAATCCCATGGGGAAATTCATTCTCTGATTTAACCCATTTGGGCTGTTAGACCCAGAGCAGTGGGCTGCCACGGTGCGGCGCCCGGGCAGCAGGCATGGGTTTCAGGTGCCTTGCTCAGGGGCACCTTATCCATGGGAAGCACTTGTTCAGCCACTCCCCCCACCCACATCATTGGTACCAGCCAGGGATTTAAATTAAATGAATAAACACATTTCAACGGACTCATCTCAGCTAAAACTCAGATTTAACTGTCCACTTTAATTCATTGCACCTTCTTGGTCATCAGGTAAGACAGAGGTGTCAAACTATCATCACCATGGTTACCATTAAAGGGCAGGTTATTCTTTATTTTCTCAGCCAGCTATGTTGTCAGAATTCCTGCTAGTTCCTGTCTTAAACTCAAAAATCAAGTCAAGGAAACACTGCACATAAACACTGCACATAATTGTATTTGCATGCTCTCAAGGGCCAGACAAAATGCGGTGACAAATTTTGCCTGCAGGCCTTGAATTTGTCTCATGTGGGGTAAGAAAAAAATGGATTTTTCATTTATTCATCAGTAGAAGTTTTATCCTGCTCTCATGCTGTTTTAATGACTTTATGTATAGTCTGTGCATCTTCTTTTTTCTCTTTGTCCTCCTGTTTCTCACTATCAAAACAAAAAATGTGACAACACACACTGGCCATGAACGTGACTGACTCACTGAAAAGTTGCTCTCACATCTGCCTCACGCCCCCGACGTGCGTAAGACTGAGCAGCCAAAAAAACTCCAGAGATGTACAACCAACCCTACATGTCAAACCTCATCACCCCCTTGTGAAAATCAGACTGAGGATCCACATTTTACTGTAGCTTTTTAAACCGTCCCAACAATCAACTCAGCAGCAACTGCAGCCCCCCCCCCCGATTGAGCACTTGAAGAGAATTTGGAGACATAAATCTCCTCTAATAGTAGTAATTTGGGATTCTAATCTGTTCTTAGAGAGAAACAGGGCTGACACCATTACAGAAGGCAGAGGATGTGCAGAAAGATAGGGGTGTTGGCAAGGATGTAATTGAGTCACTGGGGGATCGCAAATGAGAGCTCTGACTATGAGGAAATGCAGCTAATAAGCCAAAGGCTTGACTGAGAATTGCGTGGCTCTTGTTCCTTTCTTATACTTCTTTTAGTCTTTGTGTTTAAAAGATGTTACTATTGCCTATATTGAATTAAGTCTTACACTAAAGTAAATGTCATTAATATCCGCACCTCCACTGTACTAACTGCTGATGTATTTCAGGCCTTCTTGTCTGCATCACCACAAAGTAGAAAAGAGACAAGAGATGAAATCTTCTCCTTCACTGAGGTCAATAACACCATCATGGCCAGCTTTGTAAATGTCTCTTGCCCTCATTATCTTCTGTGGCAAAACCTTATTGATGTTTCTGTCTCTTCCTCTACACTGTTCTCTACACCTCTTAGCCAAACTACCAGAGCATTTTAGTACAACCCTGCTGCATTAAAGTGAAGTATTTCCTGTGTCTCGAGGCATTTATGGGAATCACAGCGGTGGATAAGCAGATTTTAAATAGAATGACATATTTTTATATTGATTTAGTGGTACGGGTGAGCATGAAAACAACAGTAGAGTACAGAACGGCCAAAACACACCAGAATAAAAATGATAATACTGGGAGACAGATTATAGGAGTCAAACCAACCAAAGCTCATAAAAGTGATATTTTGCAGTCATATGAATGATTTTTTTTTTTTCCAGACCCTCTCAATCCAAGCGTTTCCAGTGCTGGATCAGAGCCAATGCCCAACTTGGGACCAGTTCATTGTTTTTCAAAAAAAATAAATAAAAATGCAAAGAAAGCACCAGTTCAGCAGCAGTAGAACAAATCTTTATTTTTTGAAGCTGAAATTCAGCATTTGTGAACGTTGTCTGTCATTAACGACGGCCATTTTAAATTAATTTATACAGTGTTTGTAACTTTAAAACCATTGTTGGGAGTTTCAATGTCAAAACGGCGAGTATAAATCTTGTTCATAGCGGCCTACATTGCTACAGGTCAGGATTTGGAAACAATGGTTGGTACAGCAATGAGTTACCCTCCTGAACTCTAAAGTTCCCCACCTTTTTGTCTTTTATGAACAGAGACTGGAAACATTGAGGCATTGGCTTTCAGGGGAAACAAGAGAAAAAAATGATTGCAAAGGGACCGGATGAAGATGGCCTCAGGCGCAACCACGACAGCAGCCGACACTAACAAAATTTTAGCATCTAAGGGCCGGATTTACTAAAGGTTTGTGTGTATTAAAACGAGTGCAAACTCACTGCACGCAAAAAAAACTGATTTACTAACAGTGGGTGTAACGATATGCTGCAAAATAGCGCATTTAATCCAGTTAGTATGTCGGCCGCAATGAATATGTAATTTGGAGCGTTCACGTACAGTTCTTCATGTGCTGGGAGGAGAATGTGTAAATATATTAATTTAGCACGCGCAAAGGGATTTATCAAACCTGAATGCAATTTTGCTCATAGAAATTGCATCTAAATTTAACACATTTTAAAAGGACGTGCAAACAGTTGGTATGTGTAATGGCTGTGGTTATTCATACAAAAAGGAAACAAAGCCTGCGATGGACTGGCGACCTGTCCAGGGTGTTCCCCTGCCTTTCGCCCGAAGTGAGCTGGGATAGGCTCCAGCAGACCCCCGTGACCCTGCACAGGAAATAGCGGGTATAGAAAATGGATGGATGGAAACGAAGCAAGGAGATGCAAAGAACACATTATTCACCCTCGTGTGAACATTTTTGGGATGAACGAGGAAACAGTTATTAAAACATATCGCTGATCCAACATTGCCATTTTGGAGCTGTTGGAGGATTTGGAACCAGCTACGAGAAGGAGTCACGCAATACGTGCAATGACAAAACTCCTTTCTAGTTTACACTTTTTTTTTAACATCCGAGTCATTCCAGTGTACGATAGCTGTAGCTGGGATCTCCCAATCCCGTTTTTCAGATGTGCTGTCCGAAGTCCCTAATGTCATGTGGAGGCAGATGGCCAGGATGATTAGGTTTACACGCACTAGGCAGTCGTTGAATGACACCAAACAAGGCTTTTGTTTGTTTGTTTTTTTCTCTTTTTTTTTTGCCAATCTTGAAAAAGAAAATGCTGCACAGCACCAGGTGTAGTGCAAAACATGTCTTGGTAGCATTGCTACCTCGCGAGGCAACACTAACTTGTTTCAACATTTAAAAAAAAAAAACATCACAAAGCCTATTTATATGATAACTAGCAGACTAGCAATGTATCACATCATCAACACAAAACTCGACATGGCTTGTTAACCGAAACGTTGGAAAGCATGACTCCATATAAAAGTTTGTCAAAATTTCCTACGAAAAATTACTCAGGCAATTACAGAGTTTTTAGCAAAAGACATGATGCTGGCTTAGTTCACCATGGTGACTACGCCAGGGTTTACAGACTTAATACAATCAAGCCACAGTAACATTGTAAATTAAGTGTATTTCTAAGCGTAAGACTGTATTTGAATAGTGTCCTAGCTGTGCTGACTTGTATGCTGCAGATTTCTTCATCCAAGCAGATAGGCCTAAAGAGACAAGCTTAAATATATGCAGAATTGTTGGGTGGCCCGGTAGGAACTACAAGTAGAAGTGGCCCAGACAGGTGGTGCGTATGGCAATGAGAAGGGGTCCAAACACAGAGCCTTGAGGTACCCCTGTGGAAAGTGTAGTGATGAAGACATTTTTCCTTGCCATGACAATATAAAGGACCAAGTAAGATAGGTAGATAACTAAAAATGTGCATTTTAAGACTTTAGGATTATCGAGACCTGGTAAAGACCCTGATGACCTGAATTTACACTGTAGCTAGAACAACATAGTAGCACCACATCTTGAGTCTTTGATGCACATATCAGTGAACCCCTCATGTGTGTTTCCATGCAACTGAACTTAGGACTTGACAAAATTTAAAAAGACTTGGACACCAGTGTTTGTGATTTCACTCAAACTTGAGCCTGTTGACTTAAAAACACTTGTTACTTTACCTCACACAATTGGTTTTGCACTCTACAACTGATGCAGTCCCATCTCCATCCTTCGTGTCCAACAGCTGTCTGACCTGTTGTGTTGACAGCTTTCTCTCTCAGAGATCAGCTAGGCAGGATCACTCACAGTTCCGCTTTGAGCCTCTATATTTTAAATTTAGTTTCATGCCTTTGGGTTCTTCGCACATTTGCACTATGACAGAGCCATCTATTCCTTATGCTGACCTTTGTTAATGATATGTCCAGTGTTAAACTCATCAACATAGTTACCTTTAAAGGGCCAGTTTTTCTTTATTTTCTTAACCAGTGTTCAAATTTCCTGTTATTTCCTGGACTTGGTCTTTTTTTTTTTTTTTTGAAAGGAGACATATGCAAAACTCTTCCTTTTTCTATTTCCATTTGGGGCTCTACTGCTCCTATAAACACTCCAGGCGCAAAAAAAAAAGAAAAAGAAAAGAAAACATCCATCAATTTTCTGTGAGTCGGTGGAAAGATTTTGATGTCAGGAATCATGCTTCTATGAGCCATTTGGATAGCTCCAAGTTTAAAAAAATTTGCATAGGATTACCCAGGCACCACCCCACAGCTATCAACCCATACCAGAAGTACTAGAAGAAGATCTGCCATTTTGGTGTGCTGGTTTTACAAACATTGATGCCAAGCACTATGGCTACAAGCAAAGTCACACATGAAGTGTTGCGTTGCTGGTCCCAGACAATGAGAACAGAAGAACTGCGTGGCTCCATTTAATTTTCAATGGCCATGTTCCAGCATCAATCGGCAACAATCTTGTTGTGTGTGTGAACCACTTCAAGGCACACTGCTTTGAGAAGCTCTCGGACAACACACAGCAGGATTAGCTAGCAGACTTCTTCTGATGGAAGGATCTGTACCTACTGTCAGTGGCAAATCACCTGATGAGGTTGTAAGTACTTTCAAATAATTAGTTTTGCGTTTGTATTGCCATTAAGCATTTAACAAGCTAACACAAGCTAACACTAATGTTAACACAAGCCCTGCGCCTGCTTGGAGTCGTTTTCTCCAATCCAAATCACAAATGTCGATGGAGTGATTTTATAGATCGATAATTTCTGAAAGTAATGCTTGTTGAAATGCTGTCTATACTTGAATAAATGTTGTCATGTTATCCACAATGGAGGCTGCCATCAAGTAAAAGCCCTTAGTTTAGGCTAACATTAGCTGCTGTAGCTTCACTATATATAACGTTACTCAAAGTAAATGTACATTTCCTGTGGAATTCCACACACCATTGACGCTGCAAGGGTTTGTCACAATTTGTACTCAAGGTCAAACAATATTACTGATGAGGAGTGTCTTCTATGGCTTGATAATGTCTTAACCCTCTGTGGACACTGGTGTGATCAGATCACATCACTTTTTTAACATGACTGAACGGAAAAACTACATTACCCAGAGTGCTCTTGTCACGGGATAGGTGTAGGTGGGGCGGGGCCAGAAATAGTTTATTTGCATAAAAGTGATAGTCCTTAAACGGTTCATTCTGAAAGGAACTGAAACTGGCAAGAATAAAGCTGGTGATATCTCTTTATGCAAGAGTGATTTTTGTCCCCTTTAAAGAAAGGGAATTTTTGGCATAAAAACATAAATTTCACAGAAACCATTAAAATTTAGACTTCTCTACTGGAATAACTTTTTTCTAATAAAATCACAAATAAACAAAATATTGACTTGTTGTAAAAAGGCTAATTTGTGGTAAAATTTCAAATTCTTAAGAATAAAAGACTAAATTTTACACAAATTATGAGTTTTGAAAAAAAAAATGAGCATCTTTTTGTAGTAAAATCTTTTGCAGACATTTGCTAAATCATGACTTTTTGACATAAACCAGCTGCACTCACCTCAATTATTCCACTTTTTTTATGTGCATTATTGTCTTTGCATGCTCTTGCAGGCCAGATGAAAATGAAGTGGCATGTCAGATTTAGCTGTGGGCGTTGAGTTTGACACGTGCATTAAACCATCTTTCTTCGTTTATCTATAGTAAATTCTTTATAAGAAACATTCAACAATAATTCAAGATCATTTGGTTACTGAAGTACATCTCAACAGTCTGTAACTAACTACAAGAGAGAGCTCAGAGTCAGATTTATCCCTTTTGCCGCATTTGACCTCACACTCCGGTCAATGACAAACTGGGCCAGACTGACTGTCCCCTGAAAGTTCAGTCTCCCTCCATTTCCAACGACATGCACGTCCTGGCAGAACAAACACCTTCCGTTGTATCACCTCTGCCTGCAGGTGTCTGGACACATTAAAGTGGATGAAGCAGAATCATTCTGACGCCTGCAAGTGTTTGTACTCCCTCTGGAGCTTTTTCACCTGCTACAGAGATTCCAGCACAATACAAAAGTAAAGACGGGCCGCTGTACCACTGTATAGGTTATGAGTTTACAGCACAGTAGCCTGGCCAACAATCCTTTTCCACTTTTCCACTTTGTTAAAAGAATCAGTTTGTTTCCTGTGGATTCGATCCACAGGCACTTTCCACAATGCAGGAGAAGCTGCCTCTGAATAGGCATACAACCAATCAGAATTAATAGTAGTAGACTACTATCAACAAAAGACATTTAAAATGGCATGCATTGGAGTGGGAACACCAGTAAATAACTCTTGCTGGTTTTGCAGAAAAAAAAAACATGTTAATTTATGGTGTTATTAGCAATTCTGCAAATGCTTTTGAATGAGACAGGCAGTTGCAGACCTCAGTTTGACATTAAGAAATGTCAAGGAAAAGTGCCTGCATATGTGCAAGAGTTGTGTAAATATTATCACATGACAGGAATGCAGCTGAGTTTCATGAAGTCCACAGTAAAACATTTTCTAAAACCCTCAAAATCCCACTAAGGCATCTGTAAAGAAAGGCATTACAAAGGTGAACTTGTTAGCTGTGTTGATGCGGGCACCATAATAACGTGATTTGTTGGTGTTTTAAAGACTTGGTGGTCATTCAAAACAGAGATGAGACCTGTCACCTGGCTCCTATTCAATGACAGCTATCTCAGTTGCCCTGGAGGTCCTACCATGGTGATGCTGGATCCTACAATGGTGATGCTGGATCCTACTATGGTGATGCTGGATCCTACTATGGTGATGCTGGATCCTACTATGGTGACGCTGGATCCTACTATGGTGACGCTGGATCCTACTATGGTGACGCTGGATCCTACTATGGTGACGCTGGATCCTACTA